>JAODJW010000104.1:320536-332378 GCA_026777045.1 Hyperopisus bebe | reverse complement strand
GTTTACATTGTGATAAAAATATGTCATTTCATTTATATCAGTGTTTCTCTATCCCCTCCTCGGGAAACCCCCCTGGAGGGGAGCAAAAACTTAGATTGTCTGGGGATCCCCAAGAACTGGGCTGAGAAACGCTGATTCAAAGATTTCATCACCATTACAGAGCAATTCTTTACCTGTCTTTCACTGTTTAGTGTGTGTGTGTGTGTGTGTGTGTTTGTGCGCACATGTGTGGTTATATATATATAAACCAAATGTCCCCACAGTGTGATAAAAGCATGTCATTTCAATTAAAACAGCATTGCTCCATCTGGTTCTGAAGGGCCCCCAGACAGCCCATGTTTTTGCTTCCTGGGAGGGGGGGGGTTCATGTATTTTTATATCACACCAAATGTCCCCACATTGCGATAAAATCTTGTTGTTTTGACGTTGTGGGGACCATTTTTTTGGTCCCCAGAAGGGGAAACTCAATTTTATAAAAATCTGTAACTGCAGTCAAAAAATTTAAAATGCCAAAAGTCTTGTATTTTGTTTGGTTGCTTATGGTTAGGGTTAGGGCTGGGCAAGGGTTAAGGTCGTCATTGTTGAGATTAGGGTTTTGCCCACAAAAATGAATGGAGAGTCTCCACAAAGATATGTGGGTTTTAAATAGGCCACAGTGTTGTCCATCTCTGCTCTGTCGCTGGCATCCTTTTATGTGGGAATGTATTGTTATGCTTACATTGTTGTAAATGTGAAATGGAAGGATTCACAGTCTGAATAATTGATGTTTGTGACCATTAGAGGTGATCAACAGAGAAACATCAAGACACTCCAAGAGTTTGGGGGGGGGGGTTGGATCAAGATGTGACTCTGGTCATGCTCGGCCAGGAAAAGAACATGACGCATGTTCATTGGCTGCTTTGGGGATCGATGTCTTTATTTTATGGCTTGAATTTTGCTCCCTAAATTACAACACCTTGCAAAAAGGAACATATTATTATCATTAAGGGTTTTAATGACAGCGCGACGTGATGAGTCCACTGAAATGATGCTTTATTTTCTATGTTCACAAGTACAGCCCCAGTCTTTTCACATATCCCATCATGCTCTTCTCTTTAAGACATACCCTCATATAGAGGTAAGAGTGAAGCTTTGTGCTGAGAGCAGGGTTGCCCATCCATTCAGCAACCCTGGAGCCCTTTTCAGGCGGTTACTGAACGGTGATGTCTACTCTGCTGAGCATGGTATTCAAACCGGCAACCCTCCGATCACCAGCACTAACCACCTGAGCTGCTAGTTCAGGTAGTTGGAGGTTATGTAAACTCTGCTTGGGCTGCGTCTTGAGGAGTGAATGAAAAGCATTGAGAGATTGTGGTGCGGCAGCGTGGGCAGCCAGCTTTCCCGAGCGCGGTGAGGTGGGGGCGGGCGGACACGAGTGCCAGACCGGGACCGCCGTGAATGAGCAGGAACACCGGAGGAGCGAGAGCCCCGGGGGAGGGAAGCGGAGATTTCGGGGGTCGTCTTTGTGGAAAATCGTGGGGTGGTGTGTCTTTGTGAGCCGTGATTGCCGAAGACCTTTCAGGAGGCGCCTGCGGCACTGTGGGAAAACGGCAGAACCCCATGGTTTGGCTCTGGGATCTGAAGCCATGACGACGTGGGGAGACACTGCCGGCATAGACTGGGGGAGTGAGATTATCAGCATTTATCCTTTTTAAAGAAATGCAGAGAGCGGAAGTATGAGGAACTAGAACTTAGGCAGTGTAAGTGGTGAATGGTGACATTATCCATGCGGATTTTAATGGTTAACAGTCTGAAAAAACAGGCCTTAATACCATCTGTGTTAAAAGCAGCATCACACAGCTCTCTGTCTCTGCTCAGAGGTTAAATTCGAAAGCACACCTGATAATGAAGCAGCAGAGCTTAACAGTACTGGGCAGAATGAATTGACCTTTTAAAAAAAATGGCACTTTTATCGATGTTAATGTGCCATTTTTCATCTGGGGAAAAAAAACAGTGGGGATATTTTGCTCACTACAGGCTGAACAACTTTGGTCACAAGTCGTTACATCTGAGCGCTTCCAACGGGACCCTGCTGTGATCTCTGAGCTTTTTATGTAGTCGGGCCGAGCATGGTTCTCCGCCCCTTATGGGACAACAGGCCACCTCAGTGCTCGGCTTAGCATCCTGGACGGATGATTTGTGGCGTTTTTCCACTGCCACTGGGAACCGAGCCGTACCACGAACTGGCGGTTTTCCATTATAAAGTATCCAAGTCATACCCAAACCATACCCACACTGATGTGTTCCTGGATACTTGCAGGCCTGAAAGTGTGACTGAGCTGGTCGCATCACCACCATCTGATTGGTCGAAATGCAGGGAGACACCAGTGATCAGATAGCAGAGGTCTGCATTGATAAGCATGGATTATCTGAAGCGGAAAAGAGCGTACGCTACATATTATTCATTATTAGTAGCATCAGACATTGTGATACATCAATGCATTTCTGAAATTAACTTGAAAAATTCCAACCACATAGTTAAAAAAATACTATAGAACATTCTGTTGCTACACTGTGACTAGTTCCTCTTTGTGGTACGGCTCGGGTACCACTTGGTTCCTGTATGCCATTGGAAAAACACTCTGTGTATCTGTGGAGGTATCGGCCCACTCATTAACATGGTTTTTCTAATACCGATGTCCCTGGAATGCGCTGCAGAGGACGAATAAGCGTCTTGAATAATTCACACCGACATTGTCACACATGAAATTTTTATTTTCATGTGTGATGCGCTGTTTAATTTATGCAACTGCGTCCTGCATAAATTCAGCGCAAATGAAGAGGTATATGTCTGGGTATTAATAGCTATGCAATTTGTAGCAATTTAATAAAGTAAACCTGTGTGAACAGGGGGAAAGCCGTTGAATGTATTGGCAACCCAACGCTGCATCAGCTCAGAGGGGAGGAGTTGGGTCATAAAGTAATAAAGACTTAATTTAACATGTGCATGGGCGCCCCCTCATGTTTGGGTGAGGGATGACCTTTCTAGGAGGAAGGTCTCTGACACTCAGTGTTGTTGCTGTCGGACATCCAGCGAGCTCCAGCCCGGAGCGGGCAGCCCTCCTGAAGGTCACATCTTTCCAATGTCGCCATGTGACATAGCAAGTTCTTTTGAAGGGCTTTTTTAAATAAGATCCTCCGAATGTCATTTTAACCACAAAGTCCCGCTGCGGAGTCAATGGCGATAATGTAGCCATTCCTGTAGGTTAGATCGCATAGTAATCTTTAGCAATTCTGCTGGAACTTAACCCCGTCCTCGATGTCCTAGACCGATTTGTGTCTCAACCCCCCATCGGGGGTCGCTGAATGTAATCCAGGCCCTCGGAAACACTACGCGATTGTTCCCTGTATTCTGCTGGAAATGCCTGGAATGCGCAGTGGCCGCGGCGAGTCTGCCAGGCCACTCTGGGGCGCATTGTTTGCGCCGGCGCACGCCTTCCGGGCCGCGGCGTTCCTTCAAAAGCTCCGAGGTATGCCGATGACCTTATCGCCCGCTGGGAAAGATGCCCGTCCGGCATTCGGCGCCTCGCCATCCAGGGACTTCCCAGTTGCCCCTGGAAACGCTAATGAGCCCATCGCTCCCCCCCCACCACCACGCTAAGGATTTACCTCCTGCTTTACTTGCCCACCCCTTTTCCTCTGATATCCATCTCCCGCTGGTGCATTTTTTATTCCTGAGTCGACAGTGAGTCGCGGCTGAGTAACTGAAGCCAGATCCCCCCCCCCCTCCCTGTCCCACGGCAGCATTGTGACTGACATTTCGGTCAAGCTCCGCACTCCCTTCCGGTTGTCCGCCAGCCTTCCGGGCTTCGCCCCGCATTCTTTCTCCTCCGCTGGGAGGGGGTGGGTGGTGGGGAGGGGGTTGGCAATCTTCATTCCCGTATCCAGCGATGCTGTGGAGCTGCAGGATTCTCATTGGCGCAAGTTGAGCCCGACGGGACGCCGTGTTATTTACTTGGGGTGCTGGTGATGTACACGGAAAGCACGTGTCCGCCGGGTCTGCGGGCGATCCGTAACAAACAGGAGCGCGCGGGTCGCTGAACACCAGCGTTTTTGTGGTCTCAAGGACGTTTTAAAGAAAATATTACTGTCTGTGTGATTAAAAATAGGCGTGTGAGTCCAGGTGGGGAATCATGCTATAAATGGTCATTTTTTTGTGGTCTGCTGGTGATTCATGCTAAATGTAGGCGCTTATGTGACTAAACGGAGGATACACGCGTCCTGCTGGAGATGCATGCTAAGTGTTAGTATGTCTGGGGGTAAAGAGGAAATGTTAGCGTTAGGGGTTTGGGGTTAGGATTTAGGGTTATCGCAGGGTTTCTTCTCCGTACTGTGTATGTGGTCAAGCAGCAGTGTTTAATCTCTGTCTGTGCCATTTCAGTTATATACAGAATATAAATCCACCTATATTCTAAGCACTTATCCTGGTCGGTGTTACAGGGTTAAATACAGATGTTAATTTTAAAGCGGTGCATGTTTTAGTTTCAGAGGAATGATGTCAATTTGTAGGTGCAATTCTCTCTTGTGATTTTAGTGCCTGTGCATATAAGGTCTGTAAAGTTAAAAATCATTTCCTAGCAAGATAGAGAAGGCAGTCATATAATCCTGGAATATTTACAAATTCTTCAGGCTGGTTTTCCCTGTGATGGTGGTGGCTTTGGTGAGCAGCCGTCACTCGTGGTTTGAGAATGAGCTTTCTCTCTTTGCACGAAGGATGTGGCAGCTGGCAGCTGGTTGTCATGGTAACAGACTCCCGGTTTGGCTGCTAGGTGTTCGCATACCACCTGAAGCTGCATCCCAGCCTTCCATTCATACTGTTCAGGCTGAAAACACCCTGGGAGGGAGCAAAAACACGGACTGTCTGGGGGTCCCCAAGGACCGGGTAGAGAAATGCTGATTTAAAGATTTCATCACCATTACAGAGCAAGGCTTTGCCTCCCTTTCACTGCTTAGTATGTGTGTGTGTGTCTGTGTCTGGGTGTGGTTAATGTATATATTACAGTGTAGGGACCAAATGTCCCCACAACTTGATAAAAACCTGTTATTTTGACTTTGTGGGAACCATTTTTTCAGTCCCCACACGGGGAAAGGAAACTCAATTCGGTAAAAATCTGTGACTGCAATCAAAAAAGTAAAAATATCAATAGTCTTGTTTGATTACTTATGATTACGGTTAGAGCTGGGTAGGGTTAAGGTTGATATTGTTGGGATTAAAGGTTACCCCTAGACATGAATAGGCAGTCCCCACAAAGATATGAATATAAACGTGTGTGTGTGTGTGTGTGTGTGTGTGTGATTATTACCATTCAGAAGCTGCCATGTGGAAATAAACATGTTTATTACATGGAAACAAACACTGAATGGGTTGAGCGGTAGATATGTGAGGACGTTCTTTTCTTTGTTAGAGGAATTCAGAATTTCTTTATTGTACTCCCAGCATGTGGAAGATGTAATGGAATCTGGACCTTGGGAGAACATTTCTTTTGATTATTTTTTAAGAGTAATGGTGTTTTGGTTATTCGGGAGAGCTCGTTGGAGACTTCTTCCCTCATCCCAGTGGGAAGATTGGACCTGGAACATTCTCAGGGAGTTAATAAGATCGAGAGACTGGCCTGTGGGATGTTTTTGGGCATGGTGGATGTCATGGGAGCGCATCGGGGTTAGCCGTGAGGAGTCTAAGTGATCTAGAGCTGCTTAAGCCTAAATATGAAGTGGATTTATGATTGGGAAATGCTTCCCTTGGACTGATTTGCTTCCCAAAGACCCCCAAAGCTGCTCAAATGCACCCCTCTGGGCCAACATTTTTCCCAAAGACCCTTGATACTGCTCAAATGCATCCACTCTGTACTAACCTCTTCTCAAAAACCCCTGATACTACTCAAATATGGCCACCCTATACTAACCTCTTCCCAAAGACCCCTGATGCTGCTCAAATACACCTGCCCCCTACTAACTTTTTGTCAAAGACCCCCGATGGGGCTGAAATAATCCTGCAACATATCAACCTCTTTTCAAAGACCCCTGATGGGGCTGAAATAAACCTGCAACATATCAACCTCTTTTCAAAGACCCCTGATATACACCCACCCTGTACTAATCTCTTCTCAAAGACCCCCAATGGGGCTGAAATACACATGCCCCATACCAGGGTTGGGGCCATTCCAGAATGCATTCATTCATGCATCACCAAATCAGGAAAACGATCTAGAGTTCGGACTGGAAAAAAAAAACTATGGGTAACAGAATTAGAATTGAATGTGAATTTCAGGGAGATTTGAAGTCCAACTCCAGTCCCATATCCTGATTTGGATTGGAATTGATGAATGCATTCCAGAATGGCCCCAACCCTGCCCCATACTAACCTCTTCTCAAAGACCCCCAGTGGGGCTGCAATATACCCACCCTGTACTAACCTCTTCTCAAAGACCCCTGATTGGGCTGAAATGTACCCGCTCCATACTAACCTCCTTTCGAAGACCCCCGATGCTGTTCAGATGCAATGCCCTGGAGTGTTGCTCTTCCCAAAAACTTCCACAGTTACATAGCATCTCAGACCGGGGGGGGGGGGGTCATTGCCAAGCAATTATAACTTTGCTTAGAGTACTGTGCAAAAGTCTTAGGCGGTCAAAGGAAATGTTTAAAGCTATTTATCTTGGCAGTAACTGTACATTTGCTCAGAACAAGAAACACAATTTAACTTTAGAACATATGCACATTAAGAGTAGCAAAATAAAAATTAACAGGAATTTCTTCTGTTCTCCAAAAAGTTACTGATATCTTGCTGGATGGCTAGATGAACACCGCTTTGGTTCCCAAACCTCTCCTCAGGGGCACCTCAGCCATTCCATGTTTTTGTTAAATTTCATCACGGTTTCAGTTCATGTGTATTTTTGGGATATCTTGCGGGAGCAGCCTACTTCAGATTACACTGTCACATTTCAATGGCACTAAAGTTAGGATTGCAACTTGGCAAATCTAAAATATGGAATCTCTTCTGTTTGTGGTGCTCACTTGTAGATTTTACTTCTGTGATTTGGTTCATTCTCATGACCGAACTTCTTTTGAGCTTCGGATAACAGATATTTGTCCTGACATTCTGCTGTAGGACTTCCTGATGCAACTTGGAATTCATTGGTCCTTTAGTGATTGAAACCCGACCAAACCCTGAGGCAGCAAAGCAGTCCATACCATTATACTCTCTCCAGTTTACTTCACAGTTGGGATGAGGTTTTGGTGCTGGTATGCAAAGTTGTTCTCTTCAAACATAGCACTGTTTTTTCCCTGTGTGGTAATCTCACATGAATACCACGCTTCTTCACTATTTTTCTTTATGGTAGACGGGTATATAGATGTTATCATGCCTCCAGATCCTCGGTTGTCACCCCCGGGTTCTTTGTCACGCGTTTATGGATTCTGCGATTTGATCTTTGTGAGACGCCCACTCCAAGGGAGAGAAGCAGCAGTGCTGAATTTCTTCCATAACTGTGGACTGATGCAGGTCCAAGTCTTTAGGAATCCTGTTACAGCTCTTTCCACTCGACCTTCAACACCTCATCTTATGTGATCCTGTGAAATCTCTCTTGATCTGATCACATGGCAGAACTCTGTAGTGAACGGCAGATTACATTGCAAGGGCAGGTCACACTCACACCCTGGAAAACCTGCTTTTTAAGAAGCCATTGTCTTAGAGGTTCATATACTTTAACAATCAATGACCTTGATTATTTAAACCATTCATTTGATAAAGTTATAGCAATATAAAATGTCATGTGTGTTTTTTAAATAAGACTGTTTTGATCTATTATTTTGGTTTGATCAGGAGCCATTCATGCAGAGTTCCTGATAATTCTAATGGGTTCACAAACTTTTTCTGTAGGCATTGACATCCTGCTCTTCTGCCCAATCTTCTGGTTCCCCGGAGTCAGATCTCATTATCAGTTTGCCAGTATTTGTGTATCATCAGTGATGTCACATTTCTCCCTCTCTTTTTTACAGGGAAGTCCTCGTTGACAATTCAGTTTGTGGAGGGCCAGTTTGTGGACTCGTATGACCCAACCATAGAAAACAGTAAGTGTCCTGACATGCGTGAGCATAGCAACTGATGCTGATGTGTTTGTGCAGTCTGGGGTCCATTTGTATGGTGATATCATTACTAATGCTGTAGAATAGTGTTTCCCATTCTGGTCCACGTTTTTGCTACCTCCCAGCTCTCGGTATGGATGTGGACTGTTGGTCAGGGATCTGGGAGGGAACAAAACCATGGACTGTCTCTGGGTCCCTGAGGACCGGGTTGGAAAACACTGCTATAGAAACACTGAAGGTTTGAAGAATCTGTGTTTTGTCCCAATACAGGTGTATGGGCTGGAATGTGTAAGTGTAAGGAGTATGATGGTGGTGCAGGAAATGCATTCGTGTGGGATGCAGCAGTGCGAGGAATGCGAGAAGTGTGTGAGTCACAGAGGCGCAGCGAATGCTTTGGTGTGCAGCTGTGATGGAAGTTTGCTGGCGTGGGGCACAGCAGTGGTGCCGGTGTGGGATGCAGTGACGCAGGCCAGCTGCTGTGGGATGCAGTGACGCAGGCCAGCTGCTGTGGGATGCAGTGACGCAAGCCAGTGGTGTGGGATGCAGCTGCGGGGCAGCTTTCATTAGCATGCTGCTGCCTTCCTTCTCTGCGGTTAGGGGTGAGGTGCAGGGTGGAGGGTGGCAATAGCGTGGTACTGCAGAACAGAGCAGCTTAAGCCGGGATGTGAAAAGTCCTCCTGATTGTGCTAAACTCTGACCATGTCAGTCCTGCCTCCGCTAGCCCCGGAGTGTTTTTCAGTGGCCTAATAACAACCCCTGGTGGGCTTTGATACATTCACTTCAATGAAAGTACATTTCAATAAAAGGATGTGGTAAAAAATTAGGACCCAAACTTGTCATTCTGAAAATAATTCTGCAAGTACTAGTAGCAGGGATGCTCTGTGCTATGTGTGCATGGTCACATGTCACACGGCAACCAATCAGCATGGCCAGCGTTATCTGGCTGGGGAAGCGTCCGCAGGAAGGCGGGGCCCGTGGAAAGCTGGGGGCCCACTGATGCATTAAGAACCACCATGACATGGCAGGGCTGTAATGTCAGCCTCCGACCTTCAGGGGGCAACGGAAGCAGCAGTCGGATCAGAAAGCCCACCCAGGATGAATAGGGGCCATGGAATGGACACTGCCTGGGGGGGGTGGGGGGAGGTGCCGTCACAGAAGAATCAGGAGTTAACCTAATTTTGAAGCGAATGCGAATTTACCAATCAGCTAAATGCCACCGTAAATCATCATAAACATTAAGGCATTTATTATGGTAATATGCAGTGATTATTAATGGCTAGGTAGTTACTCAGAAGTGCTAATGTGGGGTTATATGAGATCCAGAACCACGGTGATGAAGATGGTCGGTAATAAAAACGGTGGTGCATAAACCTCGTGGTCTGCCTGAATAACAGCTGTGGGAGAAATGAGCGTGGGGGCCCCTTCACTGGATGCAGACCCTCATGGGCTCTCAGACGCTGTATAGACGCAGGGTTCAGCCCCCAGCTGACACAAACCTACAGCGCTGAAACAGGACCGTGTTTAAAAAAACCAGCAACTCCCTCGTATCGTCATTGCAGGAAGGCGGTAGCGTGATCTGGCCTACAAATTATCCCAGAAAGATTAACATAAAAAACGCCCAGCTTTCAGATTTACTGTGAGGCCGCGCTCACTGGCTTTTTCATCAAGGCCTGATGAAGTGCCGGCGTTCTCCTGCCCCCCCCGAATCTCATTAAGTGACGTTTTGCACCCATTTATGTTGCTGTGGAGACTCCTGAAGAGTGTCTCGTGACTCCTGTGATACAAGGATTAAGGAAACGGTGGCATTTAGCTGGAAAACGCACTACCTGGGTGTGATGCCCCAGTCGTGTTTAACGTGCCGCCGTGTTTGATGGGAACTAAAATGGTGCGGGGGAGGTAGGTGGGGGGAGGACTCACGGTGATCTGAGTGTAGCGGCGGTTGGGGGGGGAGGGGGGTTGCTGGAGCGAGTCGTGACCACCCAGTGTAATCCTGTCCCCTGCACATTGCATTACTCCATCAACAGGGAAACCAGACTCCCCAGGCCTGAAGCAGAGCTGGCTGTGATGTGCCGCCCTGGTGCGTGTGAACCCTGTTTTAATCACCAGCAACCCCCCCCAAATAAAAACGCAATGGCCGCCAGGACACGCTGCATGATTGGCTGGCAGATTGCCGGGCCTCTGCCCCCGGAGCCCCATTTAAAGCAGAATGACAGACCTTCAGGTGCTCTCAGGTTCCCCAGACATTTCAGGAGAAGCTGACTTAATTAAGAATATAACAAAAGAGGCCGACGTCGACCTGAGCTTGTGTGGGGCTGCCTGAGAGACCACCACGACTGTCTAGTGCGTGCTGGTCATTTGTCATCCAGTTTCCCCTGGCTACTGGAGCATGCAGAATATTCTGGTTCTGCCACCTTACACTCTAGAAATTCCAAAAAGGTAGTGGACACGTCTTCATGGACACACTATGCAGTGACTACACAGTCTGGCCCGCTGTCCCTGTGCTTTGAGGTGGGCTTCTGGGTGGAAGCACAGACAGCAGCCCAGCAATAGTGGGTGGGGCTCAAGAGTAGGCGGGGCTCAAATTGGGCGGAGCCCGGTAGTGGGTGGGGCTCGCTGCCGCTTGTCATCCCTTCTGTTCCCTGCTTATTTTAAGCTCCAGTCGGCTGCCGGCGAGTGATTAATGTTTAATATGCAGCGTGTGGATAACGGACGATGCGATGATGCTACTGCTGGGTAGAATCAGCCTGGGGGGGGCTGTGTAATGCTGTAAGAACTACAGAGGGGGCGGCGTGTACCCCGTGGTGTCACATGATCCTGGCCCATCAGGGAGCCCCGTGCATTGATCCGTTTGCACGGTGCGGTGAGCATGAGACCTAGCGAGGGGGCGGTCACCCCGAGGACGCTTATGGACCGGAGTTTGGGTGTGGTGCCCCCGTGCACAGAAAGCGTGGCATGCAGTGGGGGGGGGTGGAGGGGGTGGGCATGTGTCAGGATTCAGGTGCAGGAGGAATAGCCTTTGCCACACAGAGGCACACACCTGCCCCCCCCCGCTCACTGCAGCGTGCTCGCTCCTGAGGCTATAAATAGCAGCGGCGGCGGCAGGCCGCTGGAGCCCACAGAGGCGTCAGCATTACTAACCTGATCCAACAACCCCCCCCCCCACACACACACGCTCCCCATGGCCCGCTCGTCACCGTACCCCGCCAGCCAATCCCTGCCCGCCACGTTACTGCTGTGCGATTTCACCCCACGGCAGCAAGGTCACCTGAGGTGAGCTGTTCCAGCATGCCCGGGCTCTGTGGAGGGGCACAGCGGGGGGGAGGGTGCGCAGCCGGCAGCCTGTCACCGAGCGCCAGCCCCGCCTTCCCCGGGACTGGCAGCGAGACATGGGAGCTAGTAAAGCATCACCCCAGACAGCGTCTCCGTTCTGGGCTGCAGATCTGAGCCCCAAGCTGGGATCTCATTAATCCAGCTTCCGTAGGCATGGGAACCAGGCGTATCAAGGTACAAAACGCCCAGAAGGGGGCGCCCCTGCCAGCCAGGTGGTCGTTCCGCCGGCTCCAGCACTCCGTTAGGGTCCACCTTGGGATGTGAAGTGGCAAAGCCAGGTGCGGAGGAGGGGTGCTTCCCTAATCTCCTTTGTGTGTTCATCCATCTCTGCTTATAGCCTGGAGCCTATTCCGGGAAGCACAGGCAGGGGGCGCTTTTATCAGTGTCTTTC
>JAODJW010000104.1:307950-320436 GCA_026777045.1 Hyperopisus bebe | reverse complement strand
ATATATTTCATGTACATATGTATGTGTATATTTGTGTACATAGCCCTGATTATTTACTGTGCTTTTGCCTCTACGACTGTAAACACCAGCCTGTCTTATAGTTCACTTTCTCTTTGACTGGCCTGATTTAATGAGGTGCCTCTGAACCTGATTAATCCCCCATGTCCAATTAAAGGCTCCATGTTGGCAGCACCCCTTCCTGCACTCCTCGGGCTGGCTGGCCGTGTGCAGCCCAGGCATATTTTCTTCTACTCCCAACCCCGTGTCTGATCAGTGTCATGTGGCTCGATGCTGGAATTACGGCCGGTTCTTTCGCAGCCTAAAACAGATACCTTAGGCTTCCAGTCGGATCGCAGGTGAGTCGAGGCGGTCCGGGACGAACCTGCTGAGGCCAGGGGGAATTGTAGCCACATGCTTCTCTGAATAACATGCAGAGTGTCATTGCTGGGAGAAAGACACAAATAAATCAGAATGAAGGTTCAGTCCAAGAGAGTCTATCACATATTTGTGTGTGTATGTGCGCTCGTGCACTGGATTACTGTGAGGCAGGATGTTAGCTCTCGTTAAGGATTCCAGGGGAGTTGATTAGTGATGCTTGTTTAAGGAGGTAGCATTGCCCGTTACCGCTTATGGAAAGGTGAGTGGTGATGTTTGATTGCAGAAATGGCCACAACCATTCTCATTCTTGGAGTGATTGGTAATGTCTGATTGTGAAGGGGGGATTCCCATTCCTGCTCAGGGATGATCAGTAATGTCTGATTGTGGAGGTCATGATGTCCATTTCTGCTCTAGGATGATTGATAATGCCTGATTCTGGAGGTGGTGATGCCCATTCTCGCTCTGAGAGGATCGGTAATGTCTGATTGCGGAGGTGTTGATTTGTATTCCTGCTTGGGGGTGATTGGTAATGTCTGATTGCAGAGTAATTGCTGCTGTGTCCCTGTGTCGCTGTGAGTCATGCTAACCCACACCAGGGATTCACTGAAAAGTTTTCATTTTGTTCCTGTGCTTTATGTTTAATACTGCAAAATTCATTAGAAATAACATTAACTTTATTAAAGATGTGATGTTTTCTAGGCTCACTTTGAGAAACATTTTATAAAATCTGGGCTCATCCATATATGAGAGTATGAAGTCATGCATGTTACATGTGACATTCCGTGTGAATTAGTGAAAATCCAAGAAAGTTACTCTTCTCCTTCGCCAAAGACTGGTCTGGAAAGGCTGACCTAGATAGCAGCTGTGCCATCCCAACTCCCATACTCCCTTTCCCTCTCTCTGCAGCGTTTACGAAAATGATCACAGTAAATGGACAGGAATACCACCTACAGTTGGTAGACACAGCTGGACAGGTAAGATGGAGAGCTGGGCATGCCCTGTAATGACCTGCAGTGCATTCTGGGAGATGTATTGCTGCACACTGCTGCCCGGTCAGGAAGGGCACTGGGGTCATTCTCTGAAAGCGTCTAATTAAAAGGCAGAACAGGGCTGCTGTTGTCATGGCGATCTGCCCTCCCGCTTTGAGAAAGATGTGGCTTGTCCAGTGATACGTCTCCCTCCCCATGGGTGATGTAAGACCTGCATTCCTTTGTGTGTGCACATGCTCCATGTAAATAATTCAGATAATTTTAAGAATTTTTTTCCACACCTTTTAAATTTAAACCCCTTAAAATGACCGTGTGATACCAGTGTAACTGCTATGAATCTGTAGTCAGTTTTAGTTTGCCAACAGTTTTTCATGACTGGTTTTTTGTTTGCAGCCTTTTCTTCCGTTGAGCCATCTGTCCGTTGTTCTTTTTTAGGATGAGTACTCGATTTTCCCGCAGACGTACTCCATAGACATCAACGGCTACATTCTGGTGTATTCTGTCACGTCTAATAAAAGGTAAGCAGCCTTTCTCATCCTTTTTTTTTGTCTCCATTCACGCTCTTTTACTCCGTGCGTTAAACGAGTGGGAACACGTCCGGTGACGAGTGGTCCGTCACCGCGGAAACCGACAAAGAACAGGGGTGGAGGCGGGACAGCTAGTAGAACAGATAGAGCCACCAGCAGGATCCCGGGGGAGCGCCCACATCCACAATGCAATCTGGCATTCTGAGCCAGGCTATAAAATAACAATTAAGGGGGCAAATGCGATTGGATAACAGACTGCTTGTTATGTTTTTTTTTTTTTGTTTTTTTTTTTTCCATGGCTGGCAAATAATCTGCCGGTTTGGCGTTGGCATGAAACAGCTGAGCGTGAATCATAATGATTTCCGTGCGAGGGCTGGTCCATACAGAGCTTGTTAGGGTGTTTATCGGAGGGGCAGATACCGCCATTCCAGTCTGGGAGTAATCAAGCCTCGGAATACGTGAGAAGCCAGGTTCTCTGGAGTCTGCTGGGCAGAAGGACCATTTTAGTGGGACGCATTGGGGTGGCCAAAGGACCCCTACCTGATTGATGGCGATATGAGAATGAGAGTGAAGAGTGCACTGATATAAACTCCCTGTCAGGCTTCATTTCCCATGAATCCCTCTTGCAGCTGATGTGGTAGCACAGACCATCTGAAGTCTCCCGATTTAACATCTTCCCACCAGGATGCCAGAGGAGTGGGGGGGCTGTTAGGGGTTTGTGTTTTTTTGGAGGGAGGAGGGGGACCTCCAGGGAAAGTTTGACCCATGGTGGAGTGGCGAGTGAGATCGCTGGAGACAGAGGTGAAGGGTGTGGGAATCTTCTACGTTCTCAGACTCGGTGAGTGGGGGGGGGGCCTTTAGCCGATCTGTGTCTGATCCCTCTGGGTCGTGGGTCAGCCTGCACGCCATTGGTTATTCCGCATTCGTGTGTTTTTATTTTCATATTTATGAAAATGCTTGTTTGACAAAGCAGATTTTGTGGGTTAAATTTTAAAGGATCGCATCGCTGAACTGAACTGAAACCTGACTTATTCTCACGCAGAATGTTTCCCTCCAAAGACGAGGCGTCCGTTGGCTTCTCTTTACGTTTCTTTGCATTACATTTCGAAAACCGCCTGTTGTTTTCTCTCTCAGACGACGTTGAACAGGAAGCCATGCGTGTCCTGGATTCAGGTCATTGAGGAGAGGGTCACAGTCTGTTCACGTTCCTCCAGGGCGGTCCACGGTCGTCGGTCGCGATTCGTCAGCTCGGGTCCCTCAGCAGTGCCCGTTTACCTGTCACACCTGCCATCCCTGTCCCTGCCCCCATTCCCGAGACCCGCCAATAGCTGGCAGAGATACACATAGACCTGAATGTGGCCTTGCTGAAATCTCTGTGGCCGGTTTCCAGGCATCAGCAGCCCTCTCAGGGTCCGTGTCTCCCTGTAACTCAGGTATGCGTGAAGGTAATTTTGTGGGGGCTGACAAATCAATACCGGCCGAATAGTGCAGCAGAACCTCCTGGTCAGACGCTGACGTGAGGTGTCTGACACACTCTGTTTCTTTGTTTTCGTGTATGGAAGAGGTGCCAGTGTCGGGTTGTGGCTGCCCTGTTCTGGCATGTGCCACTCTGTGCTGGCCTTTAATGGCCTTTAATCCGCCTGCAGCACCCAGTACTGGCCGTTACCGCTGTATACTGGCCTGTTAGATCGCATATTAAACCGCAATCATAACTGATAAACAAACTCTCTGAAATAGGGATTCCTTGTAATTAAATAAGCAAAACCACAAAAGAGTGATCCTTTGCTCTTCATTGCGGTTTGTGTCATTATTTGTGTATTTTCAGGTAAAGCAGAATTACGCTTAGTGTTTGCCGTGGTCTACGCTGCGACCGCATGCAGAATGATGCAGTACAGACCGATGCCCTGTCATTTACATTAGCGTTATGTTTCTTCGGGGGGGGAGTGTGTGAGACCCTCTCAGTGATGATCTCACTTCTGATGGTTATTACAGCCCCCAGTTTCATGCTGATAACCCTTCTGCTACGAGTCACGTTCCTAAGAATGGTGATAATCTGGGGGGGCGGGGCTGGGTCTCCTGAAGGCATATCCGGGAGCTGTCTGTGGAGCCAGGTGGCCGGGCCGCTCTCCAAACAGGGAAGGTGGGCCACGAAACACCTCCGTGCTCCTGATACCTTAATACACAGGACGCAGTGGTTCTACCTTTCTCTGACCCCGGCCCGGGCTCCCCCGCCTCTGCTTCTTATGGTTCAGTCCAAATTCTTAACTGGGCCCGATTCAGTGACTTGACATTTCAGATTTTCGGAGAGGATATTCCACGTGAAGTCACAAACAGGCGAGTGAAGTTTTATACTCGTTAAAAAAGACATTACTTAATGTAATTACTTTTAATTAATGTCATTTTAATTGTTCAGAATTATTTACTACAATTAAAGCATTTTGCTCCATTACAAAAGCATTTCTTTTGATATCAGTGGCTTCATTGTAAAGCAAAAATTTATCAACAGAATTAAAAAAAAAAAAGGTTTACCTTACATATGTCAAGCTAGGGGTGTCTCTAGGGCTGTTTTAGGGGGGCTTTAATGCCCCCCCAAATAAATATACACTAATTCATTTAAATAGTGTGCTCTCATTAATTTTCATTAAAATCAGCCCCCCCAGTAAAGGCTTAGCCCCCCTTTTTCATGAATCTCTAGTGACGCCCTTGCATCAGACTTTATTAGGATGAAAATTCCGCTAAGACAGTTTTCAAGATCCCCGAGCTGCTGACTTTTAGACAGTTATATGAGTATTAATAAAACCCAACCAGACGTCCTTAATTAACTGGACAGATTTAAGGAAAATCAGCTTACACACGTAGCTTTTAAGGGTTCACACTCACAGGGTCATCAGACAGACACACACGCATGTCAGACGTCAGATGCATTCTGGCTGACATGGGCATGGTAAAACAGGTGTGCTTCAGTGTCAACGACAGACCCAGGACACATTTAGGGGAAACGGGAGGGGCGGGAGATTTGTCATGAATAATCAGCAGCCAAATCTGTGTTTGGGAGGACATGTCGCATACAGGTACTCGTACCATGTTAGATTTCGAAACATCCTCACTGCCTGTTATCTTTACTTCTGGCTGTTAAATTTACAGACTTGTGTTGTGTATCATCAGGAGGACTTAATTCTGTGTACAGGTCCCATAAAATATCACAGTTAAATGGATAAAGGTTTTTATATTAAGAGTGAAAAAAACAGGCGATTATCTGCCACTTAAATGTCTTTTCTCCCAATAACTCCCGTTTCCTTGTTATTAATTGGGGCTCTGTGGATCTGACCTGAGTTCAGCTGGAGCAGATTTATGTGTGTCTGCAGTACAGACAGCATCATCGCCCCATCGCATGGCAACCGCCCTGAGCGCCCTCATGCTTTACATGGTGCTTGTTACAGGCTGTGTTATGGGCTCACATGGCCTAGAAAAAGAATAGGGCTATTTAAAGAAACCTTAACGTTAAGGTGGCTCTTTGTAAAGAGGCCTCCTCCCCGTCTCTGTTCCATCTGTGCATGTCATCTGCCAGGAGCTGCTCCAACCCTGTGCACCCCCCCGTCCCCCCACCCCAGTGTGGCACAGACACAGAGGGTTGGGGGGGGTCTTCTGTTGCCATGGGAGGATACGCCAGGGAGTATGTGTGATGGCGTGAGCTTGGGAACTAGGACCTAGTGAAGGGGGCCGTCCGGAACCACTCGTTTCCGGTGACCTTGGGCGCCACCTAATGGGCCTGAAGTGTGTCTACACTGCATCGTGCTCCCCCGTCATGGTGTCTTAAATGGAGAGTGGGAGGTATAAAGTCCAAGCAGCAGGTGTAGCAGTTAGAGGACGACCCAAGAGGGCCACAGGACTGCACTTTAGCAGAGACACCTGTACTGTAGAGAGTATGTGCCTGTGTTGCATTGTGGGTGATTTTTGGACGCTGACCAATTGTCTGGTTCAGGGAGGGCGGGGCGCTGTCAGACAGAGGTGCTGGTCTTGCTGAGAGTGCAGCGGGGCTGATTTATGAGTCCTGAACACTGGTTTGTACCAATGATTCTGATAACATCTCCATGGGTCTGCTCTGCTGGCAGCTTCTGGGGAACGCTGACCGGCGTTCGGATTCAATAACTCGCACCGAAAGTACGGTTCCTCCTCAGTGCTGCTCTCCTGCCAAACTGATCATCTCTTTGCTCCTTCTTCTTCCCGTAGCTTCGAGGTAGTAAAAGTCATCCACGAAAAGTTGTTGGATATGGTGGGGAAGGTCCAGTAAGTATTTATCACCTGGTTTTCTTCTTGTTTTCTGTTCAGGCGATGCGGGTGGATGCCCAATAACTGACACTGTGTTTTATTCCTGCAGAGTGCCCATTATGCTGGTCGGAAATAAGAAGGACCTGCACATGGAACGGTAGGTACCCCACACGGCTGCGAGAAGCTCTCTGACGCCCGTTGTGGCGATCAGGTTTGGCGGAACTCGATCCCAGTTCCAGTTGGAGACTGGGTGTATCTGAATGGGGCAAATGTGCCTGTTCCTGTGAGATAAACACATCAGAAGGACCAGGTTGTCTGCAGAATCCAGCCCGTTGAGTTTCTGGTCTTTTTGCAGCGGTACTGAAGAGAAGTTAATGCGAGGCTCAGTGCAGGGCATGCGATAAGCGAGCAGCTGCCCCAGCAAATGCCTGAAAGATGAGCCGGCTTCCAGAGAGCATCTCCCGGCTGCGTGGCCTGCGTGGAATTTGTTGTGGATAATTTATTATTGAGATGATCTGGGGTGCTGGAAGAAGCCTTGCGTCTCACTGCCGACCGCGGGAAGCGGGTAACCGACCTGATCCCATGTGCCCCAGATTCCATTTGAACTCCCAGAGTCCCACAGTCTGGAGTCCATGAGTGACAGCCCCTCTGGGGGAGGGGCTCCGTCCTGATGAGATGTGGGCACCCAGAGAACCCCGAATGCGTTTAGAAAGAAGACGTCAGTGGTGCAGAACTGTTCCACGAGCTCACTCTGGGAGGAGTCACTTTGAGGCAGCCTTAAACGAGAGCTCGATGTCCCCCCCCCCTCAGCAGCAACAGTTTGATGGGCCACCCTTGGAGGTGTTTCAGCCGTGACCCATCTTCAGATCTTCTTTCTCGTCACTTTTTGGTTACATCTCCATGTGCTGGGCATATTGTTATGAATTAAGGCAAGTTTGCACAGAGATTTTATTTGTTGTTATGCAAATTGTCATTGTTCTCTTGGCCTCCCTCTGTTTTAATGCCAGTGATTCTTCAATGGCAATATTTCTGGTTCTGCTGGATGGGACATCCAAGCCTGAAATTTAACAGCTCGTTTAGTGAGATGGAGACTTCGTCTCTCCTGGTGCCAAGAGACTTTGCAGAAACACAGTGCCTGCATCACCCCCGCATTGAGGATCACAGCTGTGTGCTGATCTTGTCCCTGGCTGCTAATAGGACATACTTAAAGAAGTTTTTCCTTTTTTTGCACTTTACTAAAACATGGCTTAATTTACAGTGCAGGAAGCAGGTAATTTAATAAAGGCAGCTAGATTGTTGGTTTTGAAGATCAGGTTGTTGAGTCCTGGTTACACCTCACGTCCAAGGGGTGGATCTCTTACTCTAGTCTGGTTGAAGTTTGAATCCACTCTAAGCCTTTGCTTGTGGGAGTTTTACTTACACAAAAATGTTCTCAGAGCAGAACTAATCAGATTGCAGAGGAGGCGGGCTCAAGCAACTAGAAGAGGCAAGACCAACCAATCAGATGTCGACTCGGTTCTTGGTGGCAGTGGAAAAGCACCATTAGACTGAAACCTCTTTTTGTGAGCCTAGTGTAACAGTGTGTAACTGGACCAGTTGTCCCTGTATTTTGACCTTTAACCTGTAAATACATGCTGGATCCTGGCAGCAAATGGGTCGCTCTCCTGCCCTGTACTCGGAAACACAGCGTCACCGTGAGTGTGCTCCTGTCCTGCTGCCTCTGTCTTTCAGCGTAATCAGCTGTGAAGAAGGGAAAGCACTCGCCGAATCTTGGAACGCCGCCTTCATGGAGTCGTCTGCTAAGGAGAACCAGGTACCAGCGAACCGCCAGCAATATTAGCCAATGATATATTTTGAATCGTTGAGTGGCAGGGCAGCGGACTCTCCATGGGCCAATCGGCTTTCCGAAGCCCTGAAATCAGCTTTTCTGTAGCCCTGCCCCTGGTTATTTACCATAGGTTTTAACACATATTTTGCTCCATGATCACATGGTAGTCCCCTGTCCCATGATGCTGTTGGTCTGGTGTCTGGTTTCCAGACAGTGCTATTGCTTTTTACATACTCTATCAAGCTTGGTGCTGCTTTCACCCGCTGCCATGTTTTAAGTGTGTCTCTCATGTAAAACAATGGGTCCTCCAGGTAGCCGTTGTCGGGGGAGGGGCTGCCTGCTGCAATGCCTGTTGAAAATTTTTGTAGTCTGCCGGTGATTTCCGTGAACCGGCAGATGCAAAACTGGCATTTAACTATCGATACCAGTGCTAATTGATATCGAACTCGATACTAAATTTTAGTATCGATTTAGTATCTGAGAATCGATTTTTTTTTTTACATTACTTAACATGGATGTGGAACTCTTTTACTTATATGAATTCATATAACAGGTACATCCATTGTCATTGTTTTAAGAAAAACCGATTCATCATTAGCCCGTGTCACCCATGGAGAGACTCGAGTCTATTTATTAGCTGTCAGGCCAAGCAAGGGCAAGGCCGGACCAGGAGGGACCACCTGGATTTATTTGTGTTCCCATCGTAATGTAGAACCCAGAGCAGAACCTTGACGGTGATATAGCGATGTTATTAAAGAAAAATAACCAGCCTTCTTAGTGATTAGTTGCTGTACCACTGAGTAATCTTATGGCGTAAAAGTAAAAAAAAATAATAAATAACACTGCCACTTTTAGCTCCTAGTGTGGGTACGCACAGGTGGCCTTGGTTTGAGGCACAAAAGAGGGAGAAGAGATCACCTATTCTTGCAGTGGATCTGGGTACACCCTGACAGAGTAAAAACAGTTTGACAGACTTGATAAGCTTGGGGTTACATCTCAAATACTGTTATAAAAATGAAAAAGGGCGCACACTACCAATCCAGAACCTGATGAGAGTGTAAGGATACGGTTATTGATATGCTTGAGGTCCTCTTGGCATTAAGGGTCTCTCAGGTGAATGGTTTAATGCATTCTTGCTGAGTTTCCATGGTGAGACTGGATTTTATAAGGGGCTCACAATGGGTACCTAGAACTACAGCAAACGGAAAGTGAAAATCCTGCTTCCCCAAGCCACCCTATCATCTCGTTTTTACCGCCGCATGCTTCAGTCCGCTGAGGAGCCCCAGCGAGCGTTATGGGCCGTAATGACTCTGGGCTGCCTCCACTGCTCTAAGAGCTCTGCGGTCACCCCATGCTTTGCTCACACGCCCAAAGAAGTGCCAAATTACTTTCAAGAGCCACTAGTAATATGGAGCGTGAACGCAACTCCCGCAGACACACATAGGGGGCGGTCTTACAGGACACTCTGCTTTCGTGAAATGATTAAGTTCCATAAACTCCCTTTATGGTTAACAGGCAACCCTAGACAGCATGTTGCCTGTCTTTTAGTGCTGTTGACACACAGTGGGGGGGGTGGGGGTCGGGGCTTAGGACTCAGGCTGCCGGCCCAAAGAAAACAGTTCTTCCTTGTATGAAGGGGGTGGGATCTCACCTCAGGCCCATTTGGGGGGGGGGCTCATGCTGTATGGTATATAGTCAGTGTATAAAAAATCTCATTCATCCATCTATTCATCTTCCACAGCTCTGGTGTCATGGTGTTATTTACAAATTAAAATGTAAAAGTCTCACCACATATTATGAACATAAAATAACAGGAATTAAATGATAACATATCATCCAGTACCAGTTAATTTATAATATATGTCAGGTTTATGTTTACATTAGTATGAAATATGTGCTTTTTTGGACCATAATTACATCTTTTCTTACTTTACGACCTTGAAAGAATTTAATCTCTGTTAGTCATCACTAGGTGGAGTACAAAGGAAGTCTCTGTCCTTCAAGCTAGTTCAGCGTGAGCATCAGAACTGGGGCTGAAACTGCAGTTCTCTGAGTCTCCTGTAGGGGGCAGACCCTTTCCACTCAATGGCCAATGGATGCCTGCCTATTGTGTGCCTCAAGTACTTTAGCTGCGTGTAAATTGACGCCGTGTAGAGGCAGAGTGCTTTATCAGGCAAAGGAGGTGAACCATCATTAGGTGACCACCGAGGTGTGTTGCTGTATGAGGAACCTGAGCCCTCGGGGGTTAACTGCTAGCATGGGCAGCAGCTGTCCGCTAACAGGAGAGGCTGCTAACATGGGTGGCCTCTAGCACGGCTAGCCGCTGACGGCTAACACAGGCTGCTGCTAACATGGGCGGCCTCTAGCATGGCCAGCCGCTGACGCTAACACAGGCTGCTGCTAACATGGGCGGCCTCTAGCATGGCCAGCCGCTGACGGCTAACACAGGCTGCTGCTAACATGGGCGGCCTCTAGCATGGCCAGCCGCTGACGGCTAACACAGGCTGCTGCTAACATGGGCGGCCTCTTGCATGGGCAGCCGCTGATGGCTAACACAGGCTGCTGCTAACATGGGCGGCCTCTTGCATGGGCAGCCGCTGACCACTAGCACAAATGGCTGCTAACATGGGCAGCCACTAACCATCTCACTCCCTGTGCCTCACCCCCCCCCCCACCCCAGACTGCCGTGGAAGTGTTCAAGAGGATAATCCTGGAGGCGGAGAAGATGGACGGAGGCGCGCCGCAGGGGAGGACGTCGTGCTCGCTCATGTAGTCCCCCCTCGCCCGCCCGCCACCGCACTGGACACTGGGATATCCCTCTACTTGAAGGCTAACTGCCTGTTTTCCTCCATATAAACTTGGCTTTTCTTTTATCTGTTTCTTTTTCCCCTTTTTTTGGTATTTTGTGTGTTTTTTCTTTTCCTTTTCTTCCTAAATGGGACAAAGAGATATTTGAAAATGGAGGATTATTTGTCACTCTCACCACTGGATAGCCTCAACCACATCCCATAGCACCCCGCCCCCCCTCGGCTCCTGTATACCCCCCCCCCCCATTCACACCCGCTTTATTTTCGTTTTAAAGCCTTTTTCCTTTGTTTCCCTTCCCGTTGAATTTGTATATTGTATTTCTTAAAGATAATTATGGCCAAAAAGTAGCCAGCATTAATTTGTGTAGTGAAATGTTGTTCCACACTTTTTTGATTGTAATCATTAAAAGGAGCATATTGTTACACTATTATTTAAGTCAGTGGAGGGGCTGGTGTGTCATTTTTGTTCAGAACTACAGTGCCGTTTTTTTAATGCAGTGATGAGGTCTGCGGGGGCATGGGGGTACTGCGCCTCTCTGCATAAAACAGAAATTGAAAATGGACTGAAGAGCCACTTAAACGTGGAGCTCCGTGACCTCTGTGGTAAGGTTTAACCTTTGACCTCCTTTCTGATTGGTCTGCTCTGTGGCTGTGCTGTGCCATATGACCAGACTTACAATTCCACTTACCTTCATTATGGGACATTATGGGAGTCTTCTTCAGATCCTGGGTTGGCCAGTGGAAAGCTCACAAACCTCAATATACTATCTTGAGGTGGGGAGGTGAGGTATAATTCATGGATCTAATCCAGACTTCACGTTCACGTAAGAAAGAATTAACCTATAGTTCATGGATGAAATGACAATTCAAAGAAATGGGTGATCTCAGGTCTACTCTGCATTTTTTCTGTAACCAGTGCTGCTCGGTCTATAAGGCTCAGAGCTCATGAGTGATTAAAATGAAACCGATGTCCAACAAAAGTATTGAATAAGCTTTCATGTGCAGGAACAAGAAGACTGTGGTATTTAAGAGTTACCATGTGGAAATTAATCAGCTGTGACACCGCCTAACGACATTGGGTGCGTATTGGCCCTTACAGCCCTGTAAAGTCCAGCTAGAAGCTCCCTTGATCTGTTTCGTCTGCATCCCGGGACAAGGGGCATTTTTTACAAAAGCATACTTCGTACAACAATATTTATTAATAGCAGTCATTTACGTCTTATTAATCAGTCATTAATTCACTCGGTCAGAATGGGTTTTGGCTGATGCAGTAAGGCGCTTACGCAGAATATAATTGTTCAATCATGGTGGGAAGACCCGATGTGATTTAACCATGGCTAAATGTCCTCCGATTCTTTAAAACTCATTAAAGTTACTGAGACTGTCTGCGGTGCAGAGGTGGAAATTTCAGGTCCAGAAAGTAAAAATCCAGTCCAAGATTTTGTTTCAACCAACCTGTTAAAAAGACCCTCTGTACCTTTAAATCTGTGGGAACTGAGACGTCGCTTACCGCCCAGCAGAGTGTGTGCGTCCCGCGTCACGAGAAGAAGAGGGACGTTTGGAAAACTGCACGGGAGTTCTTTGCAAGGCCCGCTTTAGTTATGTAGCCAATTTAAGCCCGTGATAAAGTTAAGTTTAGTACTCTCAGTTTATAACCTGGCATTTATTACCGTGGGATGTGTGCGTCC
>JAODJW010000104.1:297771-307850 GCA_026777045.1 Hyperopisus bebe | reverse complement strand
AAATTATAACAGCTGCAGTATACTCCCAAATAAAGGAGACTTCATTGAAAGAAGTTCAAGTCATCCAGATTCTGTTGCGGTTATACCAGAGTTCTAACCGGACTCCCCACAGCGATTCGAACATAAATACTCAGCGCACAAGCTCTCCATCACACAACCATTTGAGCATAAAGAGTCACAAACAGAGTACTTAGTTGCTTGGTTGAAGCAAAATCTTGGACTAGATTTTTACTTGCAGCGCCTGAAATTTCCACCTATGCTGAGGTGCATGATTTTATTTTTCAATACATGACACAAGGACCAGTTAGGCTTATTGGAGATGTCACACATGGAGTCGCAATAGGATGTGTACCGCAGTCTTCAGTTACAGAGGTTCTTCGTGCAGCATCTGGCGCGAACGCTGACAGTGATTTGAAGCTTGATGCAGTCAGATAGCCCCATGCACTTTCTGACGACTGTGGCTGAGAAACAGGAAGTGACACGGCAAGGTTTAATGAAGCATACTGGAAATGATCACAGGTGTGAGGAGAACCCAGTGGGGGTGATTGGGTGGGACTCACTGTAGGCAGAATCGTAGATGACTCTAGCATAAACGTCATTGGGGCCCTTGCATGTTTCAGTGGTGTGTTCTGATCGAGATATGTTGGATTCACCATGGTAGCACTGAAGAGTTTCTCCTGCAACACAGACAGGTCAGTAACTCTCAACCCTCTTGCCAAACAGCAATTAAATAGAGAAAAAAAACATTTAAAGGGTGCTGTGGGTTCCTGTCCTGCCTCCGTGTGTGTGGAGTTTGCGTTTTCACCCCATGCTTCCCCAGATATTCCTCATGCTGTTAAGGTAACTGGCGTCACTAAATTGACTTGGGCGTGTGTGCCCTGTAATGGACTGGCATCCCTATACAGGCTTATGCCACAAGTGACACGGGGTACCC
This sequence comes from Hyperopisus bebe, assembly GCA_026777045.1. Taxonomy (NCBI): domain Eukaryota; kingdom Metazoa; phylum Chordata; class Actinopteri; order Osteoglossiformes; family Mormyridae; genus Hyperopisus; species Hyperopisus bebe. The sequence continues at coordinate 306,916 of JAODJW010000104.1, read as the reverse complement.
GTCAGGCACACCGTCACCATCAACTGGATGATCAATACGGAAAACAGATGTACAGAGCATGTTTGCATTCCAGAGACCGTTTCTGCTCATATTTCCCCTGCTTGTTGCAATTAACAGCTGCCACCTTTCTGCATGAGTCATGTGGTTTAGACAGTTCTGCAGTAGTCCTTGTCTTAATTTTCCATATTCGACTATGCAGAATTTCTGGGTGTGACCAGTAAACTCACCATACGTTAGGTAAGCATAACCAGGGTGGAAACCAGGATCTTCATTGTTCTGTTAGAACTTAAGAACATGAGGACTTAGACCATTTCAATAATCTCATTTGGACACACTGTAAAATTTTATGAACTATTCCATCGCCTACATAGCTGAACATCAGCTAACCAGAAGGCACCAAGAACTCGTCACCCTGTTACCAGCATATGTCTTGGGTCCTAGCGTCCATCTCCGAATCTATACCCTTGATTAAAAGTATGGTTAAATTGGAACAGAACAATGATGTGGTATAAGGGGGTGTTTAAATCCAGGCTATGGATTTAAGGAGACAAGTGGAAAAAAATTTCAAGGAGGGAAGCAACGTGAGCAAAACTAGAGAGTGTGGGAAGAATGAGTGCATAATGGTTAAAAGATGGGTGGGGGGCAGGCAACGAAGACCTAATGACAAACATCCTGGGGGGTGTTAGTGACCAAAAGCAGGACAAGTGGTTCTTCTGAAGCTGAATTCTATAACAGCCGGCAGGGGAGGGGGGCCAGGAGATGAGAAAAAATTAAATCTTAATAAATCTCGGGGAGGTTTTTAACATAGCCATCTAGGTCGTTATGCTCTTAGTAGGAATGTTGCCAAGCAGAGTTCATTAACAAGTACAGTCTTCTTAAGAAAAATGCTGCAGGTTTTCTGACACTGTTCCATCCTGCTAGTCAGTGAGGACAGAAAAGTAAGGCAGTTATTTGGACCTTACCTCTTCCCGTAGGACACGCTGTGCTGTAACCCTCGATTTTGCTCGCTACAGTTCCCCTCCGCCTCTTCTCTTTATACGACCACCCTCTTCATCCTTCCGTTCCCTGGGGAAACCGCCCTCCAATAAAAGTATTGTATAAAATGGAAGGTTTATCTTTCAAAACATGTCCACTCCCAGCCTCTCTCAGTGGGGGTGTAACATTGTGGCAACACACAAGGTTTCACAACCCTAGTACTGGGCCCACAAAGCAACCCGCCCCCCCCCTCCTCCTCCCAGGCGAGCCAGAAATACTGCCCATGAAAACCCGAAATAAAATTTAAAAAAACCTTTAAACCTTTTTTATGGTGAATGTAGAGATATATACGGCTTGGATGCAATTTTATGTATAACAGCCTCCCTCTCTGGACAAACAGCCATATATTTGCAGGCAGACCCCCGTGCGGGGCGAACAGGCTGTGCTTGATAAGGTGTACTTGTCCCATAAACCATTTACACCCCCTGTGAAAAGAACCGTCCCGACAGGAGTGTCGCTGTGTTTCTGCTAGCTGGTCAAGCGCAGAGGTTCAGCCAAACCACACACTTTCACACCGCATATTCCTGAATCAATCCCCAAGGGTTACACTAGTATTCGTGAAACGTACATCCATCCATCTTAAACTGTTTATGTAGGACTGAGTCATGGGGCAGTGGGAGGGGGAACATATACAGTATGAGGTAGTGAGGGGAGAAGGTAGGGATTATACACACAGGATGCTAGTTCTATGTGAGATGCTTCATCTATTTAGCAGACACTGCAAGTTATGCACTGAGATTTTAGAAACGTATGTCCTGAAAATAATGTTAACGTTTCATAATTGCACTCTATTGCAATGTTTGCGCAAGAAATGAAGACTGTGGCAGTTGCAGATAAAATTTTACAGCTAGAGAGCTTCCTTGCGGGGATTCTGTGTCTGTGCTCAGTCTTCTGGGCAGAGTGTTATGTAACTACAGCTTGGGACCAGACTCCCGCAGGTCAGTCTCTACACACACACACACACACACACACACACACACACATACACACAAACGCAAACACAGCAAGCGTCATCCAGTGCAGGCAAACGCAGCAAGTAAATCCACACTGGAAATATTACAGTACTGATTAAGCACTTATTGCACATATTTTGTTCTGTAATACAATAGTGATAAGCGAGCCAGGAGTACAGTACAGTCTCTGATGGTTCCAAAGTATTCCTGAAACTCGATCTGCCCGTGTTATTCCAGAATAAAAAAATAAAAAAACACTTCTCAGTATTTCGGTGACCCGTGAGTGATCTTAGACGCACTAGGCACACTGCTGGTGTTGTGAGAGCTTTCACAAGATGGGACCTAATGAGAAAGGTTGGGAGACTGATGCAGCAGTAGTCAGCGATGCTAACAGAGCAGAGTGTGTTTCTCAGTGCTGTGGGCATGGTTCAGACTGACCACACTAATGGGTTTATGTTATCGATCGGTGAACCTCATCGGTGTAGATCTCTCTTATCGACTGTGCCTCTCCAAAGAGTTGCTGACTTCAGTGAGCTGGGACTTGGAATATCTGGGCCGTTCAATTCACGACGTCATTTTTTGCTTGCGTGTGCCCTTACTGGGCGCTATCGGCTTTCACGCGCCAGTCATCCCAGCATGATTGTGGAAGGTAGGCCATTGACGGCGGGTGCTGGGGTGCAAACGATCCCAGATGTCCAGACAGCACCCCACTCTGGCGGCCCGCAATACTGCAGCATCCAGGACATCATTCCAGTTCGCTCGCCACGATTTTGATTCCAGCGGCAGACCCCGTTTATACCAGTGAACGGTTATCCACCACCTGTCCTGAAGCTCCACTCACGAGTCCAAGAGTTAGGGGGGCAAGAGGGAAGGTGCTTTCACATGCATAATTGTGTCGAAGCCAGCGCCACACCATAAATGTTCTTATGGTCACTGAAATGTCAAAGAAAAGACTAGAAAAACTTAGATTAGACCTGACTACAGAAATGCATGACATGAAAGGGATGTCAAGTCACTGTTGACACAGGCCTGGGTGGTGGCGGTCAGGGGGGAAAGGGGAGGGTTCGTGGCCTCCACTTCCCTTACTCCACCTGACCTATCACGGGGGCAGCCAGAGCAGAGGCAGTAACATGTGCCGAACAGGCACCACGAAACCCTATCCAAGGAAAATCCTTTGTGGGGGGGGGGGGATCCCCGGTCCCCAAAGCTGAACTTTGGAATAAGCAGAGCCAAGCGCAAGGCAAAATGTGTGCTAAGCAGGATCTGTAACACACTCATCGTCGGCCTTTTGTTATCATAGCCCCCCGGAAAGCCCGCCCCCTAGAAAACCCACCCCCCCAGAGAGCCTGCCCCCTGGACCCCCTGCTCCCTACCTTCATGTTATATATCGGGGTCTCAAAATTTCTGCTTGTCACACTTTTACAATTATTGCTTGCATTGGACAGCATCCAGTGGAAAATGCCGCAATACTCTGGAAAGGTAAGTACCTGGGGATCTGACACAGCCCCCCCTCCATGTAATCCATCAATCCATCCATCTTCCGGAACAGGGTCACAGTCAGCCTGGGGCTTATCCCGGGAAGCACGGGGCAAGAGGCAGGGGACATCCTGCACAGGATGCCAGCCGGCGTGTCCCAGTTACCCATAATTCCCTCAAACCCAGAGGGGCCGCCTGAGGTAGCTGACAGGAAGCTCACTGCTCCACTTACAGATACCATGGAGGTGATCTGCACATCTGCTTTACACGGACTAGCGAGTGGGATTGTTTCATGTCCCAAACACAACACTTTCTATAGCTATTACCCATTTTAATATGTTTGAATTAAATAAATGCAGATTGTTGACCACGAGTCAGACATGATGGATATGCATCAGGTGGGGGGGGGTTCACATCCCAGTTCCAAGCTCACCCTCATATCAATGTGCATGTTCTCCCCACATTCCTCTGGTTCTCCATGCTTCTCAGATACAGTCAATGATTTTGTTTGCCCTCTATCTGTAGATGAGTGACAGTGTATGGGGAGCCCAACCCTGGACAGGCTCTGGGTACAACGGTAATGGTACAATTGGCAGACCCTTCAGAGTGCAGCCCCTGTGACAAGTAATTATACTCTCAAAGGTACAATTGGTATTGGTTTTCTGAGTGTGTTGCATGTATAATACCAAGACCAGCATAGTATCTACCCACACTTAGTGTAGCTAGACTGTATTCTAAAAAACTAAATTAATTTGTTGTGGAGTGAATCTTATAATGTAACATAAGGGCTTACTCGAGAGGACAGGCAATCGTTTCAAGGCAGTATTTCAACTGGCTTTTTCTTTAAAAATGGTATTCGTTCCAGAGATTTCATAATTTAATTAGAAAAGATTACTGAGCACTTATTGACTGTTTGAATTAAAGTTGCGCAAGGAGAGTTTTTTTTTAAATAAAATTTGCCGTTCTGGCACCCGGGCGTCTCTCAGACAGCAGCAGTCGTGCCCAGACACATTGATTTATCTTGTTTTCCTTTCTTTTTGCCCCAACTGTTCGCGGTCGCTGGTGTGCCGTTATCCAGATCGTATTTTATGAGGGGAGGTGTTTCACCGGGCAGAAGCTGGAGGTGTGCGGCGAGTGCGATAACTTCCAGGACTGGGGCTTCATGAACCGGGTGAACTCCATCCGCGTGGAGAGCGGCGCCTGGATCTCCTACGGCCACCCCGACATGCAGTTCATCCTGGAGCGCGGAAAGTACCCCGAGTTCCAACGGAGAGATACGACTGCAGATGGATGGAGATATGACTTCTCAAACGGGGTCATCATAATGACACAAACACAGATACAAAAGCATGAGCGTAAATTATGGGTGGATTTTACGCCCCCCCCCCCCCCTCCCAATAATCAAGACCATCCAATAATATCCCCTGGACCCCCTTAAACGGGTGGAGACCCCAACCTCCCAAATGCATAGAAAGCGACACCCTCTCTTTATCTCTGTACCCGGTTTATATTCTCTGAGCAGGAATTTTATCTTCTGACATCATTAAAATAACTGTACCTTCTTGGGTCACTGGTGCTCAGGTTGCAGACACCTGGGGGCTTTAGGCGTGCTTGGGAACGCGGGGCGCCGGAGGTAGCGCTGGGTCCGATCGCCGAGGTTTGAGCGCTCCTCCGTGACGTTACGCAGATACGGCTTTGCGGTGAATTAGGACAGACGCTTGGCAAGGAGGGTCGAGCTCCGTGTCCTGGACCGTGTGTGAGACTGATGTTGTTGTTGGCTATCACAAGGGGGTTCAATTCGTCTCAGCCAAACACATGGGAGGGATTTAAAAAAGAAAAAAAAGCTGTGATTCAAGCTTGACAAAGTGGTATTGATTTGTTAGCGCGTGGTGGGGGGGACTAAACTTACATAATTCATAATATGTCCTTGAAGGAAAATATTTAAAATGTGCGGCATTAAGTGTGAGAAGTACGAAGGCTTGTGGTTTCGACTGCTTGGAAAACATCGTTTCGAAACCCCATGAATGCCTTAAAGACGTATTTTGAAGTAACTCATTACCCAATAAGAAAATTTGAAGATTACGAATAAATATTTCAAAATAGTTTATTGTTACCTCAATACGGTTTATAGATGCAGATTGAAGTTAAAAAACATATTTTAGAAATGATCTGGAGTGTGAAATATGTGGCATTCGTGAGCTGTGGCTCCTTAGTATCGGTGAAGGGACACTCAGTGAGGCACCCGACCCCCACTGTCTCCACCAGCACGGCGAGCGCCACAGGATCGAACTGTTCGAGAACGCTGGCTTCCCCGGGCGGTGTGCGGACCTCTGCGAGGACTGTCCCTTCCTGCAGGGGTACGGATTCAGCAGCCACTGCGTCAACTCCGTCCAGGCCATCAGAGACGGAGCGTGAGTTTCTGTCGCGGATGCCGTTAGTCGTTAATGGCTTTCAGTTGAAATACTATCCCTTCACCCCCTGCAGGGAAGCAAGATTTTCTTTTCTAAATCTTTACTTAACTGTTTCCTATCCAGTACAGTTCAGCAGAAACTCACCATCTTTCTAATGACCCGTTTCGTAGAACAGAGCTCTAACGTCCTTAGGCGAAGTACGGTGTAATTTAATGTTTGTTATAACAGTCTTTGCACTAGCTTACATTTTTGCAACATGTTTCACATCTTTGACATTCCTTAGACGTGAGCGAGGATAAGTCATTCGCAGACAAGGACCACAAATCTTGGTCTAGGTTTTTTGTTTATTTGCAAGTTAGTACATATATAATGATACGCTATAGGCCTAAATCATGTTAACGAGGGGAAATGCAAATGTCCGTGTCTGTCTATTTGAACTCGTAAACATAGTCTGTTTTGGTTCGTTGATTTCATAAACATGGCATTTCTTTGCTTATGTGATACCACACTAAGAATGCACGCATAAGTATTTATAAATACGCCCCCACACATACACACCCCGGACTGATTCAGCTCAAAGTTAATGAAGTTACGTGCAGGAGTCAGTCTGAATAGGGAAACCACCAAGCAACCACTTAAAGAGGCAGGATGATGATGATGGTGGTGGTGGTTTTCTTCCCCTCACCACCTCTGCGCCTCCAGCTTGGTGATTTACGAGGAGCCCAACTACCGCGGCCGGACGTACATCGTGGAGAGGGGCCACCACCCATACCCACAGAAAGTGGCACGCGCAGAGCCCCAACATCCAGTCCATCCGGAAGGTGGTGAACTGCTTTTAAAGCGCGTCTCTGGAAACTGATGCCGCGTTTTGCCTCCCAAAGTGTGGAACGACAATAAAATGCGTAGCCAGATAATAATCTTGATTAAAAACTTGCAACTGTTCATTTGTGCTGAAACACCTGCATTAAAACTAAGTGTAGATGTCTGTATTAAAACTGGGTGCCGTTCATTATGGAATTTGGACAAACCTTTGTTGTAATTCTGAAGGTGGTTTGATATCCTGGAAGATTGATAGATAAATGTTAGGGTCCTTTAAGTACGACTTGAAGTAGGCTAATATTTTCTTTAACAGTTAAAAGAAAATAAAGACATATGTTTCGATTGTTTATTGAGTTCATAGAAAGTTTCACTTAGGCCTAATATAATAACGTAGATTCTGGTTCGCCAATAAAACGCATGTGGCAATATACTTAAAGGTATATTAAACATTAAATGACTTCCAATATAAATTGCATATTTATTGAAGTACTAGACGTAATGTGAAATGAGCCTGCAGGAAATTAAATATTTCGATGGCGTGCCGTGTAATTATGGCTCACATCGATCATATTGGTCCATCATAACGTCTCCGAGTTAAGGCTGGATAATTTCTCCCGGGTGAAAGCTGCACCATGCCGATTTTCTCCCTGGACCCTAATGAATGACGCAACGCCACTTCCTTGTTCCGAGAAAGCGGTGCCCAAATGACCCCGGGAAGGGGGTTGATTTAAATACAATAAACGCCCAAAGCGCCGCACCGTAAGCCGGGTGCCTGTGATTGCGCCTGGGTAGAGCAACAGCGGCTGAAATGTCGGTCGCTTTCCTCATGCACGCATTTTGGTGATGAAACTACAATGAAATCACCATCACTGCCGGACCGACGGACGAGATTTTCCAGCCCCACCACTGCGAAGTGAGACGCACCCTGCCACGATCCATGCTGCGCTCCGTCGGGGGCATCGATGAGTCCCGGTGCGGAGGGGATGGGAAGCGGCACCTCCAGGAGGACACGGTGCTTGAGAAGCGTCTATTCGGAGCACCGCGGAGGCATCAACTGGCTCAGCTTAAGCCCCGACGGCGATCACTTGTTGACCTGCAGCGAAGACGGGACGGCGCGTCTGTGGGAGACCAAGGGGCTACAGTGTTGCGCACTTCTGCAAGGTAAAGCATTCGGCATAAAGAGGTACCAAAGGAGCCTCTATCTCCCAGCAGCTCGTCTACAGCGGTCCCAAGCCCAGAAATCTGCATGACGTGCGATCTGCAAAGTTTATCTGGAAAGGATAGTAGTAAGTAAAGGAGACAAAGGACGGAGGAATTCGTGTCTCACACTTCTGTGATTATTCATATGTGAATAATTGCACCAATTAATACAGATACCCCAGTTTCCGACGCTGGTCTGTTCCAGTACAGTAGCCTATGGTACCGATAAAACAAGGGACTGTAATCACGTACATGTACATCTTTACCGGATTACTGATTTTCTGTTTCTTTGTTAATGTTAGTCGGCCAAATGAAATCTTAAGAGTATTTGCAAATATAAATGATACATTTAAACACGTATAAACGGTGTTTACTTTCTTGGTGCGGTATAATGTTTGGTATATGCCTTAAGGTACTGTCATTGTTATGATTGCTATTCCTTATGATTTAAACAGTCGTGCACCGTTTGCTGTCATCGCGTATACGGATAGTTTGGCAGGATGAAAGAAACTTTTATCCCTACTGACAGATTTCCTGCTATCGCGTATTATATAGTGAGGTTGTAACTTGACATTTTTGCCTGTGCTTTTACCGGAAGCTGTCACACAGGTCACTTTAATCGGGACCTCTGTGTAGATTTTACACATGGAGCACTTTAATCCGTAAAATCTAAATCTACCTGTTGTTGTCAGAGCGGTTTACTCACATTCCGGTCTTGAAATATACACTGTAAATGTTGTAAAGCCCTTGTAATACGAACAGTTTGGCGAGATGAAAGAAACGTTATCCCTGCTTACACAATATCTAAAAACGTATGACGTAGGCCTACCTGAAGCCAAACAATCCGAATAATAAACATGAATATAAAATGTCCGCCCCAGATTGTTTGTGCTCGCCTTAGGACTCTCCGTCCCCGACCATTTGCAGGGCATGACAGCTACGTTACCCACGGTCACCTGGAGAACGATGTGGCGTACACCTGCAGCGCGGACCACACCGTCAGGAAGTGGGACATGGCTACGGGGGGCTGCATGCACGTCTTCAGGGGACACACCTCCATAGTCAACAGGTGACCGTCCAACCGTCGCGTTTTAACAGCCCCCGCTGCGGTTGGTGCCATATATCATCTTTATTTAAAAATCTTGTCATTGCGACTAATTTCAAGTCTTATGAAGTGCGTTTTCCACCTGCCTGCTGGATGGTTCTTGAAAGGAAATACAAAATTCAAAGAAAAAAATATATGATATGACA
>JAODJW010000104.1:272085-282552 GCA_026777045.1 Hyperopisus bebe | reverse complement strand
ACCACACCCCTAAATGCATTGAAGCAACTGCCATGTGATTGGTTGATTAGATAATTGCATTAATGAGAAATTCAACAGGTGTTCCTAATAATCCTTTAGGTGAGTGTATGTGCTTTTCAGAGAATCAGTCGTACCTTTTTCTGTTGTAAGTTTTGCTGCCTCTTCCAGCAGGGGTGTAAATAAAACATGACCGTTCATCCCAGTTTTACCCTGCCTGACTCTAGGGGTGTGTCATTCTGATTGGCTGAATTACTAGAAAGAGAGGAACAGTCACTGTTTCAAAACACCATCTTAGAAGAATTCCAGCCAAAATGCATGACTGATATGTTGTCTGACATCACAATGTGCTGCAATGCATTCAGCATGATGCTGGCGCCTCTGAGTTGGGTCCAGATGACCAACACAGAGCTTGGTCTAGTCTTGTTCTCTGTCGATAATACAAACAACAGATGGGTGGTGGGGGGGTTAAATTTGTCAGTTTACATTTAACTGAAGAAAGCTGGACTTTCTAGGTCTCCATCTCATGGGAAGAATTTATTTTCAGGCTTCTGGGCATTTTATGTGCAACCTAATAAATGATACCATAAGATGTATACTGCTGTATAAACATATATTCTCTAACTATCGCAGATGTAGATATTGTACTGCTATCTCAAGCACTTTTGCATTATTCTTCCCCTTTGGATTAGATGCCAATCTGCATTTCGTTGTACAATGACAAAGTTCAATCTAATCTAACCGAAATGCTACATATTAAAGAGAACTCAGTTTCAGTGAGAGTCCTGCATTTTCCATTGAAATTTAGATGGAGGACTTTCATCACCTGATTTGGCAGACTTTGCAAATGAGAGAATGTGACTGAGAGTATTTATGACTATGATGTGATGTGGGGAAGGTACGGATGTCCAGGCAGAAAGCCCTCAGCTCGTCCGTATGTTACTGTGAAAAGAATGATTCTACGTCCCTGCGAAAGAGAGAGACTGTTTGGAGTGAATGGCTCACACAAGTTTACAGTTTACTGCATGAATGCATATGGGAGTATGGTTGAGGAGATCTGCTGCAGTGTGTTACAGTACATGTGCACATACAAAAATGTAGATTTTTTTTTTAACCCCCTCCCCCCCGGTTGTCTTGCATAATTGTAGCTCAAAGTCTCTTTCCCAGTTTCGTGCTATGTCTTATTTGACAAAATGCTCCTAGTCTCCGAACATCTGCAGATGTCTCCTGGATCACTAACCAACTGGGTAAAGCTGTTTTTAATCGTTTGACGTGTAGCAGGCAGCATAGCGATGGGGGGAGATGAAAGTCAGTGATGTCTGCATGAAAACAGAGCTGTAAATGGGGATTAGAACCTGAAAATCTAAAGTAACAGGCAGGTTTTTGGAGAGGCAGGCATTTTGACGTTTTGTCCTACTGTGGACACACAGGTTCAACCTTTTGTGCGAAATTAAGGTCAATTGTACACAGAGATGTAATAGGAGAACCTACAATCAATATGGTTAATCGTTTAACGTGGCAGAGTTGATTAATGGCTGTTCAAGAAGCTGATTGCAGGGAGAAATTGTCTCCTTGAATGTTATTATGACTTATCACAATCAAATATAATTACATCCTTAAGGAAGCATAACAACATTATAATCATTAGTGATTTACAAATTATATATCCTTAATCTTTCTGAGTTTTTAAAATTTCATGATCAAAGTTAAATACTTTTACTTTCATCTTTATGTAAGAATACTTGAAACTTGCCTTTTCGCCAAAATTTGTGTTCTCTAACACTGTTAATTAACTGCACATTTAAAAAGTTAGGTGATTGCTGCTAAGTGCATATTAGTTAGTCTTTGACAGTCGGACCTGCCAACCCTCAAGTTCCTTGAAAGGCAAAGGGGTTTGATAATATAATCTGTCCTCAATTTGTTAGACATTTGTCAGCCTGGTATATTTATATTATTTATGTCAGTTTCATTATCCCTCTAATCCTTCTTATGGACACTCTGGAACGATTCAGGTTCAAATTTCTGTGGAACCTGTTAATAGTGTCTGTTTAAGGGCAGTGTGTGGCTCTGTGGGTGGGTGTGTGTGTTTGTGTGTAGGATCCAGCCCACCATCAAAAGGTTGCTGGTTCAGATCTCGTGGCTAGCAGAGTGATGCCACCATTAAATCCTTGAGGAAGAACCTTAACCCTTATTTCTCCTGGTGTGCTGAATGCTGCTTGACCCTGTGCACTGACTCCCAGACTTGTTCTCGCCTGTATATCTGGGATAACGCAAAACCCAATTTCCCTATGAGATAAAGGGGGGGGGGATAAATAGATTTATAAATGCTTCTCTTCAAATGGGGCGATGAAGGCCAGAAATCACCATGGTTCTGGTCTCTCCGTGCATTTTGCTGTAGACACTTGTGTCTGCTGAAAAAGGCTTAATGTTTCATTTAAAGGCACTAGAAGTTTACATCATGCCTTCTAGCGACATAGATTTTGTTTAAATGAGTCCTTGTGTCTGCAGGGGGATTTAAAGTCATTTCAGCAGCGAGTCTAGAAGCTGATGAATCTGAAGCGACTAATGGCTGTACAATAGCGTGGTCTGCCACCAAAGGATTTGTGAGATGCTCCCAAACTGACACAATAAACCTGAAAGTCATTGCTGATCAGCGGTGGGGCCCAACACCATAACATTTTTACAATATTTTACATTACAATATGCATTAAATATGAAACTTATGAAAAATATGAACAGGTGTTTTTGCTGAAATAATATTTGAAGTAATTGAAAATAAACTTTGTAAACAGTTACTACTTGTATAAGATTCTGTGTCTGCTAATGAGTTAATGCCAATGAGTTTTTCAGTTTATCAAGCTCTTGCATAAATGATATAGACACATAATATAAGGTATATATGGAAATCAATCAGCCAGTATCATAATGAAACTGCTGTGAATATGCCCTATGATTATGACTTTACATCTGGGAAAGTAAAAATTCACTTATTGTCGAGGAGCGCCATATAAGGATCTGGGTCTGAGCACACGGCATGTAACACTTGGATACAACCACATTACTAAACATCTGTCTGTATTTGTAAAATTGTAAAGCGTGGACCATATGGTGCGATAAATAAGGAGGTCTCATACGCAAATTTAAAAAAGGTTCTGCAGATCTGTGGTCGGTTGTCATAGTCCCTATATCTATGACAACAGAGAATTCAGTTGGGCAATGCTAATGTATGTTGTCCATTTTGCCATGTGACATCAGTGTTTTGGTTTTACATGTTCAGAGATTCTGCTTCTTTGTCCCTAAGTGACACAGCATTTGAAGAGTGTCAGATACCCCTTGACTAATGATGGCCAAATGCAGCTTCATCAATTTTGTGACTCCACTAGATGGTGCTCTTGGTTTATATTTGGGCATGCTTTGGGGCCTTTTTTGAACAGAGAGCACCATCTAGTGGGGTCAGAAAATACAGCAAATGGTTCATGAAGCTTCATTTAACTATCACTACTGTTGACTGTTCATGTATCCCCACAATAGTCACCACACTCTGGTAGACTGACCTCTGGGCACCCCTTCTCGGTAGTCTGCACGTTTCGGTGGGCTGGTGTGAACTAACTAATCCTTAATGATGTTAATGTTCAACTTGAGCGTGATCCAAGAGATACTCAAAGCCTTTGATGTCCCTTAATGCCCCTCTCCTAATCTTTACCTTTTCATAAATCTGTCCCAGACTTGCTTTGAAAGGCCCCGTCTGGATGTGCAATGTATGTCTGTATTTCCTTTGAAAATGTTACCCATCTGTGCAGTAAATGCAGAGCACAGTGCATTTAACTTAAAAAATACCGTGACTCACTTTTCATGCTTATTATTAATGCTCATAATGAAAGCTTTTAATGCTTATTTAAACTTTCTGAATGCTGTAGACATTTACTGTAGGCATATTTCACCTTATCTGCCCAATGGCCAAAGAGCTCTTCAAAGAAGCGCCAATTACATAAACTCTAAGCAGATAAAATTATCTTGTAACTAATAAATGTCTTTCTCTCGTATGTTTTCAATGTGTTCAGTGAATTATAGCACTAATATTACATTTCTGGCAAATAATACATTAACTTGTTGCATTGTTACCTAGCAACATACGATATGGCTCTATGATTGTATCACAGACCCACTTTTCTAATCCTAAAGAAAAAAAATCCCTGTTACCTAGCAACATATAGATGAATGACTGTATAACAGAGAAAATAACTGAAAGTTAACTGCTTGAATGGTAATGTTAACTTCTAATCATCCATCCATATATCGGTCAATCTACTATAAGTGGTAATGCAGTGAAGGGTTGTGGTAACTTTTCACTCATTTAGGTTTTTTTTTTTTTAATGTTTTAAAATTATTTACTGAAGTAGTTTGTGCCTCTTTGTTACTTACTTGGCATTGTCTTATACCAGTGAAGTTAAAGGAGAAACATGGCTTAAGGTAGTATCTGATTAGGGAAAATAATCACGTCTGCTGAAGCATGATCCCGATGTTTGATTTTGTCATGTATTGGTATCACTTTCAAACCTTTGACGTCAGCATGATTTAAAATCGGTTTAAATCTCTTGTCAGAGGGATTCGCCTTGTTTAAGTTATGATTGCATTTTAGGAATAAGTTTGTAAGTGGTTAGTGGCCAATCAATAGTGCTGAAATGCAGGACATGCCTCTGGATCGATACATAGCTCATTACTGCTTAGCCAATAACTGCTATCCTGAGACCAGATGAGAGTCGTGCTCTGAGAAAATACAACCCTCTTTCCAAAAAAGTTGGGACATTGTGTAAAATGTAAATAAACAGAATGCAATGATTTTCAAGTCCATATAAACCCATATTTAACTGTAAATAGAAGAAAGACAACATATCTGTTGTTGAAACTGAGAATTTTCATTGTTTTATGATACATTTGCTCAATTTGCATTTGATGCCAACAAAAAAGCTGGGACGGGGGCATGTTGACCACTGTATTGCATCACCTCTTCTTTTAACAGCACTCTGTGAAATCGGTGGAGCGGTGGTTCTGAGGCTGCAGATCTGTGCCAGCAATCAGAAGGTTGCTGGTTCGACTTTTGAATGCCAAGAGTGATCCTACTCTTTTGGGCCCTTGAGCAAGGCCCTTAACCTGCACTTACTTTGTGCTGGGTATGACATTAATCTATATCTATCCCTGCAAGCAAGTCCTCCAACTTCCAGGAAAAATTTGGGGGTTGGTGGCAGGATTGACACTCCAACTCCTGGGGAAAATCCTTCACACTGTTCCGTTCCATATAAACTAGTGTGGTGCTGAGGTACCATAGGTAGTATAGGATTTTAAGTACTCAACAGTTCAGGGTCTCTAGTCATATTTTTTTGTTTCATAATGCGGCAGAAGTTTTCAACGGGTGAATAGTTGGACTGCAGGCAGATCAGCCTCATGCCCGGACTCTTTCACTAGAGCCATGAATGGGTTTTGGCATTGTGTTGCCTTCTTTGAAAAAGACGTCTGGATGGCAGCATGTGTTGCTCCAAAACTTGTATATAACATTCAGCATTAATGGTGCTTTCCCAGATATGCAAGCTACCCAAGCCATGGGCACTAATGCACCCCCATACCATCATGGATGCTGGCTTCTGAACTGCTCACTGATAACAAGCTGGAAGTTCCATCTCTTCTTTAACCCAGAGGATGCAGCATCCATGACTTCTAAAAGGATTTTGAAATTTTGATTTATCAGACCACAGGACAGTTTTCCATTTTGCCTCAGCCCATCTTAAATGAGCTTCGGCCCAGAGAAGTTAGCAGTGTTTCTTGATCATGTTTAGATATGGTTTCTTTTTTGCATAGTAGAGTTTCATCCTGCATTTGTGGATGTAGTGACAAACTGTGTTCAGACAATGGTTTTTGGAAGTGTTCCTGAGCCCATGCAGTGATTTCCACTATACAATCGTGTCTGTTTTAATGCAGTGCTGCCTGACATCCCAAAGATCACAGCTATCCAATATTGGTTTTTGGCCTTGTCCCTTGCCTACAGAGATTTCTCAGGATTCTCTGAATGTTTCAATGATATTATGTATCGTAGAAAATGAAATTCCCAGATTCTTTGCAATATTATGTTGAGTAACATATCTCTTAAATTGTTGCACTATTTGCCTACACAGTCTGTCACAGAGTGGTGAACCTCTACCCATCTTTACTGCACAGAGACTCTGCCTCTTTTTATACCCAGTCATCTTACTGACCTGTTGCCAATAAACCTAGTTAGTTGTGAAATATTCAGCCAGGTGTTTTGTTTTAGGATTACACAGCTTTTTCGGTCTTGTATTGCCCTTTCCCAACTTTTAGGAAATATGTTGCTGGCATCAAATTCAAATTGGGCATATATTTGTCATAAAACAAAATGGCTCTGTTTCAACATTTGATATGTTGTATTTGTTCTATTTTTAAATATGGGTTTGTATGGGTTGCAGAACACTGCATTCTGTTTTATTTACATATTGTACAACATCTCGAATTTTTTTTGAAATGGGGTTGTCCTTCAGTGCTGATGGGTTTTTTTTTTTTTTTAAACACTTACTGCTTTAAACCTAATAAATACTTTGCAGAAAGACATTAATAGCAGAAATTACTTTAAATTACTTTTTATTGTTTTTGTTTCAGAATTACACAATTATAATTTTCATAACCAATGCTATTTCATGCATCATAGTTAACTAAAAGTGATTCAGAGATGGTGGTGGTTAAAGGTCATCTTGGTTCCTCATAACTCCTCCATGGGACAGAAGCCATTTCCCATTCCCCCTCACCCCCTCGGACAGGCCCAGTTTGGAGTTGCATGCCACAGGAATGCTTCAAAGGTCAGTGGTTTGAAATTTTGAAAAGATGTGTTTTAATTTATAAGGTCAGTTTACCTTATAATCAGATGTGTGATGTAATTGGCATTTTTTCAGAAAGAAAGAAAATAGCTTAACCGTTGCTCTTTATTTTGGCCTCATAAGAACCGTAGACTATTGAGAAGAAAAAATGAAAATGGAGCATCAAAGTCAAATGTGGAGGTGCAAAAGTAATGGAGGTGGAGAAAGGTTACTCTTCCGGTATTTGACAGGCCTAAAGGGGGTCAGACAATCAGCATTTCAATGTGTGTGTTCAAAGTCACTCAATATTGAAATAATCACTAAACATCACAAAAGTACAGTCTGAAAAATGGCCACAGAGCAGAATGAGCACCTTGGTGACTAGGCTCAAAAAAAACTGCATGTTGTGAAATTCACAAGGCTGCAATTTTCAAAAGGGCATCCATTCCAGAACTGCTTATATGCAAGGCTAACGCTCAGACACGCATCACCTGGTGTAGGGAGCACAAAACTACTAAATGATGGCAGAAAGTAATCTTGTCAAAGTCCTCTTTTGCCCTCTTCCAACCTCAAGGATTTTTATAGGTGGGGGTGTGA
Organism: Hyperopisus bebe; assembly: GCA_026777045.1. Classification (NCBI taxonomy): domain Eukaryota; kingdom Metazoa; phylum Chordata; class Actinopteri; order Osteoglossiformes; family Mormyridae; genus Hyperopisus; species Hyperopisus bebe. The sequence continues at coordinate 275,098 of JAODJW010000104.1, read as the reverse complement.
AATTTCTCATTAGCTAATGATTTGTTTTGAATCAGTGAGTGACAGGGACACTACAGGGGCCAATCGGCTTTCAGCTAGGGCCAGCATCCCTGTGGCCCCACCCCTGTGTATGCCCCATGCCAGACAAGTTTACGTTTAGAGGAAGCCAATGGACGCCTTGAATCCCGAAAGTGTGTTGATATGGTAGCCATCTTGTGGGAGGTTTTCAGTTGAATTATCACTGCGTGGTTACATGATGACCAAAGAAAATGAGTCTGTTGTACAGAACCACATGCCCTCTGTGGCACAAATGCAGCTCTCACGATATCCCCATGCACACTGAACACCAGCATGCAATCAAACACTGTCCATGCCTCCCCAATACACAGATCTAAGCATCATTAAAGCTTTATGGCAAGCCAGTCTTTATGGGCGTGCAGAATGCGAAGTGGCGTTCCACTGCAATCATTTTTCAAAGAACGGAAACATTTTCTACCTAAGCAGTCCAATACCCAACCGCCCATATATAACCTGGCAGGGTAGGACTTGTATGACATCATTCCAAGAAGAACTGAAGCTGATCTGAAGCCAAAGTGTGACTCTAATCCTAATTAGGGCCTTGATACTAATATTTTTATTTTACCTTGTCCTGTCCCTGTGTGTGTATATAGTGTTTTGTTTGAGGTTTTTTTTGAACGTAAGAATGGGGGGAAAAAAAACAATTCTCACTCTTCTGTTTCTGTGTTTTCTCATTTTAGCTTCAGTTGTCCTCTAATTGGGCATACTTGCCCTTTTGTCCCCTTCCGTAGAATCTCTTAAAGTGCCGCTTCCTTTCAATTTAAAAAGGTGAAGATGCCTGTCTTTTTCCATTTGTCGCTTTTAAGCACGGCTTTGTGTAGGTGGAACGACTCCCTTTAATGCACTTAACAGACATCTAATTGGCTTTTTATCTTAATTACACATGGTCAAACATTGTTATGGTAGGAATGGCATCGGTGTGTGTGTGTTTTGGAAGACGCCACGCACAGAGCACAATTTCCTCTTGAAGAAATCTAGTGAAGAAAGCAGCTAGTGAATAATAAAGGTTTCAGGACCCTTAATAGATGAACTGCAGCTCTGAATTCTGAAGGGCGGAATGGACTCTGTATTTAATATTCAACATCCTGCTCCACATTCTGCACACTCCTTAAAAGCCTTTGTGAATTTTCTATTATTTTTTATCTTGTATCTTCATATTTAACTCACGTGGTAGATACCCCCATGATTACATGGCCACTGATTTTTGGATGTAGATGTAGTTATTTTTATTTATTTATTTGAAGAAAGGAATGCCTCTGGCCCTGGCTAGCATGAAGCAGTCGGAAGATGGATAAGTGATTGAATGAATGGAATTAGAATTTCATATCAGGTTTTTAAGTACCAGGTATCACTCAAGTAGCCAGTAAAATTGTCGTTTTACATATGATTCAACAAACATCCTATTCCGATTCCTATAAGTTCTTCCATGCTGCTTTTATAAGCTCTTTAGGTTGCTGTAGGATGCCGCATGCCTAATAGTTTAAAATGTTTCTTTGTTTGGGCATACTTTAATTGTATTTCGGATGATTGAATGGACAGGCCAATAAAGGTGGTAGGCTCATTTTTACTATCATGTATCCTTAATAAAAATGGCCGTATTATCAGCATGAGGGAACATGGTTGTGGCGCAAAAGCAATACCTCAGCCATATGGTCAACAAGCTCCTTAGACTGAATACCCCCAGATCATGGCTACCTTGTAAGAGGCTCCAGAACTCACGAAGGGGAGGGATGGCTGAACTGTTCACCCCGAATCTCAGCACATCTTGCTGTGTTGCACTGCTGTGTCTAGCCAAATAACACACAGGGTTCTTTTTAGAACAGGATAAATGAGATTCATCTGATTAACAGTACAGTAATGGCAGTGGTGATGATATTTTTCCTTTTGCTAATTTCAGCAAATATTTTCTGCCTGCCTGGCTCCATTTCGCAGTGAGAGTAAAGTGTAATTAAGCTGCTAATTGCCCTGCCACCTGAGGCATATTGATGGCCTTCTAATGTGGCTCTCACATGACCTTCAGTTTGACCTTTGAGTTGCTGTGAACATGTGAGAAGATGGGGGAGGCTGGCACAGGGTCTTGTGAATGCTGTTGCTACAGTTGGTGGTGGTATTTTAATTATTGGTGGCAGTAGAAGAGAGGCACCGGTTGTATCGGCCAACTACTGGAATCGACCATTGGCTAGTAGTTAAAAATGAGTTGATGATAAAATGGTGACCCATAATGCTTTGCATACCCTTGGACTATACAGAAAAATGTCTGTTGTGTGGAATTATTTTAATGTTACGACGTTAGAATGTACTTTGCAAACATTGCTCCGCTAAAATTTCATGAGGAGGATCTATAAACCTTTGAACAAAACAAATTTGATTGTTAGATAGATAGAACTTTATTAATCCCTCGGGAAGATTCCTCCGGGAAATTTAGTATATTGTTCACATTAAGGCAAGACAATGAAGAGTATGAAGAGTTTTTGCAAAACAAATCAGTTGCAATAAAGAAGGTTGCAGTACTGCTGAATAACGCTAGTCCATCAGTAATGCAAGCATTTGATGACAAAAGACAAGTCAGTGCAGACTTTGGGGATACTTTCAGAGCCCAAAAGTGCGAAATCACACTTGATGATCAGCCATTCTCTGCTATAAATGTTATAAATACATAAATATTTAGGATGTATAGTTATAAAAATTTGTGCTCTGGGGATTGTTGCTGCATATTTTTGGAATGTAATTTCTTATTTCATTTGTTTGGAGTTTCCCTTTAAAGTTATTTAAGCAAAACCTTCCAAACAATCGGTATCGGCCAGAAATTCCCTTATCAGTGCATCACATTATAATAATATTAGCAGCAGCAGTAGTAGTGGTAGTATTAGTATACTTAGTTCTTGTTCTTGTTGTGTGTGTGTGTGTGTGTGTGTGTGTGTGTGTATATTATATATATATATATATATATATATAT
>JAODJW010000104.1:261885-271985 GCA_026777045.1 Hyperopisus bebe | reverse complement strand
TGTGTGTGTGTGTGTGTGTGTGTGTATTATATATATATATATATATATATATATATATATACACACACACACACACACACACACACGTTACATTAAGATAACAAAGCAACTGTGAATCTTTATTTGGTACATTTTTCAATAATGGTGGCCAAATACTGCCATTATCCTCCAGTGGCTCATCCACAGCATTTCACAAATTCACGCCCAAAGGGTCGCCTGCTTTAGGAGCGCTTCGGGGTGCTTTGAGCTAAGCGCTAACTGGTAATGGCCTGAGAGATGCTGCTGGTTGCTGCTTCTGGCAAGAAGTCTGCATATCAACATGGGTAGCAAAGGTGTCTGGTGGGGCAGCCGGTTTGGCACTTTCAAATGACTCCTCTTATGTGAGGTGTCTTGGGGCTTTACATAGTCGTGTTTTCAATTGGGAGATGGCATATAGACGAAACTGTGAGAGTGTCCCAAATCAGACTGCAGAGACTATATGACATGTTCACACAGCAGAATCTTTTCAGAAAGCACAAGCAATTGGCCTTTCTGGAGCTTTCCACTGAATATCAATCACAGACTGTCCTTTGCATACAGGTGTCGGAGCAGCCAGTGAGTCACACTGATATTCCTCTCCATGGCTGCATTCTTTGACCACCTATATAATCGTTCGCCATAATCCAAGGGGTTACTTCCACTGTATATTCCTCTGCACGGATGGACGGAGCTCCGTCTGACCTCTTAACAGATATCAGTCTCTTTCTGCTGGAAACGAGCCTTTTTTTGTTAACAGGCTGTCGGCCCACAATTCCCTGCGTATGATGTCATGTAGCGTCTGACTTCTGCCGCCAGGCGAGTAAACCCAGTATTACCGTGACTGTCGCTGCGTTGCGTGCGTTGTTTTCTTCTGTGATGAAAGTGCGGCGTTTAATTGGTAGTTAAAGGGGGAAAGCATACCGGTAATGTATGGAAGAGACGGAGCTGAAATTAATGTGAGCTTTGGGGGGGGGGGGACGGCTAAATAATTAAAGCGGTTAGGATTGGGGGCTGCTTACGCATGTTGAAATTGAATTGACATTTCCCGGCGTGATTGGATTGCTGCTGGTTGTGTGCTCTCGTCGTTTGCGTAAGCGCCGGGGGTCCGGGCGGGCTGGGAGCGTTGGCCGGGGTGATTGATAAAACATTGTGGGTAATTGGATCTGCATGCGGAGGTCAGCTTTATAAATAGCTCCTGTCGGGTCTCGCGTACGAGGCAGACACTCGTTGAGCTCCGTCGAGGCAGACCGTGCATGAGGATCTACATTGCCGGGGCGCCGCTAGGACCCGATCGATGAGAGAACTCGCGATGAACTGTTGCGTTTTACCTAGAGACGTGCTTGACTTTGCCTAAACAGCGTTGCTCTTAAGTTACTGAAATTTCAGCAGTCGCCTATTCCACTCTATTGGGAAAAGACCATTGAAATCTAAAATCCAGTTCTTTTGACTGTACGTTATGTAGGTGTACAAGAACTATACAATAAACCAGCTTTCCTGTAGCTATTATCCATGCAGTATCCTACAGCAACTAAAGACTTTACCAAAATGTCATTGGAGTAGGATCAGAGGACTGGGTGTTTAGCAATGAGCAATGATCAACGAAGTATATATTGTTTGATACAACTTTCTAGACAGATGTTCCAAAAATAGCTGATACTAGTAGGAAAGTCTGTCCTATTGACATGTAACTGGACCACAGTCAAGATGAACACTCAGACTTAGTGGGCGGGGACAATGAAGGAGTAACAAGTGACATATTAGTGGGGGAGACAACTTGAGAGTGGAAATTAGCATGCTCAGTTACGCTAAGTGTTTGGCTCTGAATGCCTTTAGCAGATCAGTTTTTATTTGTGGTAATGAGCTTTGCGGAGCCAGCCTTTACATTCCACAAGACTGGCAGCGAAAAAAGTCATCATTCTGGTGAAAAACAATTTTTCTTTTTAAAAGATGGTGGATGTTACACTTGAAGTTAATAGCTAAGTCCAGGTTCCCACATGAAGAGAGCTCTCAAGGGGATTAGAGTTAGGCCTGACATTGTGTCGCCCTGAAAAGATACCTGGGTGTGCAGTTTAAGTAGTAGCTGGTCACAGAGTTTCTGGTTGTCTTGCTTTTTTCTTTGGGGATACTTTCAGAGCCCAAAAATGGCCTTGACCCTTTTAATTAGAGGTTAGTGGGTGCAAATTGCACCGGCCTCAAGTGTAAGGTGTTGTACCACTTTGCAGAGATCAGTTTTGTTCCTATTGATGGCCGCAGAGAAACCACACAGGAGCTGCATTCTTCTCACAAGATTTTCAAAAAGCACGGACTTGTTGCTGTACCTACAGGGGCAGAGTTGTGTCTCCTGCGTGAACAGCATCGTATAATCCGAAGATAACTGGTGTAAGAGTTTTCAGAAACCAAGAATCAAAATCCCCCTATCATGTATAAAAGCAGTTTCTAGGGTGGGGCACAGCAAAAAACCCACACCCCACCCCCACCTTTTTAAAATCTGTAATAGGTTACAGCATTATTGGCCCAAAACAAGGAGTCCGTAGCTGAAGATAAACAGTGTTCTCAGCTGGCTAGCTGTTCGCTCATGCGTGCGGCCCCCATTATTGTGATTTCAGCGTTCTGCGCCAGTGTTTGCTGTGACCCTGCGCTCCTGCCACAAAGGTGCTCCTTCTTCACTGTGACATGGTGGCAGGCTGCTTCCAAGCCAGGACCCACAAAACGCAGAAATTCTGGGACATATCAAAGTGGTTTCTATAAGTAATGATTTGGGTTGGGTAACGGCAGTGTTTTCTGTGCGGTTTTGCTCTTGACAGATAATGTTATTGACTCTTGCTGCTCTTACTAAGAATTTCAGATCAAAGTCACTGGCCTAATCCCGTGTGCTAACATTATGCTGTCTTGCATGTATAGTTTTTCTTCTTTGTGGCAGAAATGCCCACATTGAAACGAGTGCTTTTCTGTGAAATTACTCCTGTCCATACGCCGTTGTTCCCGAACACGCATGATGTTCTCCTAAAATAGAAAGCACGTTTGCCCTGATTTGCAGCGCACGTGAAGGTAAACCCTTCTCAGGAGCGTTTGGGAACTCGTCACGTGTGTGGAAGGAAAGTGGGTGCATCGCGGGCTACATAATGATTAAATTCTAATTGGCCAGCTAAGAAAATGCTCACGTTTGCCCCTAGGGGGCAGCACTGAGCTGATGTAGCCCCCAGTCCCTAACCCTGACTGATTTCCTACACATGCCAACTACCACCAGTACAATGATTTTTCTCAATCAGATCTTGGCATGGGTGTATCTCGCTCTCGTCAGGCTGGATGGGCTCCCAGCCACCTGTCGAGAGTAGTGGAGGGGGAGGGGTTAGCTTGGCAGAGCACTCCCGGCTCCATGACCAGGTGTACATCCGCGATGAACCAGGCGGGGCATGGGTTAAGCGGGCCAGGCTGTTCGCACCTCCCAGCGACTCCCACGGCCGCTTTCCTCACATTCCGATAATATTCTGATCTTGTGTGGCACTTTTTACGTTTCGCACAGCTTAGGCGCACCTGTCCGCAATGAAATCCGAAACGCCCCCGGGAGTTAAAAGGCTCGTAAAATGCCCGCCGGCGCCATCATAAGCAGTTCTGTTCATGACCTCTCCGACAGATTCTCTCGACCCACCCCCCCCCCCCCCCCCCCCCATCAAGGACATGTCGGCATCACGCTATAGCCGTCTACGGATTGTGCCTGTGAAACGTGCATATTGTTCAGGCCCCATATGGTGAAAAAGCACATTTTTATTGGGTCATTTCTTCATATTTCAGAGCCTGAGGCTACAGAGAAACTTCCATGAACAGCCTGTAATTGACCATTTGGCCCCAACCTCCCTTGTAGCTCCCTGGAGAAGCCTGACAAGCCTTCCCTCCAATAGCCAATCTTGCTCAACAAAATTACACAAAACGGCTGCTCAGTAATTACATTTTTCATACCCAAAATAATGAAGCGCCACTTATTGGATGCGTACAGCTGCCAGAATTTGCTGCCCGTTTCTTTAATCTGTTAAATTTGGTTATGCCTATAGCTTAGCCTAACAATTTTGTTGAATAAGGCCTTAAATTATTATTTTTTTTTTCTGTGAGAGCTTTCTTGAGTATTAATTTGTTGGTAATTTTGCTCTTCATTTTGCTTCTCCCAGGACGAATTAACTACCTACTGGCAGGCTTGCTTGACTGCAGCTAAGCTGATTTAGCATTGATGGCAATTTATTCTCGCCCGTCTTTATTTCACCTGGAGGCGACTGAAAAAAGGCCATCAATTTATTGCGTATGACCTCCAGAAGGACTCTATGAGAACCTGCCTGCTAAACCACAGCCTGCAGGAGATGAACAAAATATTTCTCGTGGGATTAAACTTGCAAGACCATCAGGCATGTAGAAATTATAAAACATATATGTAATTATCTCCATTCTAAAAACAAATGACAAACATCGCACAGAACCACAACTTTTCCTGCTGCATTTTTTTTTTCCATTAGGACCCCATAGCTGCCCTAGGTGCCTGTATACCCAAATGAATACAAACACTAAACATGAAACTACAAAATGCCGCAAAATAGAACAGCATAACCCAGCACAGTTAAAGTGAGAAAATTAGAAACTGTGGAACACTATGCATCACGGTAGCACATTGGGGGGTGGTATCCTGTTATCTGTCTAAGGCCAAAATTGATCCCACAAAAAAACACTGGGGTGGCTGGTAAAGCGTTTGAGAAACGTAGGCAGACAACCCTGTAGCATGTCGACTGCCTGCTTTCTGATATATTAAACGGGGGGTTTCAGGTAGAGGTCAGTACAGAGGCCTGATGGGATTTTTCCAGAGAGAGTCACGGGAGTCATGCTTCGTTAATTCCGCTCTTTGTTTATTTTAAAATGCCATCTCTCCCACAAAGCCCAGCCCCCCCCCCCCTCCCTGTGCTGCCGCCTCCCCCGCTGGCACTGATGGCCGGATGCCGCCACTCCAATTCGGTGTTTTCCGCCCCCCCTCGATTCTGTGGCAGGGTCTCCAGGGATGAAAGGGTGCTAATGAGTGTGTCTGTTTGCGATGGGGCTGCTGTGTTTCAGTTGGGTTTCCCCTCCAGAGGTGAGGACGCAATTACAGGCCGGAGCCACTCACTGAACGCTCGAGTAGAAGTGAAAACGGCCAGAAAATGGAGTGCGTGTTTTTTATTGACCTGAACACGACACTTGCTTAGCAAAGCGTTTCAGAGTTAAGGGCATCCCCTCCCAGCATTGGTTATGCCATCGCTGGGACAGTGTGTTTCTGTATACATGTCCATGTCCTTTAAGCCTCAATTCCATTTCACACATTAAATTAAGGCATGTGCTGTCGTGTTGGTTTAACATGCAGCGATCGATAATCCTCCACTCATAATTGGCTAATTCTAAGATTTTCTGCATTTCTGTGCCCATCTGGAATTGACTACTTAGGACTCCCTCTGAAGCTGGGGAGGACACCAGCATCCCTTTCCATCCTCTGATGGGTGTGTGGTCACTCTAAAGAGTTCAAGAACTGTGGGCTGTTGGTTCGATTCCACCAATTGGAGCGCAGGAAATGTCACTATAGAGCAGGGCTCTTCAAATCTGGCCCTTGATTCCAGATCCTTGTTTTCAGTTCTTCAGGTAGTTAGTTTAATAATTACTGTTTCTGATTAGCCTCAGAGACTTCACACCGGGCTCATGGGTAAAGGAAGGCTAGACTGTTTGGACAGTGATTTGAATAGCTCTGCTATAGAGTAAGGTGTGGCAAGAAGAACTCGCCTGTCTTGCACTGATGGGGCGCTGATCAGGGGGAGGATTCTGGGTCTCCTCGACACTGATGAATAGCGTGACATGGTGAGATCAGACCCGGGTCTATAAGGTCCGGGTGATCAGTGTGTCACCTCTGGGCCCGAAAGTGTCACTTCCAAAGTCAACAATCGCAATGACCCAAATTCTGGAACAAAACATTACCGATTTTGCCCCAGCGTTTAAGTCCAAAAATCGACCTGTAAATCCCGAAAGGGAGTCAAATGTTTACATTGAGCAATACCCCCCCAACGTGCCGAGGTTAAAGGCCAGCGTAAATAACGTCACCGTCAGCTGCAATAATTGCGTTAAGATGTAAATACGCTCCCTTGCAGCGGTGCGTAATGGAGCCGCACGCGGTGGCAAGCTGGGTAAGTGGATGTTTCATTGTCTGGCCACCGAGGCGTGTTTTGGGACACGGGTCAGTAATTTACAGCAGCTACAAACTGTCCCCTAGGAGTTTCCGGAGGACCCTGGTGGTGTGCAGCCGCGGAGCTTCGCGGGATCATCAAAGAGCAGCCAAATTAAAGGCTGGTGGTGCATTTTAACGGATTGCGTGTCCTGTGGTTTCCTGCCCGTCCCGCAGACCAACGCACCGCGCCGGCGTCCTGGAAAGCGTCGCGGCTTTGAAGGCCATGCCAAGGCTGGCACAAAGGCGCTCGTCACGGGCTCCTCGTTAAGCCACCGTCGCCGGCCGCGGGTTAATGGAGCCTTTCTTTTGTGAGTTTTGTAAAGTCAAGCTCATGCTGATTTATCTAAATCCCACCCCCCGCCCCTGCCGGTCGCCGAGGACCAGCTGAGCCTGGCTGGAGGGGGGGAGGAGAGCAGGGATTATGGGGGCTGGCCGTGAAGGCGCCATCTCTGGTGGGAGTGAGCGGAAGGCGTGTGGACTCCGCTACCTGCCCGCGGTGCCATTCAACGCCGACCTGCGGCTTGGATCCCGCCGATTACCTAAGATTTGATAAAGCTGTGTGATGCAACTGGGGGGGGGTTCAGTTAGGCAGGGGTCAAGGCTAAAATGATAAGTTTCTGAGCCGAAAACCGTGTAAACCCAAATGTGGTTGTGTGCTTAAGTAAATGGGGCAAAAATAACCGTTAAACATCATTATTAAATGGAATGTCACGCAGAGATGCCCAAGCAAGCCATAGTACAATGCAGGATATGGGGGGGGGGGGCTGAGGATGAAAACAACAAAGTCACTGTTGCGGGTGGGGGGCCTAAACATCTTGTTGCTCTTTCATATGAAGCTTAACGAGGCCCCATTGCTTGGCTGTTCATTGTCTGTGTTTGCGGTAAACAGGCTTCTGCACGTCGTTTGTGCATTAGCACAAAGGTCATGGGGGGGGCGCTCTCACGTGTGTGACTCACACCGCACCAGCCCCTATTAAGTTACATGTCGTGTATATTTGGCTGCTGTGAAACCTATAAAACGCACATGCCCTTGAAGTACGAAACATAAATTAATCTGTATATGACAACATTTATCGAAATATGGCAAATGTAAGTGGGCCCAGCAATTTTCCAGCAATATGAAAGTGACGTTAATCTATATAGAAATATATAAAATACCGCCTTGAAACGTTTAAGGCTATTGTAGTTGTGACGCAAACTAATCTGTTCTTGACTTGAGCTATTAAATACCGGTTTATAGTGCGCGATAACCTTGCGGGAGCGTGACCCTGGGCCGTGAGCTTGTTAATGTAATGTTGCTGAGGTGGAGGTACTTGGGCAAGTAGTGACTTTTATAACATTAAGGGGACGATGACTGTTTGGGGGTGGGTCGTGGAGGGGGGGAGGGGGCGGAATAATGGAAACCAAGCAACGGTTGGAGGCCTCACATTGAACACTGTGCATGAAAGGGGACTCTGTGCCGGGCACTTTGTGTGTTTTTCGCTGGCCCCATAAGGAAATATCTAATAAAGAGCACAAAAAGCACTAAGCGCAATAATACCTTCAGGGAGCTGGTAGTCATGTCTGAGAATAATCTTGCCACTAATTAAATTAACTTTATGATCTTAACTCATTTACTCTCCCTTCAGTGAATGTTCGTTATGAATGGAGATGGAGCAAAGTGTTGCTAATGGTACGAAAAAAAAGTACCCCAGAGTGTCAGTTCGGGCTCTGTTAGGGGTCCCTGCACTGGGGGAAGTTGACGTTTTCGAAGGTGACGACCTGTGGCCCAGCTGACGGGTAGCGTGCACTCCGAAGGTGACGACCTGTGGCCCAGCTAACGGGTAGCGTGCACTCTGCAGAGTCATCCATGTGCTCCAGGCTCACAGAGACCCTAAGGTGGCTGATGTGACATTCATCATTAACATCATGTATTCTCTGAGGCACTGCTTCCCATTCCGGTCCTCAAGGACCCACAGACGGTCCACATTTTTGCTCCCTCCTAGCTCCCAAACGGGAGCAAAAATGTAGACTGTCTGGCAGGGAGCTCGGAGGGAGCAAAAGCATGGACATCTGTGAATCCCTGCAAACCGGATTGGAAAACATTGCACTACAGTTTAGTGTAGTGTGCAGAAACTCAAACAGTTAACCAGTACATTTGACTTCATTAATTTTTGGATGCCATATATGACAAAGTAAATTCTGATGTTGCTTTATCACATGTGCGTAATACAGAAACACTGTAGTCAAGATTAGTAGTCAAAGTTGCATTCTGGGAGCATGATACGTACAGAGTGTAGTATGTTCTCGTTGCTGAGGGCGGCAAGCCCACATGCTACCACTGTTATATCACGATGTGCAGTCGTGTTTCGCTCATCCAATGCCTGCACACTCTAGTCTTTCCAGCAGGAAGCCAACACACGCTTACAAACTTTCTTTATTTCTGAGGTGCTGAGTAAGCAGATTCTTACTTTGGAGTTTGCTACTTTCTGGAGGTAAATTATAAATAAGTTCATTTGTAGCTTTAATTCTGATTTTTTCAGCATTTTTTTGTTTTAGTCAATATAAAGAGACAGTGACCAATAAACACTAAAATATTAATAATCATCCTTAAAAGATGGGAACCAGTGAAAGAAAAAGGCGAGTCTCATATATTTCGCATTAATCCAAATTATTGGAATGTGCTCCTTTATTAAAAACAAAATCTGATATATTTTTTTTTGTGTGTATCATGTAGGAAAATAGTTGTAATTGTCTATGGATTTTTCTCCATGATTATTCATTTTTATGGTACAAGCTAGAAGACGACGATGTTGACCTTTTCTGCACAGTAATGAATAATACATGAACAAGGCGAGTAAGCAAGGTTTTAATATCGCACACGCGCAGCACAAAAAAGTCATTAACAGGTCATACGAAGATGAACGATGACAATGTTTGCACCATATGGAAATTTGATTAACTTCAAAAATCAAGGCAGAACAGATCGTATGTTATAATGATTCAATAATTGCCCCATGAGTGGGTGAAGCTGGTATTGCCCAGACAGGACACCCCCGAGGAGAATATTTACTGAAACTTAATTCTTCTCGCAAAACAGCCTGAGCACATTGACCAGTGGAAGGGATTCTTTTTCAAAGATGTAACAGAATTATTCTTCTGCGGGTCTATGAAATGACACCACCGACTCGTACCACCGGGGGCAGTGTTTGTTTAGGGGATAGATACCGGTCACGTCACACAGTGTGTGAGTCTGCTATCACCCCTCCCGAGGCTGACTTTAGGGGGCCTGTCCTCTTCCAAGCCAAAGGGGCATCAGGGGGCTTCGACAATATTATCTGAGGGTGTCAAAAGCAGAGAGCTGTGATATTTCGCTTAGCGTTTCATCACCTTCCCCCAAAAGGATGTGTTTTGCTGATGTTCAGAGATGCCACATGACAAGCTTGTAAGTCGCTGGTACATCTCCAGTCAGCTGTGCATGCAGCGGATCCAGGGTCTCCGTAGGCACCAGGCTGAACAGGGGGTCGTGGCAAAGGACACTCCGTCTGTGCTGGCATTGAACCCTCGATTGGCTCGTCTTTGGGTTTTCACTTAGTTTGTTTATATATTTATATCTTTAATATTATATGAAACATGAGCTAAATCCATTTTAACCGAGTGAGAGGACGGCCTGATATTTTTATTTTTATTTCTAACATACTTGATTTCAGGTTGGTATGTCTTTTCCATTTTGTTTTGGAGCTTTCTTCAAGTGTCTGTTGGGGTTTGTGATTGAGAAGTCACACTATCAATGATTGAACATCTTTTCTGAGCATTTTCAGGGTTTAATTCCATGCAGAGTGAATTCCCCCCCCCCCCCCCGCCCCCCCCCCCCCCCCCC
>JAODJW010000104.1:230722-240891 GCA_026777045.1 Hyperopisus bebe | reverse complement strand
GCTCCTCTCAAAAATGAAGAGGTATGGACAGTCTGTGCATCTTTATGAGCATGTTGCCCCCCCCCCCGCATCATGCATAGGGCCACTGGTGAGAGTGGGAGAAGGGTAAGCATCTTAGGAGGGGATATCTGGGGGCGGTTCCCAGCGCATTGCGGATTTGGGGGTGGGCTGGGGGCCCCCAGTTTCAGGGTGTCCACGTGGTGGACGGATGCAAACTGCTCGCACAATGTGGGAAGGAAATCAGGAGGCACAAGGGCATCTGCTAGCCCATATGTTCCTCAGAACAGATGGGTTCTTCCCAAACCCAGGTTCCCACCACTGAGGCTAATGAAAAGGTCAATGGCCTAGTTCTTCATACAGGTGAAATACGGGAAGGTCAGCAGCTGAACTGCTGACTGGTTTTTAATTAAAACAGTGCTTTGTATTTTTAAATATCTTTAATATCCTTTTTTTTAACTAATTAAGATCGTCATCATCTAGCCATTATGTGAACCATGATTTGACTAATTTGTGTATTTAGGTGTGAAAGTGAAAATCACTCCATTTTTGCTTGTTTTTTTTATTTTTTATTTTTTGGATTTGGTCATGGTAGAGATGTTGAGGCTTCTAAAAGTACTGAAGAGCTAGTTCAAAAAAATGGCAGCAAAATGAGTATTTGCTCAGCAGAAATTAATTAAAGGCAGGTCAAGGATTCCGTATCGGGGAAAGGCCTCTTTTGGTGGGAGTGGCAGGATGTCCGCTCCTCAATGAGCTCCACGTGAACTTCCACCGCCGTCTCCTGTCTCCACTTTCACTGCAGCATTCGCCCGAAATCACCACCGATTTCCCAATTAATTAGGAAACGACCATGTCCCGCCCCCCCCTTTGCTGCCGCCCACTTTCATGCCGTCCAGCTGGCCTCAATGTCGCCTTGTCGTTGGATGCTTTCATGGACTGATTTATCGTCCACATGGCCGCTACCTGCTGGGGCTCCAGACATCCTCATCAATCTCTGGATCGGATCCCTCCACCAATCCGCCACGCTCCTCCTGGGGGGGGCGCTGCCCTTGGACCCCGCAGAGGTGGACCGGTGACAGCGGCTGGGCAGGGCTCGCCACGATCCGGAGGAAACCGAACCCACCTGAGATGATGCTGGGATGAGCTCGGGGCCTCACAAAATGGACACATCTGAAGCACGTAAAGCAGGGTAATTGTATTTACGTTCATCATACTCAGAAAGCAGGCTCATTATATAATGCCTAATCAAAAGCAGCATAACTAATTAGCTGATTGGTCCCTCTCCAGAACTGCATGCTTACATGTATTTTATTATGTACATTCATTATCATTATTTACACCATCACCAGATACATCCCTTTATTCCCAGATACAGTGTATGAAACGTAATAAAGTAAACTAAATGCCAAAGAGATAATCTGTACTTGCACCTCACATTTAAATATAATCAAAAACTGTTTGTGGCGAATGCTAGTTTATTAACATTTCAAAGCAGCTTTAAGTACTGCAAAAGACGGAGGATCGGGAAATGGAGAGGATAATCAGCAGCGAATTGAATGCGAATTTCCGTTAAGAAAGATGAATGGAATCAGGTATAAAGAGCAGGCGAGAAAATCCATGATGGACGGCAAGGAGAAGGGAGACCTCCAACAACCAGGATGGGTGAGGAAACAAGGGCATGTTATCGGGGAACACGGTGAAACAGTCGGCGCTTTGTGACCCTGGAGTAGGGGCTTGGGGGGCAGATCATAGAGGCCTAAATATGATGAAGGAAGGAAGTGAGTGAGAGGAGAGCTTTGGGAAAAAGTGTGCTTGGTGATTGGGGGGGCAGAGACAGAAAGGAACCCTCACATTCCATCCAATATTGTGAATAGGAGTGGAACATAAGTAATTTTGACATGCAATTTTTTGTTTACTAGCTAGCTGACTAGTGTTCAATTGTTCTACTTACCCTCTATATTACTCGCCTCAGTCGAGTGGGAGAGCCTACTTTTCAACTGTTTGTGAAATATCTCAATTTTGGAAAATGTTATTTCATTTTAAATCTGAATGTGCAGCCTGCAGACTTCTAAGGGTATAAGTCAGACTCTGTGAAAACTAGCCCTGGAATGGTGTGATAATTGAGACGAGTGTGCTCAGTATGTAATGAAGACTCCATTAGTGGCCATCGCAGTTGGCTCGGCTACGTCGATACCGACTTTGCACATAACAGTCCTGTTTTTATGTCACGTGGAGAAGGCTTTCCATAGATGTTTAATAGGATTCAAGTGGGGGCCACTCAAGGACATTTCAATCTATATTTTTCATGTGCCCTCATCCCTGAGCTGCGGATCATTGTCCTGGAACAAGGCGAAACGTTTCACTGACTTCAAACCGGCTTGCCTCTGGTACCGCCCAAACTCGCTTCAGTTCATGTGGCCTTTAATCATAACTGCTGTGAAGCGATTCCCATGTTTGATATCAATCCACTGCCCACCATGTCTGACCGTAGGGAGGCCACTGATGAGATGAAGCTTTTGTTTAAGGCAAATGTAGCTAGTTGCCTAGTAGGGATGGGCAGTACACTGGTGTCAGTCATTACCGGTGTGACTGGATTGCACTATACTGTTAACACCATGAGAATTCAACACCTTAATTATGCAACAACCAATCTCTATAAAGTGAAACATTTTATTTTCTTCAAAGCTTCATTTGTAATATAAATACTTGTCCTTAAATAGTATACGTAACCGGTTTATCTGCGCTGTGTGAATTTTCTATTAAACGCAGTCCAATGCCATGTCGCGATAGCAAATTAACAAATTCAAAATAAACAGATTTTGTGTAATTATTCACATGAAACAAAATAACCTGGCTACATAAATATAGTAGCAAATTAAAAGTAAAACATATCCGCTAAATCAGCATATATATGCCTTAGTTCAAGATGCATGGTAAATGGTACTTACCCATTTAACACTAGAGCCGCCTGTTCCCCATGCCAATGAACGTCAAACTCCTCTTACCTCCAAGCAAGACATACTTCAGCTTATGCAGCCCTTTTGTTTGAGCTTATTTAGGCCTACAAGGTAATATAACTGTACATTCATGTAAATGCGTGTGCATGTGTGCGCAGACTTGTCTTAAACTGGAAATCTCACTCCAGCCCGCCGAGCAAAGTTGGCAACCCTGCGTTTTTTCAAATGCACTGTTTTCATCTGAAGCAGCTTGTCATTCTGTTTGCGTTGTTACTCTGACAACTATAAAACAAATATGAGAAAACATTACATATGACACTCTTTATATCTTTTCAAATTAAGACTACCCATACCCATCTATAATAACAGTTAAAGTGTACTTCATATATTATAGAATATTTTTAAATTTACATAAAGGGAAAGAACATGCTACTCCTCCCAAAACTTGGAAAAAAGTAACACTGTGATATAATAGTCAATTTTCAAAAAGTGAAAAATACCGTGAAAATAGTTTTGGTAATATCACCCAGCCCTACTCCCCAGTTCAACCTAAAAACTCATTTGCTCTCATCTGACTATAATAAGGTTAGTGACAAATGTGGAAATGGACTGATAAGGTTGTTTGTTTTTTTAAGAGCTTCTGTAGTTGGGTGATGTGGTGGTACAGAGGATGATACTGTTCTCTATTGTGTTGAGTTTGCACATGTTCCCTGTGGAAAATCTGGTTTCTTCTTGCAGTGCAGAGAATGACACTAGATTACCTGGCATCTCCAAAGTGCCCATAGTTCCGTGCCCTGTGATGGACTGGCACCCCATCCAGGAGAAAGGGTGCTGCTTTTGTTGTTGTTGATGGTGTTGATGACAATGATGATGATAAATAGCTAGCCCTGTGTTGCCTAGAATTGACTCCAACAGGGTGAGATGATCTCATTTTTCATTTTGCACTAATTATTTACTAGCCTTTGTAGCCTTAGTCGTTTGTCTCTGTGTTGTCGTGAGACTTTCACATCCGGCTCTCTGTTTTCCCTCTGAATTTCTGTAACTCTCAGCATCAGAGTCCTTTAGTTATTTGTGTTTGCAGTCAGTTTTCACCAATCGCAGGTGTGAAAGCCTGTAAGAAAGCCGGCCAGCTCATCTTCTTCATTACAAGCTGAGAAAAGCTTTCATGGGAGAAAAAAAATCCCTTCACATTGTCTAAGGCAGACTAACACTCCACCGTGAAGAAATTACTCACACAATAACTCAGATGGAGCAATTTCTTTCAAGAAGATAATCGGTGTGTGTGTGTGTGTGTGTGTGTGTGTGTGTGTGTGTGTGTGTGTGTGTGTGTGTATATATATATATATATCTCATTGTTACCCAGGGTAGCTGATGCTGTGATAGAGGAGATAGAATGTAAAAAATAACTGCAAAAGTGATGGCATTGGTTAGTACCGATGAATCTCCTCAACCTGTAAAATCTCTATATGATGCACCATATACGCAAAAAGATGGAAAGACACAACCTTCAAATTACATCAGTCATTTGTAAGCTCAGTAGTTGTGGATTATTAAAATGTTTCAGGGTTTTATAATATGTCGTTTAAAGTTTAATAGATTTTCCATGGAGCATGCAGTACAGTATGATAAAAATGTCAAAGATATTTAATCAGTCAGACTTTCAGTTATAATTATAAAATGGGAGAATAGAACTCAGAATATAGAGTTTTGTTTATTGCAATATGGATTTTTGATTCACAGTTGCATATTTTATTCGCATTTATAATCTTAGCACAGGGACATACATACTCAAAGAAGGGGATTTAGAGCAAGGATAGTGGGCAATGGCGAAACCATGAGTTTTGAAGGTTGAGTTATTGTGTAGATTTATGAGTTCTGATGAAGGTTGGGAGCTCATTTCAACTTTTGGAAGGCAACTGGAAAATGAACGGTAGCATCAGACCGGGCACACGGGTTGATGGCATTCTCGCATTCTCTGGGTAATGGGGTCCTAACAATTTTGTTACCTTGTAGACCAGAATCAAGGCCTGTCATTTAATTCTGACTATGTGGAAGCCAACTGATCAAGAGAGGTGCAGGAACGATGGTCAGATGGATTGCCAGTTTCATTAATGGTGCAAAGAAGTTTTCATTCATATGTTTCCTTTTACATATTAGATTTTCACTGCTGATTGGCTTAAACTGACCCCTGTGTGGAATGTGAGCAGTAGCCATGGTAATGACCATTCAGGGCAGCTTGGCTCAAACGGGCTTCTCTTCAGCATCGTCACAGGCTTCTCTTAAGCATTATGTCACAGTGATGTCAGAGTTGTCACGGTGAAGTCTGCATGATGTCACAGTGATGTCAGAGAGAAGGTCACTCTCTTGAAATCCACGATTTTCCCCTGGCACTTCATATACAAACAGATTCATGTCCCATCATGTGAAAAGCTTAATAGTGCCATATGTATTTTTGTGGTTTTTATCAGGGGGAAAATGGCGGCACAGAGGTCAGCTACATACCCCTGTGGTTGTGGTTTTACATCCAGCCCCAGCAGCTTGCATGTTCCCCCTGTAGGCAAATATTCCAGTTTCCATCCTTCCTGCCCAAAAGCAAGCGTGTCAAGTCATCTGCAAACTTTAACTGATCATGTGACTGTTTGGTAATTTTGCTAATTCAGTGCAGAATCATCATATCTGCTGTTCCAGTGCACTGGCAATTAAATGGATGAGCATTTTTTTCATATTATTGACTCTGACACAGGTTGAAATTGTAGTTACTTGTTTTCCCTGGGAAAGAAAAAGTTCTAAGAGAGCTCAAGCAGCCAGCCAGAGTCTTCACCCACACATCTTCTTCGTTCATCCTGGGGTGATTCAGACAATAGGAGAACGTGAAAGACACGACAGTGTGGGAGTTCTCTTCATTTGTGTGTTTGTATAACAGGCCAGTTTGTAGAGGGAAGGGCTCAGTTTGCTTAGTGATTAACTAATTATGGTCCTCATTCATTGGTTAAGCCCATAGAAGCTGCCAGTGGGCTCTCACCTCATTGGCTGGTTTTAAAGTTTTATCTGGCCAATGACTAGCAGAGTATTTATCTTGGAGGCTGCTTACTTGCTGCTGATAGTCCTGGTTGAATAGTTTTCTTGTGGCTGACTCTGTTAGTGGTACTCATTCTATTATGTGTAAATGATTTAATGTTCAAAACAAAATTTATATTATGTTCAATGAAAAACATGCATGAATCCATTTTCCTCCCACAGTCTAAAAACACGCAGCTCGGTGAATTGGTGTATCTAAATTGCCCGTAGTGTGAAAGTGTGTTTGAGTGTGTGCCTGCAATGAACTGGCACCCGGCCCAGGGTGTCCTCTGCGACCTGGGATGAGATCCAGTCGCGCCACAAGCCAGTTATGGAAAATGGTCAGACTGATCAAAAACTTGGAGAAGACTCTATAGACTTGTAAGGTTCTGTAGAGTTGATTTAAGATGATGTTTGTATAGGTATATGTGAAGCACTATGTGTTGCGAAGGATGCTTACTGAAGGTTACGTTGAACTGAAGAGTAAGTAAAACCAAGGTCTTTGGGGGCTCAGAAGAGGTGGAGACTCAACACTGCTAGTTAGGGTGAACTGGGAAACCGCTGTCTTCACCTGGCCGGATGTGGATGGTTTTGGTCCAGTGTAATAATCCAGCAGTACCATAAAGAATTAAATAAAACTCATTGTGATTCATCATAATAAACATGCAGAGTAGTGTTTAGGAAACAGAGAAGGGGTAATTTTATACACATCCGGTACACCCAGCAAATCAGAAAACTGAATGAGTAATTTGTGATGGAAACGAAAAAGGCCGGTCAGATTGGTGGGAAGGTTTCATGATGAACGATGTTGATAAATATGGGCCACACGCCGATACGGTGAATGCTCCGGGAATGATGAAGCAAGAGTGAACAGAATCGTGATCTATAATCATTTTGGTCTGTTTTTTCCCCGTGTGCTTGCGTCTCGTTTGCACCAGCGCCCACAAGGCAGAAAACCAAAATGTGCTGCTTCTCCAAAGACCAAGGTTTGTCACTAATTGGAGAGCTGTAGGCACGGTTGTAGGAGCTGTAGGAGCGTTCCTGCCTAATTTTAAGGATGTCAGTGAGTAATGTATACTCTACATGTAAAGCTGGGGCCCTCTGAGGCCGTGATGAAGGGGAATTCTGGCTGGGCACGTATGGAGTACGATAAACGCAGACCAGTGCAAGCAACGCTGCACAGAAGGAAATGAACGGGCGTGATGTCAGGGCAAGCCCTAGGCACAGGCAGCATTGCCCTCATGGGGGCCTCTAGGCATTTAGCTATAAATTCATTTCTGATCCAATCAGCCAGGGGGGAGGCAAGTCCTAAACCCCCTCCCTCATAAAACACCAAGAGAAATCCAGGGCCAGCCCTGCCTGCCTTTATCATAACAGTATATTTAAAATTTCTGTGAGGTTCGTGTTTTTCCGCATTTTTTATTGCATGAACCATAAAACTTTATGAAAGTTGTCCTAAAGGAGGCGCCGTACTCGTGCCAGGCACCAGTCGTCAGAGTACCTGCATAGCTATTACTGAACTCCGCAGTCAGCAGAAAACGGCGTTTGCATACAAATAAAAACATTCTCTCACACATCCCAAGCACAAGTACTTAAATCAGATACAAACCCAGGTAAGGAAGGTCTTGCTCTGCAAGACCTTTTATCACGTATGAACAGCCGGTCACGTCACTTAATCCCTACTTGCGTGATGGATGTCTGGCAATGTAAAGCTACTTCAGCTTGTCATTTATGGTTAGATGGGGAGTTTTTAAATCTGTGTGTGTTAGATTATTCGGTTTAGATTTAGTTCCTTTTTAAAATTTGGATGTAAAATTAGGTACCGATCATCTTATTTTTCATTATAAGTAAGCAGGCCCAGCTTGGGCGGGGAACCAAGATGGGCCTTAGCCTGCCAGCCATGAAGACTGGCCTACCCCAAGTCTGGATGCACGCCAACCTGTGACACCCTTCATATCTGAGCTAGAGGCAGGCCCAGGTCCAAAGTCCCTGGGTAACAGAATATTTTGGAACTATACTGCATCAGAATTTCCCCATTTTCATGTAATAAATGCTAATTAGCCTGAATTAACTTTCAATTATGTAGCACTATTGAATAATGATTCAATAATGACTTGTAAATTAATTGATGACTCCTTCCTAAAATATAAACACATTAAACATACCAAGCAATTTGGTTCGGAGAGCAATTAATCCCCTGGGTCACATTTTATTGTAAATGGTTGTTTATTTTCAGATAAAGTCATTAATATGTACTAATTAAGTACATCAGCATGCACCAAGTAATTAAGTATTCGGCTTGACCGAAATTATGTTTTTACCCAAAATATATGAGTGGGTGTGTATTTTTTTTTTTCCTACCTTTATTTTGTATTTAAGGATGGATTGGATGCGTATCATCGATCAGTAACGCTGCCCAACTTATATGATATTTATGATGTTTAATATAACTCTGGGCAGCTTATACAGTTTTTGAAATATATTTTTCAGTTAAAGTTGTGTCTTGGGACATACAGTAATTATGGAACATAAATATTAATGCTTGATAGAACACCGACTGCAGTGGACGTGAAGAAGAAAGCCCGACGCTGACAGCAGAGGTGTTTGATATTCACGCTGACGGTCGGGAGCAAAAACACACGCAGCATCCGCTCTGCTTCCACGCTCTCGTACGTTGAGGCGTCAGCGGAGCACGACAGCCAATTTGTTGAAAGGTCCCAAATGACATGGGGGCGCTAGCGACCTTGGGGCAGGACATCCCATAAGCGGGGGGGGTGGGGGGTGGGGTTTGAGGTTTCCTATAAAATCCTCCGGGGGCACAGGTACCCTTCAGGAAACACAAAAGGCGGCACCTCATTCCATCCATCAACATCTGGTACATTTATTCTAAACTCTCACCTTCCATTCTTGCTCTGAGGAAGAATGAATGGTGTGAGATACTGAAGTCCGTCTGAGTATGTTTGTGATGTAACAGGGGCGTATACAGGGGTGTGGCCACGGAGGCAGAGGCCCCATCTGCAAGCTGATTGGCCCCCTGAGTGCCCCCTCCGCTGTCAATCACAGATTCAAAACATATCATTGGCTAATAATAAGGTTGGCCCCTCGAATGCCCCCACCTTAAAAACGAACCACCCCTGCAATGTACAGGCCATGAAAATCAAAAGACTGTAGCATATTCATGAAGTCTTGAAGATGTCGCAGAGGATGGAGGACCAGGCGTGCTCCTGTGAGATGGGTGTGCGGTGTTTACACTCACGCTCAACGCTGACCTCTCCCTCAGCTCTGGTGAGAGCCAGCCATCCGCCTTTGTGGCTGACCTTCAGGAGCTGAATAATGCATGCCGTGCATGTCAGAGGTCTCTCGACTCCTGCGATATCGGCCCTCGCGGTTGTCGCCTCTGATAAATTCTTAGTATGATGACGGTTGTGCTCTGTTTGCGGTGGCACCGCTTCTGCACCCGTGTGCCTGCTGCAGAGAGCGAGGGGCTCAGGAACGGCCTGCCCCACCCACGCTGCGCCCGTTACTCAATCTACAGCTCCAAATGTGGCCAAAGGTCCCAGCTTTCTTCTGGCTCTGCAGGTCATCATTATAAAATCATTACCAGTGACTCTCTTTCATGGATAAACAGACTCGTGCTTTCACAGGTGCCTACGGGTACATAACATCCACAAATTAATAATGTACACCCTGGAGGGGAGGGGCTGTAGTGCACCCCCACTAATTTTAGATGTATCCTTAGTCAGGGGCGTCGGAAATAGGGCGGACATGGGGGACGCATCCCCTCCATTATTGGCGAGCCGCCTCACCTCCTTCCCAATAAATAAATAAATACGAGCGTGTTCCTTTTATTATGAATCTCTGTATTACAGGGACCAATTAGTTGCACATGCAGAGCAAGAGAAAGAAACGTATTCCTAACAAAGATAATAGTCCTATATCAGACAAACTCATTGTGTTATATGGATCAGTTGTTTCTTTAGCTATGTTTAGTTGTGAAAAGTCACCTTAAACAGTGTCTGTCTTTACATGATGAAATCTTTATTATTATAAATTACTTTTAAATTTTTGTTACGTTGCATCTTTTCACAATGTGACTACTCCATGTGTGCCCATTGTGATCTCATAATATACATCACACCCCCCCCCCCCCCCCCCCCC
>JAODJW010000104.1:216556-230622 GCA_026777045.1 Hyperopisus bebe | reverse complement strand
CCCCACCGAGGGAAATTTGGCTCCCCCTGTCCAAAGCCACTGCCCTTAGGGATTTTGTCCTGGACACAGAAATGTGGGTAAACAATGACTTAACATTCTGGGGGGGAAATTATGTTACCAAATGGATACATTTATATTATCAAAACATATGTTAAACAAAAAAAATCAAGGCGCAAGAAACAGTCTAACTCTTAGAGACCTGCGAGCTCACCAGTGGGCAGAGGCGGACATTTCAGGTCCAGACAGAAAGTAAAAATCCAGATCAGGACTTTGTTTCAACCAACCAGTTGTGTATAAAGTGTCACAGTCACAGAGTGCTCAACTGGTTGGTTGATACAAAATCCTGGTCTGGATTTTTATTTTCTGGACCTGAAATGTCTGCCTCTGCCAGTGGGCAAGGCTCTTCACCGCTTCTGACACACAAAGGATGCATCTTCTTTTCTTACTGGTATGTTTGTTTTTTGTTTGTATTCATAATGCAGCATTTTATGCTAAGAAATGAAGCCAGTGATCACGAAACGGTGACTCGGCCTTGTTCCAAGGACACGTCTCTCATCCTTCGGTGAGGAATGGGGTTAAACAACGGCTCTGTTTACCTCCGGCAGAGTGCACTGAGCGCACATGGCGGCTTCTTTCCTCCTGCTGTCCTTTTAAGGGCCTTCTCTGTCACAGATGTGTATACGAGTTATACCCAGAAGGTATATGCACACATTATGCATGTGGAATGCACAGCATGAATAAATCATGATCATTCCATGATTGACTCTCGGAGGTCTTAGATAACAGCGAGAATCACAGTGTGTATGTATGGGGAATGTCTGAGATGATAATATTAACAATGACTAATAATCATCATCATCATAATAATCAGCAATAAAATAAATCTGAATCTTGAAAAGGTAACAAGCAGTCATTTCACAGCTGAAGGAGCGCTTCTGTCCTGTGGGAATGTGGGATCATCTGTTATGCTCATCATCAGTATGAGGGAGAAAAGTAGTGAATTACATTCAAACCCCCAGTGTCCTCAAAATTATAAGATTAAATACTGTACAGGAACTAACTGTGAAACTGGGGAATTTGATCAATGTTTTAATCCACCCTCTGTAGCATGTGTCTTCATGGCATACGATGAGTGCTCAAAGCTGTTAGTGGACCGAAATAGTCGTCCCTGCTTTGCTCTGTTGGTGACGTACCAGTTTCCCCTTTTGTGAATCTGGAAAGGATGTGCAAAGGATGTGAAAGATTCAAGGTTACAGTGAAGATACGCTCAGTGGCCACCTCATTAGGTACAGATAGCTAGTTCTGGGCAGGACCCACTTTATGCGGTACAGCTAGCTAGTACCAGGTAGGACCCATTTCACTAAGTACATCAGTCTAGTATCAGGTAGGACATGCTTTATTAGGTTCAGCTAGCTAGTACCAAGTAGGACCCACTTTCCTAGGTACAGCTAACTATTATTGAGTAGAACCCACTTCATTAGATACAACTAGCTAGTACCAGGTAGGACCCACTTTATTAGGCACAGCCACCTAGTACTGAGTCGGACCCTATTCAAGGGCAGATGAGTGGTAGACTTAGAGAAGCCTTACTGCACCCCACAGTTGCATTGAACTGTTAGTTTTGCACTTGTGGCCTTCCTGTTAGCTTTAATGAGTCTTCAGCCATCCAATAACTCATCCTTGTCAGGGTCACAGGAGGCTCAGCGCATATCCTGATTAACACAGGCAGAGGGTACGGCAGAGGTATAGCCCAGATGGGATAGCAGTCCACTGCAGAGCGCACACATTCATACTGTGGGCAAACTAGAGCCGCCTAGCTTCATGTGTTTGGACTGTGAGAGAAAAGCCACACGGGACAAGAAGAACGCATAGGGCAGGGTCGAGACTCGAACCCATAACCCTAAAGATGGGGCACTCACCATTCAGCACCTAATAATGTTTATGTCTGTCATATAATTGATTTAACAATTCAGTCAACCATAAAGCCACAAGCCACCTTATTATCATTGTTTAAAACAACATAGAAAAACCAATAATACTACATCAATTGTGTCATAGCTTCCACAGGAAATACTTAACATAATGCAATGGATGGTGAAGAGTATCCTAAGGGTCTATAAATTAAATTGCCTTGTCCATGTGTACAATGATAAGCCTTTAGAAGCTCCATTGAGTGCCACAGAATGAATAATGATCCTATCTCACCAAGCTTCACCCATCCTTCATAGGACTGCCCATTAAGGGCATCCTCCTATCAGTCACGCCATGTTCCCAACGCTCATACAGATCACATGACATGCCTCTTCACACGATGAGTCCCTCATGTGTCACCACGGCTTTGATGCTGCATGTGCGCTGTGTTGTGAACACAGAAAGGTTCATCCCACTGCCCTTTGCCTCTTAACATGACTGTTTGGGCGCATTCATCTCTCCCAACCTGAATTTGAAGTAAACCGCACTTAATCTCATGCATCTGCGCTATGTGACACGTCCCCTATCTTTCACGTGTCCCCGAGAGATCCAGGAGCATATACCGTCCGTGAGACAATCCCTCCATGATTGCTCTATTAAATATGAAGGCAAAGTCTGATCAAAAACCTGCCAATGTGCCACGGTGCGAATTTCATTGGCATAAAAAGAATTAAAATGATAATCCTGGGGGAGGAAAATCACTACAAGATGAAGTTCAAAATCTCCACCAGCCAACAATGCAGCACTTTGGTATTTGAGAGGCTGTGTCAGTTTATTGGAAAATGAAAAAAGGGCAAAAAAACATTAACCTTTCGTTATTTTTTCCCTGTTGATAAATTGTTATCTGATGGCAATCGAGATTAATCGCTTTCAGTCCATTGTGTCAGGGAGGTCTATTTTGGTAGCAGCTGGTCAGTGTGCGGGTGGGGTGCGGGGAGGAGTGGTGAAGGTGCTGCAACCCTTTGCAGGGGAACAGTTGGTCTTTGTCAGGCAAGGACGACACAAGGCTCACCTAGATGCATGAGCGTGGGCTGTTTTTCCCTCCAAAGTTTACAAAAGCCTTAGAGTGGGATCACGCGGCTGAGCTTGAGGTTTGACACGCTAAGGCTGGGCCCCATCCATATGCCCTCTCCCTCACTAATGTGTACTGTGTGCGCCATAGAGGTTGCTGTGCAAATAGGGAGTAAATTATTTGGCTTTCATCTGCTTATCTTAGTATTAATACGCCGGCTTTCTCACTCCTACTCAAAGGGTGGTGTGTGGCTCAGTGGGTTAAGCCTCTGTGCAGGGAACTGAAGGTCGCTGCTTCAGGTCTAGCCTTAGCAGAACAGCATGTGTCTGTGGGCTCCTTGAGCAAGGCACTTGCTCTGCCCAGGGACCTGGGGGTTAAGGTGGCTGCTTTGCTGTGCCCCCCAAACTTCCTGGAGAGCAAGGTGGGGCAAAGTAATAAAGGGGATGTCCCCACAGGAATCAATGAAGTATCACTACCCTAAATGAATGATTTCCTTTCCAAAATGATATATGATGAAAAATACCTGTTATCAAGAGTTCTATTCTCATGGAAGTTTTACAAAAATGTTATGAGGGCAGAACGAAAAATTATTGGTTCAGAGAGATAACCAATCAGATTGTTGAGGAGGTGGGTCCCACCAATCAGATGTCTTTCTCAGGCACATAGTTTTGATCTAATGAATCCAGATACATTTGAACGTTATGTGAGTGATCAGTCTCAAACAGCTGGTCACTGAGGGTGTGTCCAAATTCAGGAGCTGCATCCTTCATAGGACATGGTCTATGAACGGAAAGAGTTGTCAAATAGGATGGTCTGGCCTACGGATAATTTCCCATTTGCATCACCAGCTGTTCCTACCCTTGCCCTCGAGTCATGATGCGCCACTTCTATCGCCTAGCAGGGACACACCCACTTTATCTCTATGCAGTGAATTTTGGGATGTGTTGGGCTGGCAAAATAAAGGATGTATTTCTAGGCTGCATTTGAAGGATCCTTCGAAATGGGACAGCCTTGTCGCACCGCTGTGACGCATTCGGCTTTCGAATGCAGCCTTTGAAGGATGCAGCCCCTGAATTCAGACACAGCCTGACACTAATGCGCCTTTTTCTATACTCAGAATCTAGCAAAAAGCTGAAGCGTTATATGATGAAAAATAGTATATCAAAAATAGTATTGCATCTGCAGTTTAAAAATAGATTCTGCTAGATCTTGACTGCTCAGTACATTTGCTGCTATTAAATGGATTAAATAATATCATCAAATTGATTTCGCAATTGCAGGATTTTCGGCGGTGTTCAGTAATTTTCTGTAGTGTTCAATAATTTTTCAATGAATTCTATTCAGTCATGTTTATGAGGTACATAAGTGTATAAGCGTACGCTAAAGGACCTCACGTGAGAGCATTGTCTCTTTATATACGCAACTCCTAAAATCCAGCAGCCTCCCGAGGTGAAAGTGAAAGCTAAACTGAAAAGCTCTATACTCTCTGATTTACTCGCTGTGTTTATGCCCTGAATTGCTGGTCCCGCTGAAGAGCACGCATGACCCGCGAGGCGTGAGAATGCGGGGTGCTTGTGGTGTCCTGCTACATTTCTGAAAACGCTTTCACCCACCCGCTCGGCCGAGGCTCACTGAAATCCCTATAAAGCCGCATTCTCTCTGTGTCAGCAGTACAGGCTGTCGGGTGTCAGGCAGCCTGAGAATCCCCTTCCAATGAAGCTGTATTTAGTTACAGTTTGCAAAGGCCACCTGTTTCTTGCCAACTTTATTGGAATACCTAGTGTCCAAGCATGCTTTAATGCATGGGCTTACCCAAGCAGAAGCGCAGGGGCCTCCGCTAAAAATGAGGCCTCAACTAACCTTGTTTAATAAAATTCTATACTCTCCCTCCCCCTTTGAATAAAAAAGTAGGGGAGAATCTGACACCTCAAATAGCCCAGGGACCTCTAGTTCTGTTAAGGAGTCATACTTCCATATTGTTATGCCATTTGGAGCAAAGTGCATGTATTCTTCAAACAAATTATATGTTTAATATGCATATACTGAATTCTAGCATGTGTATTTTGAGAAAAAGAGTAATACATTTAAAAGTACTCTAAACGTATAGTGTTCAGTTATTTTCTAGTTCGATTGTTCTAATCATACCTGTAATGCAGCTTACTGTGATTTTTCAATACTGTCTGTCTGTCTTGTGCCTTGCAGTATTCATTTTATGAATTTTTATTTGCGTTAATCACTTTAACATATAAACACTGGAATTTTTCACGAAACACACGGAATGTTGCCGCACAATTAGAAATGTAAGTTGCTAACTCTGTACGAGCAATGTACAAGCAGCTAAATGCAAGCATCTGAGCAATGCTTTGTTACTACGTATCGCCAGTAAAATTATTTATATTTTTGGAACTTTAGAGAGGTAAGTAATATGTCCTGTGTTTTGGCGCTACTGAGACGGCTGGCTCCGCTGCCGTTCTGCCGTACACATCTTAAACCTATTGCATAAGCGAGTTACGCAAGGATTCTGGGAAATAGCACGCGTGCGCGTGGAGCCCTGACCACGGCGGGAGCCCACTGCTGTCATCCTTGGAGTACGTCTTGCTGCGTGTACCCAAAGTACACAGACGTATACCTAACACATCACCACCACAATCAAACAAGGCCGCCCATACAGCTCTGATAGCTTATACACATACATCCAGATATGTCGTCAAATATGTGCTTTTAGTATTGGTTATACTTATGTCTTGTTTTAAAATATGCAAACTGGCTTGGTATTTAAAAGTCACATTGATGATTGGACATGCTTTGCATTAAAAAAACGAATAAATGGTAATGTTTCACATTAACTGAACCTTTGTAGTGCATTTACAGAACATTCAGTACACCTTCAGTTTGCATTCTTGCAACATTCATAACATACCTTTACAGCTCTAATATACATTAATAATAAACATTACATGATGATAAATATTATAATGGTATGCCTATGGATGTGCTATGTATGCATTATAAATGCATTATGAAGGTGCAGTTAATGCAGCAAATTAATACATATGGCTCTTTAGAGGACGTCCTTCCACTTCTGTGGTTTTTCATTGTAATATGCAATACTGTGCATGACATTGTTTACACTTTGTTATTTATTACTATTAATGTGTAAAGATTTTTCTTTACTGCCTAAATCTGTGCGTTTTGCTACTGTAAACCTGCAGTTTCCTTTGAGATTAATAAAGTAATCAGTTTGTCTGTGTACATCTATCTGTATCTACACTGCTGTGAGACCCAGATTCTGAGATTCTGTGACAGCAACCGTGAGTCCATCCCTAACTAAATGCCTGCTTACCATCCCAGGACATGTCCCCAGACAGGGGGCACGGGGGCGTC
This sequence comes from Hyperopisus bebe, assembly GCA_026777045.1. NCBI lineage: Eukaryota > Metazoa > Chordata > Actinopteri > Osteoglossiformes > Mormyridae > Hyperopisus > Hyperopisus bebe. The sequence goes on along the minus strand of JAODJW010000104.1, from coordinate 224,255 downwards.
TGCCCATCCCCTTCCATGGGCCACTAATTGATTCCTCACAGCCTAAGCGCCTGATGTCTTGAGCTGGCAGGCTCCTTGGCTCCTGGGACTCACCCAATAAGGAGGGGGCCGGCGATGGCGCTGGAGCGTGAAGCGGGAGGTTTAAAAACTCTCAGGGTCTTGCAGCGGACCGTTATCCAAGACTGTCCCCAGGAAGTCACAAATACAAGGAATGATAAATTTGTCCCTAAGCAATGTGGCAATGGCCAAGGTTAACAAATGTGACACGTAAGCCTATTGTAATGTTTGTATATCGTGACATCAAGAAAATCCAGGTATTACTTAAAATTATATCACATATTTCTGTTACTTCATAAAAGATTTTTATTAAATAAAACAGTATCAACAGATGATGTCACGTCACTGTTAACTTCTATGCACTTGTGTGAGATATTTTAGGTCTTTGGTTGAAAATGCCAACTAACTGAACAGGTGTTAAGATGGAGCAGTAACCTCCAACTTCTCATCTGTCATAAATAGGAACGCAGTTGCCTGGTTTTTGTGGATCCATTTTTCTTCTGGGGTCTCTTCCACTGTGACAGCTGGCATCCCTGCTCTTGGATGGACAGTTGGGCTGCGCCTTGTGTACTGACCTGGAAGCACATTAATGAAATGAGCTCAAACAAGCCCAGCCTCCAAAAGGCTTTATTTAGCAACTCCTGGCTAAATGAATGCTCTTGAACCTGAGAGGCTTCCAAGTTTATATTTCTTATTTATGGATTACTAGGGATTTCATGCAAGTACAATTGGCTGTTTTTTTAAAACAAATACCAAACAGAATGTAGCATAAGTCTATATTTTACTTTTTTCAGGTCATGTTCTGCTATATTTGTAGAATTACATATCTAGTTCCTGGGAAATATATTTTCTCTGACTGGATGGATGGATGGATGGATGGAAATATGAACTTCTCTACTGCCTGTGAGCTGTTTCTCTCTTCAGAATCCAGAAGAGGTGTCACCTCTGAGTTTGTAAGGACCATTCTCTATGTGCATCTGCTGTTTAAGGTCAGATGAGCACCACTCAGTGTTTGAAGGTTAACAGATAAAAGTTGTAGAAACCATTAGCGACAAGATGCTGTCTCTAAGATAAAGGCACCTGTGGAAAACAAAGGGAGGATACCATCCTCAAAGAGAAGGAGTCTAACTGGCAGGCCACATGTTTTTGGTGATTTGGGGAGCATCTATCACAGCTCTCTCAATCTCCAGCGTAAAGCAGACTTACTCTGTTTTTGGGAGAGGAGCTGTTTGCACCTCCATCCAAAGGAAATCCCTGTGCAAGAAGTTCTACCTCGTTAATTCATCTTATCATCTCATCTCATCTTGTCTTCTCTTATCTTTGTGATTGCTATGAAACATGAACATGTATTAATACCAAGTGCTCAAGTAAATAAATGAACGTTCTTTTCCAGGATATTGTTCAGCTTTTGGCATCTCGAATATGTGTAAACGTACTGCAGTGCGTCTGGCTGGAATTTAACGAATAGTCACTTGGCTTTTACTCCTGTGACTGAAGCGACAGCATTGGCAGCGGAGACGCGCCCCGTCGCATGTGTTCACAACCCGCCGGTTAGCGAGGGGGTTGTACGTGATAAGCTGGATCGTCTGCAGAGACGCCTTTCAGGAGACGGGATGCTCTGTGGCTTTGCAATTAGGCTTCGGCAGACTACAGCATTATTGTCTTGTAATTATAATTCCTTGTCGATCCGAAAAGGCTCGCAGAATGTCGCCGAGAATGCCTCCGTCTCACGACATAAATAGCAGTCTCTGTTTTCGGGAGGGGCGGGATGTGGCAGTGCACATTCCATGACGGTAAAACCCTAATGCACAGGAAAAATAACTTTGATCATAGTAACCCGATAATGATGAACACAGTCAATGGCTGTCAGTTACTGGCTTAGGATCGGAACGTTTAATCATCCCCGCTCCTGTTGTTTCCCTGTTTCACTACAGGACAGATAATTCAGCTGTTTAAACGCACACTTTCTGGTAGAAACGCCACTCCCTGGTATGCACCTGCTCTAAAAAAATAGCAAAATTCTTTTTCGCACTTTACAGTTTCAAACTGAAATAAATGTGCTGTACTGACCTATATTTCTAATTACGTTTGGTTACTTTTTATAACCTCTTTATACAAGAATTCTCTGAATTATTATCCCTTGGTGGCCTTGAAACAACGCAATATCCACCGTAAATGTGTTTACAGTTGGAAACACGTTTTGATGTATGATATCAGTTTCAGACATTCTCATAGGCCTACATTTCAGAAGAGTGATGATTTTTTTATGGATTAAAAGTTTTATTGCTGAAAACACCTATTCTTTAAGAGGCACAAAAATCACTTTGTTTACATGACAGTCTGGTATGACACTTCAAAGGCGTCATTTTACAGAGACGATTATACATAAGCTATTGTTCACTGTCCAGAGGAGTCGTATAGTCATGGTATTGTTATGTGTTTTTAATGTGGCGCACGAGAGCACAATGAACGGCAAAGATGCTTTCTTACTTCCATACGTTTTCCCAGCATCTGTGCTGATTTGCTGTACTTTTCCTTAGTGCCAGGTCTCCTTTTAGGTGCTGCAGGAGTGACTCTTACTAATGAAGGTGTTCCCCACGGCTGACACCCGTTAGCCGGCCGCACGTGACATTTCTTTATCGATTGCAGTCAGAAGATTAATGGTAAGCACCACAAGATGTCCCAGAATCTGTATTGACAACTAGTGAGATAAATGGGTGGATTACTCTTGACACATGGGCAATACTGAATACCCGCTGACCCGCTCGCGTCATGAATTATCCATGTCACGGTGCCACTGTACCTTTAAGAGTAGTAAATCACTTTGGGCTCGCAATTAAAGGGGCCGCTGATTACCTGTGTCACAAAAAGCATATATTTTGTCAAAATAGGGCTCAGCCGGATCTGTCATCTCACATGGCTACTTTATCACTTTTCCTACCTACGATGTCCTGTCCTTGGGTGAATTCGGACGGTTTCATGCAAAAGAATAAAGCACATTTTAAAGATTGCACTAATTTTGCGTGTAAACCTAACCTGAAGTTCTGCAGTTTTTTTCTGGTGAGTGGTTTTCACGACGGACGGAATAATGCCTTATATTCAAAGAGCAGGGCAAGATAAAGAAGGCAATCTAAAAAAACTGGCTTGATGTTCATTTTAGGAAAGTTATTGGCAAATAATGGCATTTTAATTAATGCATACAGCTTTATGAAACCATGGGGGTGAGCCTCTATGCTCTGTGACACTGTCACACCTCTACCCGAGCTCCGTGCGACTTGATTGACTCAGGCATCCCTTTCGGGTTTTATGGCTCCCTGCTTCCCGGTCCCGGTTCACCTTCCTGGTTCCCCAGTGCGCGGTTCCCTGTTTTAAGGATGGCCTTCCACTTCTGAGGTTTTTCATGTTTCGAATGAGCGCTCCTGGCTGCGACAGACCCTGTGGAGTTTTATTTGAACAAAATTCAGATTTCGCGGTCTGTTTGTCTTATCAGAAACTTTTCATGGGAATCGGACCTGTTATTATTGTTTCGCAGCGGAAGGCAGCAGCCGCCCAAAGCTAAACAATTACGTACCGAAATAAATCTGGAAAACCGCCAACAGTTAAGGCATCTTTCATGTCGTCTGATGTATCATTCAAAAGACTTATCTGCCTCTTCGTTATGGCATCTGCTTCTGCGTGACTCCATTCATTTACAGCACTTTTTAATCACTTTTTAAAGCATGTAGCAGGCTATTATATATATTAAGGGGAATTAGCTCAAATGTTCAGCCTTGGTTACATTAATCATATGTTATGGAATAACTCTAAAATAAAATGTACTAGTAAAATAATATAACACCAGCTGAAGTTCTTTAAACGTCTTGGAAATGTCTGATCAAATCTCTGTTCTGCCGAAGTTTTAGTGCCGCTCCAAATGAACTTTGCATATTTATTACCTCAATTATATTTCTGTAGGCTATTTGGTTTTGCAATCAAGTGGAAAAAAACCCTAAGCCGACTGCTACCCGCAAAGTTTCGCGGTATAACAGCAAGGACACAGCATCACCCCCTTAATGTCCGGCATCGAGGGAATGGACGCACGCCAGCGGATCTCTTAAATCACCCGCTTTCCCTCATTTATTGACAGGTGGCTTCGGCGGCCGCGACACTGTTGTCGCCTGACTTTGAAACGGCGCGGATATAAATAAGTCATGTGGGGTGACGGGGACTTTTTCCAGGTTTGTGGCGCAGCTTTCCGGCGATTTCATTTGATCCGCTCACTCTGCCTGTGTAATCTAGACTTCTGTTGTTAGCGGGAGCTGTGCTTAATCTTTGATGGTTAAGGGACACTATGCAAACACACCCCGGTGGCATGTGAAAACGCAGGCTTTGAAGGGGGGACCAGACACTATTCCCGTGTGAGTTTTACCCATTTTTCACGGGTGGTCCGTATCAGATTCGGGACAGTTTGTTTTTGATGAAGCTGAACAAATTCCTGAAACTTGATCGCTTTTGATCGTCTTCTGAAATGTTAAAATGAACGGGGCGAAATTCCCTACCCTACATGTGCTAAAACCTTTTTCCATCTATACTTTGAAACAACAAAACATGTGGAATGTAAGAGAGATAACATGCACAACTGAGTTTGGACAAATCTATCTCAGGACTTTCTTTGGACGTCATTCCCTTTTGATCTCAGGTTATATTTGGGGTGCATCTTCATCATGCCTTCATATGATTGCTCTTTCATGCAGAGTAACAAAAGAAAAATTCGTGTCATTTATGCTAATTCGGTAGTTGGCTAAGTTAGGCTACTTCTTTCTTAACAACCCTGTTATGGTTGTTCATACACTAGGGAAACAGTATTTCACTGGCAATAATGCATGAATAAAAAAAACTCAATAATACCGTAAATCAAAGCAAACGCTTCTTTTCTAATAACAGAACCCAGCAGTGAAATTGCTTCGAAAGGCATTGAATGTCGGTTATAGGTAATGGTACATATGTCTGACATTTAAGAAAACCGCCTCGTATAGATTCCTTATCTGTGCAGTAATAAAACACCAAGGCATCCGCGTCGTATTTATTTTGCGTTAATGCGCTGTGCTGCTCCAGTCTAATGGAGGTTCCATTTTTCTCTGAGACACCATTTGTTTGACCTTCTCCCCATCATGGCATGCCTACTACTCCTATTGCCACAGAAATATCTGTCCCTGACTATTCTTTTTTGCCAGTATTGGATTACAGAGACCATCCACCTAGTAACATTGAGGCTCTCCCAAATGGCTCTCTTCCCTAATGTGATTGTCTGGACGTATAATAGGAGAACTCTCCAAATGAGTGACAAAACACAACAGACAGCAGCTTCATTAATGTCCAAATTAGTGGTAGCTTTGGTTACTGTCTATCGATGTTCCGTATCCAGGCGCCCTATCAAAACGTACAACATTTAATGATGTCCGAAGTTGATTTGCAATATTCCGTCCTAACCTGTGATAGAATGATCTAGATAAAGGTAAATCACCATGGTGGTACATCATTAAGCAAAGGTATGCATTGACTGTTACTACATGTGATAGGCGCGTATAACCAAACAACTGAGAGCACGTCATAGAAATATAGAAATACACAAATACACACACACACTTTACTATAGTATAATTGAAACTTAATTAAACGATCTAATTAAATAAATATTTTCTGGCTTCGCCGTCACACTGAACTCAGGAGGTTAATAACCTCAGTTCTCATTAGCAAGATGAAATCTGTTCTCCAATTAAATTACTGGGAGGTCACGTAAACAAGTGACTTAATTATGGCCGCAGCAGCACAGGAATTATGATTCTTTGACTTCTTATTTGCATGCATTACTGTGCGTGCGATAGCTGCAGACTAAAAGCCGAAACGCAACCCGTGCCTCTGCTTCTTCTGATCTTCTGACGTGAAAGGAACTCTCTTGAAGAAAATGGACTTATATAAATCATGTGAAACCAATAAACCGTTATACTAGCCACATAAAGTTCTTTTGTAGTTCATGCTGGAAGGAAAATGCATCCATTTTCTTTTTTGTAGTGTAGCTGTTATGCGCGAAATTATATATGCATCCCTGATTACGTACCTGAGTGGTACTGGCTTATCTTGCAGAATAAATCCCACAGACCTCAGACAGGTGTATCCGGGTGATATTTGATTAATGTCTTAACTCATATATCAGCGTGAAAAGCTTATTAAAGTACACGATAGGTAATGAGCTAGATATAAACAATGATTGTGGCGACTTAAAACTCGTCCTACAGAGTTTTATCTCATAGGGTGATGACAGGTCCTAACCGCGAGGGACGTGTTTTACTACTGTGAGGGGTCGCGATGAATTTTAAAACTTTCATGTACAGTTAAATAGCCTACCTGTCTTGTCCATTAGCTACACATCAAGGGCAAAGATAAGCGCATCGTTTATCGTTTGGTGTGTTTATTAACAGTGAGTGTACTATGTCAAGTAGTGTTCCATTAGCTAAGGTTTTCATCGGAGCAGAAGTGCCACCTTGAGTGACGTCATCCCGTATCCCTGATGAATCGTGTTTATCCAGCACAGATGCATAATGGACTGGCGTTTTTGGAAACGATCTTCACTGTCCTCGAAAAGCCAGGCTTCAGAAGGATCACAGAACGCAGAACTTCCAACCAAGGAAATATGATCACTAACGCTATAATAAAACTAACCGTAATCAAAAAGAAGAACAACAACTAAAACATGTAGGCCTACAAACAAACAAAAGCCCGGAATTTATGATTGATTATGATTATTACAAACGCCCATTTGTTGTTGTAGCTGATTTTATTCTTAACCACTTCACATCGGAAAGGATGGTTGTGTTTTTTCGCGGTATGTAACAGGTCTCTGTTTATACGAATGTTCAAGATCAGTGTATCAGTTTATACGAATGTTCAGGATCAGTGTATCAGTGTTCAGTGTTAAATATGGTCCATAAACCAAAGGGGTCTTCCGAATACCACTTCACGTGCATTCATTTAAATATTTGTTAACAATAGTAATTGGAACGTTCATACATGCCTAATGGGTTGAACGGCCCTGTTCAACCCATTAGTCACGAGACGAGAAAAATGTCTGAAATACATTGCGGTATACATCTGTCATCTCATATTAGAAACATTATGTGAGTTCCTGAAAACAAAGCCATTTGAATTATGTAAGAAATATTTCTTAAATTTCAGATCCATATTCATAAAACTCCTGGGCGTCAGGGTTGGCCAGAACTTGCTTTGAAAACATCTGGTTTAGACATTAGAAACACATCGGCGCTTTTGCCCTGTGCCAGAAGATTTCACAACATGAGCATAGCGAACCAGCCCACCCCGACCATAAATCAGTTTGGTTACGCGGCTGCACCATGCACCTGGAGGTTTGGTCAGCAGTCTACCATGGTGGAAATGAGTATGCATAATGACATATACTGTAGCGGATTGAGCTCTCGCTATCTCCCTAAGGCAGGGGTCTCCAACTCCGGTCCTAGAGAGCTACCGTCCAGTAGGTTTTCTATCATACCCAGCTTCTGATGAGCCACACCTGTTCTCAGGTAAATACAAGGAACAGGTGTAGCTCATCAGAAGCCAAGTGGGACAGAAAACCTACTGGATAGTAGCT
>JAODJW010000104.1:188161-216080 GCA_026777045.1 Hyperopisus bebe | reverse complement strand
GGGGGGGGGGGGGGGGGGGGGGGTTGTAGCCCCCCCAGTAAATCAAAACTAGCTAATACAATCCCTCCAATAATCATGTTTCCCCCATAATGGGTGGAGACCTCAACCCCCCCCCCCAATGTTCCAGCCAAAGTTACACCCTTGAATGAGGTATATTTTGATGCCCAAAAGTACCTGCACATCACCAACATCTTTTTACCTTGTTTATCCACAATATGTCCTCTTTCAAAACATGTTGTTCAGCATTTCAGTGTTTATCGCTTCCATGATTTACCGAAACAGTAGTAATTTCATAAAGGACATGCTGAATTCATACATATTAGTAACTTGAACCGATTACTAAATATGCCTTACATCTATATTGTAGGTGTATTCCTAACCTGCTTAGCCTAAGTAAACTCTCGTACAGTACCAAAAAACTGGTGTCTGGACAAAATTTATGCCCATTATCTAAAGCCCTGGTGATCAGTGCACATGCACACACATCACAATTATATCACAATATGATATAGTGCAGCCCTACTTGTAGGTAAGATCAGAATTCATCTCCGTTCAATGGTGCGAGTCAGATATTAAACCAAGAGATAATATTCTAAGACATGGTAAGCAGCAGCAAGTGCAGACAGGACACATCAGGTGGTCACCTGGACTGACGGCCAGCCCGTTGACCACCAGTTCATGCCCACAGAACTCTTGAACAGGGTCATCTCCACAAGTCAAGTCCCACATGAGCGCACTCTTGTCTCGGGAAGCGCTGAAGATCCGGCTGCTGCCAGGAACACACCTTACCTGTGACACAGGACACAGGGGCAGGATCCCCCAGACTGATTGATGCAAAGTGTTATTAATGGGGACACTTTCAATGATGTTGTGCCAAAAAGTCCACTTGCTTGCACTCCAGATCAAAGCATTAGGAAAGTCGTCATGAAACGTAATGTTCGCATTGCAAGGAATCTATGCTGTCAAAAAGATATGTGAAAGGGTAGATTTACCTTTGTGACTTCCCTGCTGTGGCCATGGAAGGCTTGGCACAGCCTGCCTGCTCTCCAATCATACACTACAACTGCCTGTGTGACAGGAGACAAACAACCAACATTACATCAGCTGAAGCTAAGTCAAAACATCTACAACAATTCATCTGAGGCCTGCCTGTTAAGTTCAAATTAGCCGTGCAGTGAGGAACAGCCAGGTATCCAACCATAAAAGTCGAAACATAACAGGATTCTCATAGTTATTGTTAGATACCAGTACCTGTGATCATAGCCTCATGCATAGAATTACAGTGCTCACATGAATTCTTGGGACGCTTGCTTAATTCCACAGAAATGTTATTGGTTTCAAGACAAAAATCCATTGACAAGCAATGTTTAACATATCTGCACATAACTTCCACACAGACATTTTCTTTTTATTAACTGTCATTTTTTCACTGACTCATTCAGTTCTGTCCTTGCTATTTTGTTATTAACTGCAGTTGTGGTACCGCATAGGGATAATAAACACAAATGTTTGGCATTTTATATTATTGCAAAGGTGTTACTAATTAAAAAGCACCCAATGAGACTACTCTTTCAGAGCTATAATTTGGATTTTAATTCATCACTACTTGAAATGAATGTTTTATTTAAAACTACTGGTTGATTCTAATGTGATATATATTTTTTGTAAAGGAATAAAGTAATGATTTTTGTTATGAAACTAATAAATTTGCAATATTTTCCAGAATTAAGCAAGACTCATAAGACTTTCTGTGAGCATTGCACATAGCAAGTCTTCCTGTAATGTAGCGGAAGCTAAAACTCTGGGTTCCTTCAAATTAGATTTTAGCAACTCTAAGCTATTAGTTAAGTTCTCCCCAAACGAGCTTGATGGGCCAAAAGGTCCCCTCTCATTTGTAAATTTCTTATGTTCTTATAGGCAGTCCCCGCTTACAACATGGTCACTGTGTCACTTGCGCTTGGGATGTGCTCACTTGATCACTTCCTCCGGATACGCTGAGGTCACAGTCCAGAGTGGTGATGCAATTGATGGTGTCACAATGGGCTGGGTCATACTGAGCAACCGCAGTAACGGGTCCGCTTTCTGGCACCTCCCCTCTTGTGGCTCTGCAGTGAATATGAGCATGCTGGAAATATAACACTCCCCTGGTAGGGGCAACTTTATACAGCAGGCTTCATGCTATAAGGTCCTACCATATATCAAATACATACATTTTCAGGCATTTTGTGCTCGGTAATAGCTATGAAATCAAGATTTATAGTACAACAAACTCTCATAATAATTCAAATGTAAAATAAATGCCTACACCTCACAGCTAAAAGACGAGTGCTACAGGTTAAACTTGTAAAATTAACATGCATGGTTCTTTTTTCCCAATTAGATGTTGCAATGTGGAAATTCATCACCGCCACACCACTTATAGAATGTCACGCACAAGGCAGATGTACAACTGACAACTGACAGTGTTAGTGTGAGTATGTTTCTCACACGCTGTGCTGACTGCTTTATACTGGTACAGGGTTGCTTCTCCCCTGTAGGGCTGGGTGCATTTCTCAAATGTATAAAGTACGCGTATTGTCTGTAGGGCTGGCGAAACGTTTGACATATGCAGGTACATTCCCTTCTCATGTGTATATTTAGGGTTAGGGTTATGTTTTGCGGTGTTTCTCACCTGTAGAGGTCTGAGCGACGGCGGATCTTGCTCTGGAGCTTTCCCATGTGTGATTCTCAGTGCAGCCAGCGAGATGAGGCAGCAGAGTTAGGGCATGCATCCCAGATCCATACTCAGCAACCGTCACTGGTCCTGAATGGTAACAGTTACCTCACTTCCAATACAAACGCACATCAATCAGGGCTTCACAGTGCAGCACACTGCCATGGGTCAGTCAACACCTGACCATTAACACACTTATTCTAATCAACACATTACGTCTGTGGGTCAAGGCACACAAGGTAGTCTGATATCATTGATGAAATTGCACAAGGTTCAATTGTATACCTGAATCAAAGTGGGAAAAGTCCCATATTTATCATTGGACATTGTAGGTGACATGGTCACCCCAAAAAACAGTGTGATAAGCACAAATGAGGTTTCCAGAGACTTCGAGAAATCTAAGTCCATCTGGGGATAAGTGGAAGGGGAGGAGACCAGGCTACCCAATCCTATTAAACTGCATTACTGCCATAGTGCATTAGTACATCTGACAGGATGGGAGGCAGCAAGATAGCTCTACAACTTGATGCTAAAATACCTGGAGCTGTAGTTTATTACTTATCCATATAAACCCCTATTTCCAAGCCATTGCTCCGCAGTATTGCAGTCCAGTAAAAAAGGAAACGTTTGCTAGCAAACCTTAATGGTATTTCACAGGGAATCAACTGATAGTAGCTAATATTAAAATAAAGACTATTGTTTTCTTATTGAGGTTTTCAGTTTACGCTTTTTAGGATGCTTTTTTTGCCGGATGTACACTTAACACCTACGTGGACGTGCACAGAAAACAGCCATCGAGGAAACTAAATTAGTCTTAGTTTTGACCGTTCCTCACTTTGGAAACAGTTTAATTCAGGGGTACCCAATCTTATCCGCAAAGGGCCGGTGTGAAAACCCGCATACATACCGGCCCTTTGCGGATAAGATTGGGCACCCCTGGTTTAATTACTTAGAACAATTGTTTACATTTATTAATAAATGCTACATAATATCGCTTAGCAATGGTTGCGCCATTACAACTTTACACTACCCTTCTCGTTAGCCTGCACATTCAGTTAGCTAGTTAAATTTTAGCTTGTCATGTACCTTTCCTCATACAATAAGCAAATATCTGAATAATAATGTATATCATACAGCTGGTTCGTTAGTTGCGCGCCGTTAAACATGTTATTTAGTGACTAGTTTAGTGAATATGTTTATTTTATTAATGCGATTTTTGTGAGGAAACAACGAGGCAAACTAGCGCACGACTAGAGTAACCGACTGTTTTATAATCTGCAAAACAGAAAATTAAAGACTGGGAAGTTTTATCTCACCAGGGGAATGATGGCCTCGTCGAAGAGAATAATAATAGCCAGATAATCATGTTTTATCCCCACGGGCAGCTAGCTGTCGTGAACTGCAATCTACAGGTCGACTCTGGATTCTCTTTGCTATACTACTACCTATGTAGGCCGTCGGTCTCAGCGGGCTGTTCCAATAGTCCTCCGAGTATCTTGTGCCTATCCATTTTAGAGCACGATATTACTGTATGATTGAAGCCCTTCTACGAATCAGACCACATGCCCCCCCCCCCCCGACTCCCGTCTTAGCGACGCATTCTCCGTAACCAGGGCTTAGGTCACATGACCAGCGGAAGCGTGGTCATGAGGTGCCTGCTGACTTGGGTAGCGGATGTAAAAACATAGGTTAATGTACTTTACAAGAAAATACATATGTACCGACTTTTACGTGACCATACATTGTAAAAATATTGTAAAACAAATCTATTTTTCAGTTTATATTTCATTTTCATTTTAACATAGAAATTTCCACAATCACCTGTCCAATCTGTAATAAAATGTTACGTTAATTAAAAAAATCCGGGCAAGACTAGATAAATACATCTTCCAACCGCTTATTGTAATCATGGTAAGGGAGGCTGGAACGTATTTGAAACAGCCCAACGCTCAAGGCAAGGGCTACAGGGCTACATTATTGGCAGTCCATCGCCGGGCACTAATCTAGTGAAATGTATTGGTAAGATGTAAAAATATAAAATATTTGTAATGGGGATATATGAATCGTGTTACAAACATTTCAATGTCTACATACTCATAATGCATTGTAGCTAGAAAAGAAAAGGCTGGTGAAAACACTTTATTTTGTCACCTTTTCCTTTAGGGTCAAGATCTGCAGGAATGTCTGAGTCAGAATCTCGTGTAATTTTACAATAAGTCAAAAAAGAAGTAAATTCAAATAATCGACAAATACAAATTTTCCAATATATTTCTATAAGACGACATTCAACTCACACACACTTCTAATCTTATAAAACCAGCTTCTTTAAGCTATTGCACAGAACAGCAGGCAGAGAGCAGCAGAGCACCGTGGGACACAATATCGGGCCGGCGCGAGCGATTAGGCTCGCACTGACGTCACGCGTTACGCCACCGTCTCACGGAAGTGCGCCGGCGAAGATGACGGCTGTTCCAGCGGAGCAGCACGAAGAGGGGATCTGACCGACGGATTTAATCATTTACAGCCGCGTACGGGTCATTCGCTCGTCGGATTTCAGTCATTCATTTCGACCTTTAATACTTGCGTGTGTTACGCTAGAATAGCTCGCTGCGCTCTCCCGGTGGGAGACGCCGGACAAGATGTCCCTGTTCCAGTCGGCACTTGATTTCCTGGCCGGGCCCGGCTCAGCTGGAGCCGCCAGCCGGGATCAGAATGACTTCGTGGGGCAAACCGTGGAGCTCGGTGACATGAAGCTGAGAATAAAGCGAGTTATTGCGGAAGGTAAGCGGCGGCGGTTTAACAACGTCTTTGGGGTTTCGTTTGAAATGATAGATATTCATTGACCGGTGAGCAGCCGTGTGGAAGGCTGCGTCTACGTGGGCAGGTAGCTGCGTTTGCTGCTGGTCACGACCGGGCCGGTGGTGTTCTCTCAACGTATGGACCGTAAGATAAAACTGCTGAAAGAAAATGTAATCAAACCTCACAGTTTTCAATTGCATTTCTTTACCTCAATGATAGTCATTAGAAATTAATTACTGTATCCGTGAACGGTGTCCTGTAAATTGTTTAATTTCTCTCAGTGGAATAGGTGCCCAGGCTGTTCTCAGGCTGTTATCCTTTCCTACATTAATAGTGTTAGAAGCTCTACAGGTACTTTGCACGTATCGCTCTGTGTCACTGTAGGCTGAAAAATGCACCGGATGTACCAGTTTGTGTATGACAGAGGCTGATTCAGGTGTAAGCATCAGGGAAATAAAACTGCGAAGTAAGTATGAAATAGTGTGCTTTCTGATTTGCTGTCTTTGTGGGCACTTATATTGAGATTTTACATTTCTAGTTTTTCTTTGTGAAATAGACATACAGATGAATAAAGATATGAAAGGAGACCTTAATTGTTTTTAATTATCAGATAATATGAAGTGAATTCAGTATCAAATAGTTACTACTCTCTCCCTTTAACTTGCTAGTCTAGTGACACCAGAAAAATGTTGTCTATGCCAGTGTTTCCCAACCCAGTCCCTGGGGACCAAAGACAGTCTGTTTTTTGCTCCCTTCCAGCGATTTACCAGGAAAAATGTGGACTGTCTGGTGGTCCCCGAGGGCTGGGTTGGGAAACACTCATCTACACAAATAGATGGGACACATTTCTGTTGATATCACGGTTTACAATAGCTCTGATTTAATAAAGTAAATAAAGTCTCATCATACTATTTTGTTTTAGCCAGATACACTAACATGACAATATGTCATCAATTTTACGCTTTTAGAAGTATCCTGCTTTAGTGAATAGCAGCTGTATCTCTTACGATACTTTGCCTCTACCTTCTTACCAGTGATTAGCATCACCCCTCTATGTTGTCTCCAGCTGTGCCAGTGTTTTATTGTTATACATTCCCATTCTGGCTTGACTCACATTTACAGATATTGATAATTTATGTGGGTTAACTAGGAATCTCTGGTTAAACTTCAGGTCAGTGTGTTCAGTTTAGGTAGAACTTTGCTGAAATCAAAATGAACAATGGTGCCTCCAGAGCCCATCAAAATCTGACATATCCATATCAAGAACAAATATGAGAGGTTAAATAAAGAAAAAACAATGGCTGTCATACTGTGTCAATCAGCATCAGTCAAAACACTGTCAGGTTTACCTTTGTAAAGTTGATTAACGTGTGATGTGACGATGCTTGTCTTGCTGTCCGGCATACAGTACTTAATGGAGGGCAGGGGAATGACGGTCACACTGCAGCAATCAAGTGACCTCCTTGCCTCTTTTCCCTTAGAGAAAACACAACATCCTGTAATGTCAGCCTCCACTTTCAAACCTTAAATACATTTTTCATCAGTGTGTGTGTAGAGCTCTGAATTGACTTTTTATTTGACTCTTTGACTGTTCAGTCTTCTGTGACTGGAGTATAAGCAATGCTTCCAGGCCCACCTTGTGAAAAGCTTGTAATGATTAAGCCGAAGATCTCAGTCAACACCACACAAAGTAGGCTTATAAGAGCTGAACTGCCATTTGCGGAAATGGAGTCTAAAGGATTATTATCTGCTGTTTTGTAATTGTGGCCACACACCAGGCATCGACTGCCATGGCATCAGCTGAGAAGTGCTTTCTGACTATGGCCTTCATTTAACATATTCATTTTTGAAATATAGTCTAAAGAAATATAACTGGTTCTCCAATCAATGGAGAAGTAGAGAAGTGAAAATGGTATGTATGTTAGGTTTTTATCAAGATTTTCTGCACTTCTTCTTGTCTTCATAGAAGTAGTGTGACATAAAACTTTGAATGGCTGTCTCATGCATGCTCTGGTTTGTAAAAAAATGCATTAGTCATTAGGTGTGAGTTTGTTGTCATAAGAAAGTTAGCTTTGTAGGTTTATGAATTGTGTTGCACTGCACTATATTTACAACTGCAAACAACTGTGTACATTATCTTAACCCTGGGGAACGCAGACCACCTTATCATTATAGGAAAAATATGTCCATTGGCTAAATGATCATACAGACCCAGTGAACTCAAAAACAGGTGTTTTGTAAAAATAACCCTTTCCCAGTCCATGTTATGAATGTGCCATATACGACCCGCTGGACTGTTCATGCTGTTCCAACTTGTTAATTTCACCTATGAAATAAAGACAGAAAAGAAGGAAAAACTAAATCTTTGCAACATTCTCCTTTTCAAAATGCATTTATTGAGTTTTCCTTTTCATCATTCACCATGTGCTGGCAATAAAACACATGCTTCAAACATGCCAACCCATCAAGAAACAGGTCAAGTGAACAGACCTGCAAAAACGTGTACTACACACAAAAAGTTTACTTGTGGCAGGTTGTAAGGTCTGGTGCACCACCTGTATTCCCTCTGTTTTTGTCTGAGGGTGATGCTGAGCACATGGAACATGATCATCACAGTTGCCAGAAAAGTTTCAAAACATCCAAAACCTAGTTGTACATGTTCTATAACATCTAAACATTATAACTGATGATGCAAAATATCTACCACTTACCTATTCACAGCTTGACAGGTGAATCTTTGCAGCATGTACAGCAACAACCTCAAAACGCGTTGGGGGCCATATTTATTGGGGGAAAAAATCTGGTTAATTCAGTCAGTAATCACTAAATGTCACTGTTACTGGGTTGTATATATTGGTTGATTGTAAGGCATAAATAAGAGGAAGGGTCGTATATGACCTCGTGGGTTCATCAGGGTTAACAGCTGTTTTATATTTTAAACATCGATAAAAATGACAATTCTGCGATAACAGCCCGGTAATCGCCAGTAGCCCCGACCGATAATTCAGGGGTAGCTATAATACCGAGCCTGTTTCAGGTTCGTACATCGCATTTCCGAGGTTTCGGGTAATTTGTTTAATATTCCCCCCATTATTTGCCACTGTTATATTGCATGTTTATTGTGCAAATGTCATTAGCAGATGGGCTATAATTTAAAAAACTCCCTGACAGCTGATGACCCTCGGTGTGGAACAATTGGGCACATACATACATACACAGGAGGACATTCGTGTTTGATTTTATCTCCCTGCACCGTTTTCATCAATTGTAGTCACACATCACTGTTGTGCAGTCTGCTAAGAAAAAAAACCCACTGATTTACTTTTTATGCATAAATCACCACAACAGCCACCGTAATAACACGTTTGAGCTATTCTTGCACCTTTATGCATATAATCAAAATACATTTTATATTTTACCATCAGCATGATTTGTCAGTCAGCGGTCGTTTTACATTTCACAGATTATGAGTGGATCTCACCGCAACGTAAACAATAGTCAGTACAAACTAAGACAGCAAAAAACCTATTCTGCATTAATCCGACAACGTAGTGCTACAACAAAATACAGGCATATCCATCTATATTCTATCCATCTTCTGCTTCTCTTATATGACACTTCAATGTGGAAATGATCCGGATGTATAATGCTTAAACGTGTATATGTGTGTGTGTGTGTGTGTGTATGTATATATATATGATGTGTGTTGCAATTAACAGGTAGTAGGACAGATCACCACTTCTGGAGGTCAGCACAAAATTACGCTTTGTTTGTCCAGGTATTTCCAGCAATGGTACCCGAACTGAATCCCCTCTTGTAAAAATCTCAGCTGGTCACATACTGGTGTGCTCGTGTAGGACCGCGTGTGTGTGAGTATTGGGGGGGGGGGGGGGATTAAAGTCGAAGACTGTATACACTGGTGCACGAGTTTGAGACAAATAAATCAGTACAATCGTCTAACACCGTCTGATTTATAATCTCATTTTTGAAGTATGTGTATTATTGAGCCATACATATATATATATGTTCAATGACTAGTGAAATATACAGAGTATGTCTAAAGTATTCCGTGGTTTTTACTGGTGGAATCATCTGCTGTATAAATGATAATAGCAGGTGTGACAACGGGCCACATAAAGTGATAATTAAGGATCGTAGATAATTCGGGATAATTAATTGTACGTTAAATCAGAACCGCCCATCCTGCCAGCTGAGTCATATGGGACTGATGGCGTTTTTTTACGGACTGTAACCGTAGAGACACTGCCGAAGAGCAACTGTTTCAGTCAGTCACTAAATAGCATGCGGCAAAATGCTAATGCATTGTTGTCCAGACGCAAAATATTTTTTCTGGGTTTTATTTGTGAATGAAGGATAAGTTTTTTTCCCCCGAGTCCTGATGCTTTCTGCATTTCAGGTTCACATACTGAGCTCAGTGTAGTTATAAAACAATTTTAAAAAGAGGGAGAAAGTGCGTTATCGAGTTTATCCAGGTCACCAGTGAAATGATCGAACTCTTTAAAAGAAGGACAATTCGTTTGGTGTGAGACCCAGTTGCTCTCCAGATCATGGGCATCTGCAATCTGAAATATTGAAAAGAGCATTAAGTATAGATAAGCACGACACGCCGCACCGTGCCCTTGCCATATTCGCTTTGTTACCCGAGGTATCCATATTGTTCCACCGCAATATCTCGGCTTTACTTTTCCGTTTATCTCCTCTGCGGTGTTTTCCCCACGGATCTCGGCTCCCGTGAGAAATCCCAAAAATAGCAGTTTTGATGCATTTATTAATTAGCCGATCACGCTGGAAACAGGCAAGGCGCCCTCTTCGTATCTAACATTTCGGTTCCCCTGGTTTTTTTTTTTTTTTACCTGCCTGGCTGGATGGCCACTACCCCGGCCCAATAAGTGCATTACCACCCCCTTTAGCCCTGCTTACCCCTGATTGCATTCCTCTCTTTGTATTTAAACATCCGGGTTTCCATGCAGCCTGCGCTGCTCTCCTCTCAGAAGCCATTTTGGACTCAGTTCAGTTTCTTGCATGTCAATTTCAGACCCTGTCTCTGTGGTTACTGAGTCTTTTAGGGGATATAGGGAGACACTGGTAACAACCCAGGCGAAAGAAAAAGCCCGATTCTCTTTAAAAAGCAGCGTCCCCATCTTATCGACTGGAATAAATTCTCTCCCGATGGATTTTCAGATTTTTTAAAGTTTTTTTTGCCCCCACCCCTCTCTTTATAGCATTGCAATTTTGTTGCATTGGGTTGTACACACAAAAGCAAAGCAAACTCTCCGTGCGGTGAACATCGGAGACCGTGGGTCAGTCGGCTCGATCTTTTTAAATGTTCAGGAAGGAAAGGTGATCAGGACGGAGATCTGCTGCGTTTCGCTCACATTGAAGGAATATGTTTGCGCCCTGGCTCACTTTTGCACTTCTTTGGGGAACTTTTTGTGCAGGTAAGTGCGTTTTTCAGTCACTAAGTCCGTTGCATATTTTGATCACACTGTAACATTAGCCTAGTGCAAAGCCATAGTCAGCGTAGCCCTGTTAATTCAGCACATTTTGTACGATGCTGTTGCTGGTTCATGATCTAATCTGGCTTTAAAAGGTTACTTACCCGGCGATTGGTTTATTGTAATTTACTTTTGTTGGGTTGGGTTTTAAAAACCGTCTTGTCTCCCCTGTTGCTTATTTACTGATACTAATATTTGTGAGATTTTAATTGCCATTGTCATTCGCTATTTAGTCTTGCCCGTTTCAGTATCAGATGTGATAAATCCATTGTACGGCCGCATTACGCGGACCGCCAGCTGTTAATACCACTCAGTAAATGCATTTATTTTTACAAATAGCTTTAAAATGATTATCCAAAATCGAATTTAAGCGGGGCTGGATGATGGCACGAATGTGTGTTTTTTTGTCACGAAAGTTTTATTTGTTTTTCATCGGCATGAAATGAATCTTGTCTGCAACATTTTGTGTTTAGAAATAGTCCTGGGATAAAAACGTGAAATGATGAGCGGGTATGTTTGATGTTTATGGTGTAGCTCGTCCTCTTGGCATATTTATGTGCCGTGATCCTAAAGCACGGTTGTAAAACACCAGCGGCTGGATAGATCCTGCTCCGACTCGACACGTTTTCAAAAACCACGTGTATTAAAGACACACCAGTGATAATTAAACAGAAACGGCGCTTTCATTCATAACCTGGCGATGGTATTACCGATCCCGTCCAGACAGTAAAAAAACCCTGCTTTATTGGGCACTAACTTGGACCACCGTCCAACAACTGATAGTTGTTTAAATGTATTTATGGTTATTGTATTGCTGTAAAAACTGGTATATTAGTGGCACATTTATGCACGCCTCAGTTGGTAATCTGCTGGCAGAATAACCGGTCTGTAGTTTAAAGCTGGTTTTGCATGTGTGTTTTGTGTTTCTGGCCGCCTTGGACCTGAATGGCGGGGCATTTGTGCTCATAGATGGGGTCGTCGGGGCACGTATGGGGTTGTATATTGCTGGAAACTGCGCCCTTACCACGGGGGGAATGGCATCTTGAATCTTTGCCAGCACGTTCCGCTGGGTGCCAAAACGAAATCTTATTTATTGAGCTATTTATTATTTACGCCAGGTTTTGTCGTGCAGTCCCTCCCCCTTGTTTTAAGGACTTCTGGGAGGGGTACTTGAAAGCATTTGGGGTTAAATAAGAAGTAATCTTCCGGTTTATTTCTGCAGTACTCATTGTTTAGTCGCGAATCGGGTCCAGTATGACTTGCAATATCGTAATATCGCTGTCCACTTTGTATTGTAGGGCTGGTTTCGCTTATCCGTACAGTTACGTGCGTGTGTGTTTGTGTCTCCCCCACATGTTTCAGTACCGCCTTATGTATGTAACCGTGCATCGATCTTTGTTCATATCCAGATCACCACTATATGTGTAACAGTAAATGGGTTTTTCCGCTAAAGAAGAACGAATCGACGTCCATGGTCACCATTAAATCACTCGGACTACGTATTTTTAAATGTGTTTAATATAGCAACCACGTGAAATTAATTTCAACATGTACATTCCCCTTTGTCTTGATTTAAAGATGCGCGGGTCCAGTTAGTACAACATTTGTTAGCTGGTCCTTATCAATTGGATGCGATTTTCATTTTCAGATTTTTCATTCTATCCATTACATCTATCCGTACTATTTGACACGGTCAGATTGAAAAGCACGAGCTACCCTCTGCACGTGTGTTTCACGTCCCAAATACTGGCGATTTATTTCTCTGGTGCTTTTTGTAAGGGCACAGATATTTTCTGAGGCAGTAACTGTGGTAGCTTTGCAACTAAACCATCGGGAAATGAAACCTATTTAGGCCACGATCTCGTCTTTACCTATATGTAGTACGTCCCTTATCCTTATGTATTTATGCTCAGTTTAACGTTTTTATATAACCGATTAATTTCAAATCACTTGATGGTCAGGGAGTTCTTTAGATGATTGTGTTTTGGCTTGTTTATGGTCTAAATAAGGGCGAACACATAAGATTACAACGAGAGTGGATTCTGTAAAGTTTTAGGTGGCTGACATCTCAATTTGAAATTTCATTTATTTAGTGTGAAATTCCTGGGATTTTATAAAACCAATCTGTCGTCTATGAAAACTAGTATTAGCTAAATACCGTCAACGTGCAATGACTTTAACCCTTTCCTGACTGCCTGGCAAATACCCAACTCCAAGTTAATGTGCCTGGATTTTTAACCTAGCTCTAAGTGACACTCAAAAAGGCAACTTTTATAATCCGACGTGTACTCTTACTGCAACATAGTCGTCTTATTGTTTTAAAAGGGATCTCATATTAATGTACTCTTGTAGCATTCTTACACGCTTTGCATGCAGACTGCATATTTGCATGCAGAAATATCCACTCAATGCTACGGCTAAGTCTAATGAGGCTCGAATGCTTAACATAATAATCTCAGTGGTTTCTGCGACCCTCATGGGAGCCGTGCTTGGATGATTGGAGAGAGGGGGGTCCTGTATATGTCAATCATTCTGTTCCTTTGGTAGAATCACAGCCGGAGGAGGATTCACGGGAAAATTAGGCGAACGGAGGCTGGTTATTGACCCCGAGAGTGTCTGGCTTTTGCTGCAGTATTCATTGGTGTTGCATCATGAGCGCACGGTCGCGCACTGACTGGCGTAACACGTATGTAAACCCCGTGTTGTGGCCGCCCTGCCTGCACCCTGGTTGTGTGACAGTGCCACCTCATTGCCAGCGTGTTACCCGCCGTGTCCAGGAGTGTGTCGCGCACCTATGGATGGCGAGATGAACCTCTGGATTTCCCGGCCCTTGTTTCCCCCATCCCCCGCAAAGGATGTGTGTCTGTGTGTGCTTTTGTGTGGCAATGTCGGGGGTGGGTGGCAGTCCTCCTTCCTGTGTGCCTACACAGCAGCGAGGCCTGTGTCCCCCCGTGGGGAAGGCCTGTGTGTGTGGAATGTGGGGGTTGAGGCCAAAGAGGAGCTGCCCCTCTTATCACATGACCATTGGATCAGTAACGGCGGTGTGTCGTAACTACGTGTGCACATCCAATAGCCCTGACAGATTCTCAAACATTTGGTCACATGTTCTATGGGGGGGGGGCAGGGGGAAGTGACCGCAGCTGTGGGCATAAATTGTTACCATTAAACCTGTCTCCAGATCCCAGGCCCACAAAAGGGAGAGTAAATGCGTTTTATGCCATAGTCAATTTCGCCTTGAGTTTTCCCTGTGTTTCGCTTTGACAAATGGGAATCATGGAGGTGGGGGTGGGTGGTGCTTTTTTTCGGGGGGGGGGGGCTTTGCCCTGAGCTTTCGCTTCTTGAAGTGATCATCTGCATTCAAATTTTCCTCCTGCGAAGCCATATCATTTTGTTGATAAACCACGAAAACGTGGTTGTGTGGGGCCTACCCCTGCTCTTTACTCCTTATTAGTCTAGAGTAGATGAGTTTTTAATCTCCAGTGCCTTCTGGATTTACTCTATGATCAAATTTAATGATCATCGAAATACATTTTTGTTTCCCCGCAGCCAAACCTGCAATCCAGGCCTCTCCTCCCGTTTTCGTGTGGGGGCTCCTTTCTGATTGCTCATGCAGCTGGGGTTTTTGTTGTGCCGTTGTTTTTTATTTCAGAAGTATGACTCCAAAAGACACATTTTTTGGGACCAGGCTGTATAAAAGCTAGGCTGATCGCTTTTGTTCCTTCGGTGAGTTTCCTGCCTGTTCTTCCCCTGTTTGGTTGAGCCCAAAACACTTAGCTGTGTCAACATCAATAAAGATTTCATATTTTCATTGGTTTACAGCGGCGATCTGAGAACCTGCCTGTCTGCCTGAAGTCTGTAGTAACTACGGTTACATCAGTCAATCAGGTTTTTTTTAAAAACTGTTATTTTGAGGCTTTAGGATTTTTATTAGGTGAAGCAAAAGTTAGATAACTACCCATCTGTTCTGAGTACTAGTGCCTTCTGATCAAACCAGATATTCTGTAAAATGAATAGTACTAGAATGAGCACTAAATCTTTTTGCCCAAACTGGAAATGCTTTAGAAGCCTTGGCCTTCTACTCATCTCCGTTCGTGTATAACAGCCAGTGCAGATGTTGATTGAACACGTTAAATGAAACGTGATACTGTGCCGCTTGATGGAACCTGTCCGGCCACGTCAACGTTGTCGAAGCAGTCGGGTAGACTCGAACGAAAACCTGTGACGTTCTGAACCCAACCTGCTCGTATCTCCACGGAAACCCGACGGGACTCATACAATGTCTGGAAATTGATACGAATGGGTGCGTGTCAGTACAAGATGCAGCCCCCCCCCAGTATTTTTTTTTTTTTTTATTCCCCAGTCTGGGGTGTTTTGAGAGAGACTTTATGGTAAATGATGCACGGCCTGGACCGAAACATACCTGTCCCTCTCAGTTAGCTGCTCGCTGTCTTTCACCGCATCTCTGTCACATTGGGTCAAGGGCGTGCGAGCCACCACTGACGGTGATGCCGTAATGTCTGTGTTTGACTGATCTTCTTTGTGCCATCTCAGTTATTAGGTGCTGTTACTGCCAGGGGGGGGGGTAGTGGTGATGACATGAGGTCCCACGAAGCTTTGTAATGTCACTTTCACAAGGGGCTTATTGTTAACTAATTAGTTCTAGGTAAGAATTGTGCTCAGGTCTTCATATGTATGCCTTGCTGTGTGTAGCTGGTGTGTTTTTGCTGCCAGATAACATACCTTTATGGGGAGGGGTGATGCCATAATTGCAGTCATGTCAATTCTCAAGCGCTTTTTGTAACGGGATACCTTCAGGATGCGCAGAAGGATGCCAGTGTTAACTGCCTACTTTACAGGTTCTGCAGCTGGGGAACCATAGTTTGTGTCTAATAGTTCTTTATCTATGGGACTGTGGGATTTTTTTGAGAGTTGTCAAAGATTATGAAGATTTTGGGGGACATGAAAGGCACTTTTAACTTGTGGGTATGGCGCTGCCTGTGAAGATTGAGCGACGTCCGGCCCAGTTGGATGCCCCACAAAGGTGTCTCTGTCCTGAGCCACATAGACCTGACTGAGACTTGTTTCCCTTGACTTGTCAACAGATTCTTTTTCCAGAGTGATGGGCAGTTGAGCTTTTAGCTATTTGTCATCAAAAAGATCTTTTCAGGTATTGAGCAGTGACCTTTAGTGTTGTCTTTCTCATTGTGGTTTCGATTATTAGAAGGACGGACTCCTGAAATCTGTTTCTCCGGGGTTCTCACAACTAGCTTTGTAACGAGTTGTTTTCCTGCCTCCCATCTTGCCCCAATCATCTGTGATTAACATCTTTGAGTTGAATAAGTACGAAGACCAACTTTTTCTCACTTTCGTACTTTCTTGGAGCACAAGCTCACACACTAGCCTTGCAGCACAAACCTCTTTAAATGATGTCATCAGAAATGCTGCTCTGTTCACGGACTCCTAGATGTTACTTTAGATTCCCTTGCCTTTGTGAAGGACCAGGGATCTGCTGAAGTCTGTCCCCAACAGGAATGGGTTAACCGGGGCTGATTGCTGTTCATAACCTCAAGAGTAGTGTTTCAGCAGTTCTAGAAGGATCTGCTTCCACTGTAGGTTTGATTAATGGTGTGCAGTCTGGAGGTAGACACCGGCGCCCGAGATGCTCCGGTAACACGTTGTCACTGCCGAGAGGGAGATTGAGCTGCTTGGGTGTATTTGAAGTCTTGTGAATAAAAGATGAGAGCCCGCCGTAGAGGATTTGTTGTGCTACTGGATATCACTGTCTGCTTTCGGTGAAATCGTTATGAGGGAGAGGTTAAAAGGTTTTGTCAAATAATATTTCTGTCGTTATTGTAATGTCATTTTCCATGCAGTGTATTCAGTAGCTATGAAGTCGTCCCAGGAAGCAGCAAGGTTGCAGAGGGATTCTGTTCCATGGCAGAGCAACGTGGGGAGACTGTTCACCCAGGGGGGCAGGGGCGGCACCTGACCCTTGGGCCCTGGAGGTGTGAGGCCCGAGTGCCTACCCTATTGTTAATGTCTGGCAAAAATCATTATGGCAAACTGAATTCATCTCTTCTTTGCTTTAGTTACTGTACAACCATTAATCTGTTTACACAGCATTATCTCTTGACGATATCTTAGGTGATCAGTCAGATGAATTGCACAACTCCCAAATCTGGTGAGATCCACTGTAAAACTCTTGTTAGAACAGAACCAGTTGAAGCTTATGTGGTGCCCTAGGCAAATTTTACTGCTAGTGTCCCCTATCCAAGATGAAGTGAAATTAGACTATGTCAATGCCCCACCAGAAGATGGCACCCGAGGTAGCTGGCTATGTCACCTATTGAGTTGGGTGGCATTGTTTTGGAGTCACTGGTTGTAGATCTAGCTGTATAGTGTCAAATAGCAAACAGCCGCTTGTATCTCTGCGACTGAGTGTCGTCTCTCAAGTAATATTCAACATTTGTGAAAATCTGCAGGCTACAATCTGCGGAGGTTCTGATGCCAGAAGACGTCATGGCTCAGACCGGTTTGGTGGCATCCTCTCGTCAGGAGGATTGTGGTTGAGCAGCCGGCTGGGAGGTCATGTCGTAGACCGCCAACCGCTGGTCGCTCTCTGAGGTAGCGTGGTCGTGGTCGTGCACCGAATTGCAAACAGTCTTCCAGCGTCGCTAAAAAAAATGAGAACACTTAACCTGAAAACACAACCTACTTTTCGGAAAGTTTCCTGGCTGCGGTTTTGCTTGTCCTGGAAGTGTCAGACTTTGCGAATAGAAATGAAAGATTTTGTCTTTTTGGTCCTTTTAATCATGCCATGGTTTGACCTAAATTGCTGAGGTGTGGGTGCAGCCGTTTGTACGAACCCTGGCTGGCTTGTGCCCCTGCCAGCTGAGCCCGACGTGGCGGAGGCGTGCTTCGAGCTTGTTCGAGATCCGCCGACCTTCATGTGTCCTTAACTCACTCCCAACCTCATGTGAACAGCATGCCTGAACGAGACACCTTCTGTCCTATGTTCGGTCTGAGGGATCCATGCTTGTTACGAGCCTAATGGGGTCTTCCTGGTCACCGGTTTACCAACCTAATGATTCGTAAACAATTTAATGGAACCAATATGTGTTGAGCATGTTGACGCTGACCCAATGAACCCATGAACGTTTGAGGGTTTTGGGTCATTTTTAATTTCCAGCAATTTCTCTTAAATCTTTTTGCTTCAGGCACTATGGTGGTGATTAATGGCACCAAATTTGAAAGTACTGTGTAACTAAAATAACAAACGAGAATGAATTGCCTATTGTTGTGCATTTGTATGTTTGTGGATGCAAGGACTCTGGGGGATTTTCATACAATCACGTCCCCGGTGCGGGGAACAGTCCCATGAATTGGTTGGGGGGGCATTGTTCAGCCTGGTATCTCTTTCATCACCTCAGGTCCAAAGTCTGGCTGTGTCGTGTCTGCCCATTGCTGGTCAGCTGATTCAGCATGAGCCCACAGCTGCCCTTGTGGACAGCAGAGGAATATTTAGCCCCCAGAGACTACATGTGAAGTCGTGGTCTGCGTCTGTGGTCGACAGGAGGGGGGAGGGTTCTCATTCAGAGTCTCCCCCACTTCCCCCACGCAGGCTGTTGACTTCCCCTTTTGTTGACAGCAGAGTTTATTTGGGTAGGTTTGGGGGATGGGGCCGGACTGAGCCGGACCTCTCTCAATGTGGGATTGATGGTTTGTGAAGGCCTCACTCTCCCGGTTAAAAGGACCCTCTCCCCTCCTCTGTGAGCCGTTTGTCTGAGAGGCTGAATATAATGAAGAAGTCGGGTCCTGTCTAGAAGGATAACCCCCTCCCCACATCCCTGTGGGGCCCCCTCAGCCTTTGTGCCATTCTGTCTACGCTGAGGTATGTCAGGTCACGGGGGTTTGTTTGTGGGACCTCCGTCTTTGTTACGGAGGGGGGTGGGGTTGCCTTCCCCCCACCCTTAATGCCACTTTAGAACAAGCCGCTTACCTTTTTGTATGAAAATACAGCTACTTCTGTGTGTTTTTTTTTTTTTTTTTTTTTTTTTTTTTTTTTTTTTTTTTTAAGTCCAAAAAAACCCATGTTCAGACCGCTTATCCAGTGCAGGTTCTATCCCAGAATGCACTAGGCAGGGGGACACCATATACGGGACAGAGAGAATCCAGTTTTATTTGGGAATATGGATGAGTTCTTGTAAGTTGCCCAATTTCAGTGCTTTTGCATCAAATGTGGAGTGACCTGAAAAAATGGAAAGAAAACACAGAAGCCATTTACATCTCTACCACTTAAATCTAGATTCTGTGTTACTGGTCAGTAATGCCCCCCGTGGTGAAAACCCCAGTCTGCTGTGGGATGGCTTCGGTTCTGTGCTTTTTTATGCTTGAACCTGCCACGTTTCTTCTGTCTTCAGCTCTCTGTACCATCATCAGGTGCTCCTTGCGGTGCCGATCCGGTGACAGGGGGACTGGTTCTGTGCCATGCGGCTGAGCTGCTGCTGTCGCCACTGTTTCTGTTGCCGGTATACACTGTCTTTAACAGGCTTTGTCACTGACCGAAGCGTGCTGCTTATGGAGCGTTCCGGAAGCAGCATTCCCACGGCAGGGGGCTCCCCGGGGTCTGGGTGGGATTCCCATCTGCTGCCGCTGTAGCTACCTCCCCCACCCTCCTACCCCTCTACTCCTGCACCTCCGCTCAGACCACCATCCCTCCTGCTCTCCTCCTTTTGTCTTCTGGCTGGGGAGGGAGGCAGCAGATGCCTGTTTTTCTCCTCTGCCTCCTGATGGAGTGATGAGTTAATGGCAGCTTGTTCCTCGAAGGTGTGACCCGGAGCCTGCCCATGTGACCTCTTGTAGCTCCAGCTGTCTGGGGAACTCCTCCTGGGGGGGGGGGGGAACCACACAGATGGATGTATGAATATGTAGAGGGGGGTGTGTGAGGGAGGGACACACACACGCATAGACAGCCGATGTTCTCTCTGCCAGCTAAACTCCAAACTGTGGCACGATCTGGTCTTGTTGCTCCTCTCACATCCGTTTACATGACAGATTCATTTCTGCTTGATCCAAGAAATAAAATACTATAAAAAATAAAAACAGAGTATGGGGTCACTCGTCATTTCTGGGGACACAGGAATGGAGTAGATGGGGTTTTAATGAGCCTGGAGCTTTGGCCTGGAGGACAATAGCACCTCTGATGGCTGTGGGGTGAGAGTAAGATCCCCCCCCCCCCGCTTCAAGCGGATCTGACGGGCTGGTCAATGGAGGGGGACAGCAGGACGCCCCCACCGCCATTGTCATGGTAAAGTGCGGCAACCGCCCGGAGCGCAGCACCGGTGCTCCCAGTCAGCGCCAGAGTGGGCCAATGGGGACACTGTCCAACGTCACGCCTTTTATAGCCAGTCACATTTCCCCTGCCCCTTCGAGGTCGTTTTAATCTCAGTATAAATCCGGCAACGTGGGCGGGGCCCTTTTCGGCGAGGGATCGACGCGGCATCGGAGACGTACGCAGATGTGCGGCCTGGCCAGAGAGCGACTGGGGAAATGCCGCTTGCATACTGGGTTTCCCCAAGCCATCAGCTCCCATTTAGAATATGCCTCGATCCAATAAGACAGTCATGTGACCTACAGCAGAGTAAAAGACCTGGCTTTATGTAATGAGCTGTTTTGAAGTTTTTTTTTTTTTTTTTCTGGGAGGGTGGCCGCCAGTTCCACCTTTTGTGAATGTTTTCATTTTATTGCCATGTCTGTCAAGGGCATATCCGTTCAGACTCGTCCTCAGTAAACCCAGACTCCTCTCTCCTGAACCAGAAAGTCAGAAGAATTAGCCTGGTATGATTATGAGGAGTTTATTTACCCAAGCAAAAGTCTGGCACCTTTTCAGAGATTGATCGCTCATCTTGTGTTGATCTTGGAGGAGAGTTTGACTCCGATGTGAAACTATTCATGTTTTAAACTCTTATTAAAAATGTTATTCTCTTTTTGTGTTTCATATGTTTTTTTTTTTATGTAATAAATAAATAAGCGGGTGCAGGACTGTCCTCCTTATTTACTCCTTATAGCTCACGGGTGTGATTTTAAAACGCGGCCGATTACTCACTGTTTTAGTTGAGACTCATCTGTGCAGAGACGCGAACCCTGGAGACGAGGACTGAGGGTGGTCTCCTTACGGGGGCAGGGGGACACCTGTGTTCTTGTTTTTGTAACAATGGCTAATTAAGTCTAGCATTTAAAAAGGGGAAGGGATCGAATGTGTACAAGCCTCATACCCCCTGGTCTGACCGCCAATCCTGGCCCCCTCTGTCAGTTTGTGTTATTGTGAGGTTTCTCTCTCTCTTTATGTATAAATGGGGGCCACTGGCCTGTGGCTGGTTACTGACTTACTCACCAGCCCCTATAAATAAAGCGGCAAAACATGAGCACCTGAATGATGGGGCGCCAGAGCACTGGACAGGACCCGCCTGGCATCCAGCTTGCCACCCGCCAATCACCAGCCACCACTTGGCCATTTCAGGGCAGTATCGTAACCGGGCTGCCGCGGTTTTGTGAATGACGCCCGCACCGCCACCACACCGTGACTTTGGCATTTGCTCCGTATGATAATCGGAAATGGTAACTGAAGCCGCAGAGGGAGGGAGCCGACTTGCTGGAAGCGCTTGAAAGTTTAATGCAGGCTCCACCAAGTCCGGCCCTGGTCTGTCAGAGGGAGGCGGTAATGTGCAGCCACTTCCTTATTCACCTGCCTTATGAACCCATTGCCCCTGTTGCTGGTGCCATGGGATCCCGGACGACCTTTTGCAGCTGCTCCTGACCGAGGGGGTTCCGGTTAGGGGTAGGCTGTGTTTCTTGCTTTGGTGCTCTGTCGATCGCGAACATCAGGTCCCCAAAATTGCGTGACTCTTTAGAGCTCCTCTCTGATTCTGTCTTCTGTCCAACTCTATTGCCTCTGAGTATTAATTGATCTTTTCTCTGGTCACTGCCCTTGATTCCCACACGCCGTTTCCCTTCCAAGACACTCATCTCAGATAAAGGAGCTTATTAAACCTGCTGAGAGTAATGCAGGATAGACGGACGCCATGTGAAATTCCCTGTTAGTGTGGAGCTAGCTGCTGGTTGCTGGGGCGGGTTATCGCTGAGGAGGCCAAGGCTCTGATCACAGTGCGCTTTGGATGAGGCTCTTTCTGCCCACCCAAGCCCCCTCTTACTGCTTTCTTGAGCTTCATTACAAATTATCACAAAACACCCCCCGCCAGTTTCCTTTATATGGCCGTATGTGATCTTGTGTGTGTAGCTTGCATGGGTGACTTTGTCTGTTTTCCTGTCTCCGCCCTTGACAGTCCTGTGAAGGGAGGATTTTGTGGATGTTTTGTTTCACCCCCCCCCCCCCCCCAACACACACATTCGCACACCCTGCCCTCGGCTCAGAGCTCACTGAAGGCTTGCTTGCAGTTTGTGGGCTGTGAGGAATGCAGACAACCTGAAAATGGGGGAATTTTCTTGTTCGGCCTGCGTTATGAAACTGGCCCTTTTCCTGGCTGTATGATTATGGGATATCTTTGAGATCACCCACCAATACCACCACCACCAGTCAGAAGGGACAGTGATATGAACAGCATTCACACGGGTGCAGTAGTGGTATTTCCACTCATTCATGGCTCCACTGGGGGCAAGAGCAGCCATGTCTGCCTGGGGTAGCATGTTTGCATGTAGAGCCAGTATCACTATGGCCTGTAAGTGCTGGATTTTAGCTCAAGTAGAGCGTTGCGCTAACCACACAAAGGTTGTGAGTTCAAATCCCAGGGAGTACACACAAATTGTAGCTCTTCTTTTACTATGTTACTTTGGATGAAAGCAGAGAATAAAATGACTAAATGTTCATGCATTACGGAGAGACTGGCCTTTCATCGTCCCCTGAAACGTGGCCCTCTCCATGCGAGTTGGCAGCGCAACTGCGTGGCTCCGGCAGCGTGATTGGTTCGCCCGATTTGGCTCTGACCTTTTCCCTCTGAAAGGGATTTATTTATTCATGAATCCAAAGTGCGAGCATGTCAGTGTGTACTAGGGCTAGCGGAGCAGCTGAGCTGTAATACAGTCCATGTTCCCCAGCACAGGAACCCCGCCCTTGTGTTTATGACGGTCTCCTGAGTCCTAAGTACCAGCATGAGGGTAAATCACCTGCATACAGGGTTCAGCTGGTTTTAAATGCCCATGTCAGGTGTACCAGCGATTTCCTGTTCATTTCCTTGGCAAATGGCGCATTTTCTTCATTTCTCTTAAAAAAAAAAAAAAAAAAACCTCTGTTAAATTAGTGAAAAAAGGATTTCGGGCACAATGCTTATTTAGAATTACTTTCTTAGTCGTCCAGGATTTTAAACATTTTGCATTTAAGCTACACCTCTTTGTCATGTGACTTTGCAATCTCAACATTAAAATATTTTAGTGTTTCCCTCCTACTTCTGTCCACTCCACCCAACCTGAGATTTTAAGTCGTTTTTTAAGGAACCTGGCAAAGAGATCTTTGCCCACCCAGGTATTTGCACAAGACCTCTGCTGTCTTTAATTATTCAGGAAGAGATTATGCAGCCTCTTTATGGTTCATTTTTAATATTTCATCTGTGATTTAAATCCACACATGGTAGACTAATGACTTAACACAACAGATCGCTTCAGTAAGGTAGCATTTGTGCATTTGTTTACTCTGCGTGAAGGTTGTCAAAATAATTATCTCCTGTTAGTTTGTTTTCCTCTTGAAAGTTTTTTCTAAACCCTGTTATTATACAGCAGAGCCTGCCTGATGCTCTGAAGACTCGAACCCGGAGACGCTACAGTTAGTGTCGCAGACGGGGTTTGCTGTCCATGGCACCCTCTACTGGAACCTAAGCTGTAGTGGGACGTGTTGCTGTGTTTGCTCAGTGCGGATGTTATGTTTTTAATCTCACACTGGCATTACTTCATTGCGTCAAAGTTGCCGGCGTGTTTCTGAGGCTCATTGCGTTCATGAGGATGCACACGTGGCTTGACGTGGCGCTGAATTGAGGCGCATTTCTGAGAGATGGGTTCAGCATAAATGGGAACTTCAGAAGGTGGGCGCTAGCTTGGACTGGACCTCTTTGGCATGCTAAACCCTCTTGACTCTTCTAGAATCCTGAAGATGCGATAAAGCTGTATGTCCCATCTCCTTTCCCCACCTCATGGGGTGGGGGGGGGGTGTGTATCACCGCAGGGGGCGGGGCTTTTGCCAGCTGAGCTGCCTTGATCTGGTGTCAAACGCTGCCTGTTGATAATCAGGACTTAGTGGGGGGTCCTTAGCAGGTTTCTCCTGTTTGTACCCCCCAGGAGTAGTCTGGCTTCCCCTGGAGAACTGTGTGGGTGGAGGGGGTGTATGTGTGCTTCGGTGTGCCCAAGTCGCCGGCTTTTGGGTTCCATCAACGCCGCGAGAGACGACACTTTACATGCACACTCCACACAGGCGGCAGCTTCCACCACAGCAACATCATCACGCCACGTATGCGAGGCGATGATGCCAGAGAGCCCCCGTCCCCGGGCATCCCTGAGCTGTCCTCGCTGTGGCGTATTTACCAGGAGATGCTAACCTCTCTGATGCCGTCGGCATGTTGGAAGCCTTGCGTATTAAGGGTGGGTCAGGTCACCCCATGGCTGCTGAATGCCTGTCCTCACCTTCCCATCCCTGCCTAATCCTCCTCAGGTATTAGTTAAGGAGTCTGTCGGGTTACTACCCGCGATAACTCTGTCTGATGTCAGATAGACAAAGGCTTCTCCTACAGGCAGAATGAAAACCTGCAGAATGAACACGCCGATGTCATCAGTCTGGTGTTCAGTCACTGAACAGCATCTAGTGTAAGGGTTGTTTGAGAGGCTCGCTTATTTTATTGTAGTTTGTTTTTAGAGATGCACCTATTGCGATTTTCTTGGCCGATTCTGATTTTTTGCAAGTGTGACCAGTCGATACTGATGTTTGCCGATCCCGATTTTTTTTTTTTCTTTTCTTTTTTTCTTTGTCGATAGCATATACAAACATAAGCCAACTTTTCTTCAATGCTAAATTTTATTTTCATCATAAAAAATTGTTGAACTTCACAATTCCCCCCAAACTGCACTAAGTTACAGGATCTTCTCTCACTTAAAAGTCTCAAAATACAGTGCTCTGTGACTGGAAAGAGGTACAAATAACAATTAACTGAAAATAAGTTACTGTACACCCAACTTTATCTGACATATTTTACTTTATCAAACAAAAGCAGGTGCAACAGATTTAAATTAGACAAATGTCAGTTGCTTATGTCATTTTCCAGCATGCTTAAATTCACCAGAAAACATGACACTGATCTTTCGCTTTTTCGCTTAAAATAAATTCCATAGGTTACAAACCTCTAAATAAAACTGAAGTGTACTATACTCTTCTAAACAATAGGTGGAGTCATATTATTAATACCAACATTGTATGTTATGCACTTACAATTCTTATATCGCTAGTCAGCTAGATTAAGATCAGGCTGTTTCATACCTTAATAGTGTACAGACATAGTAAAACATAGTAAAGTAATACATAGTAAAAGGTAGGTAAGTTTTGCTACAATATTTTACTCTGTCATAGGAAAAGACCTTAGCTAGCTTTGCAATTTGAACAATTATTCCTTTTCAAGATTATCTAGTATGTTTAATAATCATTTTAAAATTTACCTTCCGATGTTTCACCACTTTTTCATGGTAGTTTCTTCACAGTTTACATGTATTACAGATTGCAAGCTTTGTGTCGTTTTCACTCACAGTGAAGAACTTCCACGCTAAT
The DNA here is from genome assembly GCA_026777045.1 of Hyperopisus bebe. Taxonomy (NCBI): domain Eukaryota; kingdom Metazoa; phylum Chordata; class Actinopteri; order Osteoglossiformes; family Mormyridae; genus Hyperopisus; species Hyperopisus bebe. The sequence continues at coordinate 190,237 of JAODJW010000104.1, read as the reverse complement.
AAATTGTCATTGTTGACACAGCACACAGTGCACAACAACAAAATGTGTCCTCTGCATTTAACCCATATGTGACAATGTGACATAGCAGGGGGCAGCTAATTCAGCGCCCAGGGAGCAGTGCTTGGGGGCGGTACCTTGGTGGTCGGGAATTTGAACCTGCAATCTTTCAATTGAGTGCGCTTCCCTAACCATTAAGCCACCACAGCCCACTAATGAGTGTCTGAGAGTGTGCATGCGGCTGTATATACGACGTATGGCGCATGTGTAAAATGGACCAGTTCGGTATCGGAAATATATCAGACTGACTGACCGGCCAGTCTCCGGTCTGGGCCAAGCATGGTGAAAATCGGCCGATTCCGGTCTTTGGCCGAGCCATTAGTGCATCTCTGTTTTTGTTTTTTTTTTTTTTTAAGAAGGTAATACCGCGTGGGCTGCTGTCATGTTGTGAGAAGCTAATCCTCCTCCTCCTCCTCATTAACGTCGGAGGTTCTCCAGGGTCAGTGATCTGTAAAGACGCGTCGGTTCCTCTATCAGATGGCCATTCTTCCTGTGTGCGTGTTTATGATGTCTGTCTTGACATGACCTTCTCCATACAGTGTTAATGAGAAGCTCCATCAGAACGTGGCTTTGAGGAGTCCTGTGGAAGCCTTTTCCTGATGCGTGCATCTTGGTAGCATCTTCCCCAGACTGCCTGAATAGATGCACATGAAACAAATGATTCCCAGAACCTGAACTTCAGCCAGCTGATCACCAACCTTCGAGCATTTAAATGGGGACACTCTTGTCAGCCCCCCTCCCTGGCCATTGTTTGCCATATAACCAGTGTGCTCTGTCTCCTCCCACTTAATTAGAAATATTTGGCAGCCAATGGAATAAATTGAGAGAACGTTTAGACTTGGGGCACGCTCACACTTGGCTCAGTTGCTTTGTACCGTGCCCGAGCACGATTTCCCCTCTCCACTCCCCCATGCTGGTTTGTGTTCGCGTTGCGTTTAACGAGCCGAGCCCAAGCACGCTTTTGTCGTCATTGTGTGACTTTAAGGGAAATGTAGGAAGGAATGCACTATCGCGCAGCAGAATGGCATTCATGATTAATTTCATGGTTTATTTGGAGTCGTTTTGTGCACGATGATGCACATAGATTTATCTCGTATGCAACGCAGCGACTTATTTATTTTTGCTGCATGTGTAAGACGACAGTCCTGTATTTTGCCAAATATTTCTGAGTTGTTCCTGGATACACTCGTCAGCCCAAATTTCCAGCAAATACTGCACCTCTGGTGTGGACCAAAGCGATCCTTTGCCACCATATTTATTAAAGGTTTGTCACTACCTTCCTTCTGGGTCCGGTTCATGTATAGTGCACATGTGTGTCAGTCCCACCATTGACGTCATGTCTGTGTTCCGTGCCCGGGCACTGTTAACGATCACACTAGATACGCGTGCACGAGTTCAACTAACTGTGCTCTGGTCCTCTTCTTCAAGTGGGCCCGGACCTGGAACGGAGCAGTCGCACTAGTCAAACTAGACTTTGGGGGTCAAACATGCTTGGCTGTGGTATGGATCGCCTAGTGAGTACATGCTTAACGAATGCAAGTTGGACCCATTTGTTAATGATTATTTAGGACTGGGTTTTCTTACCAATGGGGTGTGAACTAAATTTCTGTCTTCAGGTTTTTAGCAGAGCTATGACACGCTGAGCGGCATTGGTCTATGCTGTCTGTATATGTCAGGGTCATTTTAATTGCTTGGCCAATCAGAATCGCTGACACTTGCAGGCTGCCTTAACACTCATTCTGACCTAATAAGTGGTTAATTTGTGGATCCACCTCTCTGCTTCTCAGATCCCTGCTCGGTGGAGATTCCAGTCACTCCAGTCATAGCAATGTCGTACTCCCGTCGTAAACGACCTCGCTGCACGAGGCAGGCAGATGCGCATGGCAGTTCTGCACCCGCACGCTCTGTGTGCAGCAAGCGCGTCCAGGCAGAGTGGGTGCGGCCCGGGTGCTGCGTGTCGTATATTTCATGTGTGCAAGCAGGTGGGGCAGGGGGGGACGTGTGGGGGGGGGGGGCTTT
>JAODJW010000104.1:173864-188061 GCA_026777045.1 Hyperopisus bebe | reverse complement strand
GTGTAGGGGGGGTGGGCTTTGTCTAGTGATCCGGCTGGCGGGAGGACTGCCTATATCTCACATCGCCTAGCAACCGTAATGCACAGGCTTGCAGGAACATCTGCCGTATGCAGACATGCCAGGTATGCACTGTGTAGTAAACAGTGCTGTCTCTGTTGTTCCTTCTTTAAACTGCTGTCTTTATTTAATTATTTATTTTTGCACTATTTTTACGCTCAGGTCTGGAGATCGCTTGTGTCCTGTCCTCAGGGGGCTCTGTTCCGTGTGCCTTGCAGCTGTTTAGCATTGCAGCCACGTCTGTAACATGTGTTCAGATGTCTGCGAGCAAATCCTCTGATTACACCCCCCCATGTAATGCTGACCTATAAGTGACTTTTTTTTTTTTATTGGAAAAACTGTTTAGTCAGTAATAAAGGAAGTCTGCAGTCTAGATATACATTTCAGGGATGCAACCTATGTCCTAAACAGGCTAAAATGCGCCAAAAACCACAGTAACATGCTTCTGACATTAGGGTAAAATCGCCATGACTGATTCCGGTGAAAATACTTTAAATGGATCATAAATCGATTTATGAATTTGCATAAGTGGTTGTGCTTGTGAAGGATTGTTTGGGGTGGATTAAAAGAAAAGACAAGTGAGATGCCAATGGAACAGAGCCAGAATAATTTAGTATTATTGACATACTTAAGCGTGTAAAATGAGAGATCCTGTGCTTGGTCCTTCGTAGTTCATGTTGCCAGGAAATCTTGCTCCTTTGTGGCATCCGCCACAAGTGAGAGTCTGAACAGGGGCTGTAACTGGAAGCCTGTAAACATCTCCTGTGATGGATCCTCTTTCCGCTAATGATAAACGGTCGCAGTGGCGGCACCAGAGGCCGCAAGACTGCAGGTAATTAGGGAACGGTCGTAAACCGCGGAGCCGTCGTGAGGAAGACGCTGGGAGCTTCCGGAAGAGCCGCAGCGTCGATTCGCAGAGGTGAATGTTGAGGGTAACTGCCCCCAAGGTCGCCCCGATAGAGGGGGTGTAGTGGACTGTGGTGCCCAGTCCCATGGATCTGATTAGCGCCCTCGGCAATGGAATGTGCCAGAAAAGGTGGACAGGGTGCTGAGCAGAGATGGCAACACAGAAATATCCCGGAAGGTTCTTCGGTGATTTAGAGAGAAATATCCCATTGTTCTGTCTCTCCCATCTGCCCTTTGGGCCCTCGGCTGGTCCATAGCTACGCTTAATGGCACGTTCTATAGAGACGCCCGTCCGTGCATGATGGGGGGTCCCTGCTATGCTGTGAGGGGACAGGGGGACTCAGGAACTCCCTCCCCCAGGCTGGATGAAGCTGTGCTGATGCCATGATGGGAAAGGGGGGGGGGGACTTTTGGCTTTTTTAGACAAATGAGACCTCAGGGCCCGGATAATGATTTATAGTCCCAACTTTTTATAGCAGAAAGCCTTGTCACTGTAAAAACACGGTAATCCCAAGCATTTCCAGCAGGTGACCCGCATATCAGTTGCTACTTGCTGGTTCTTCCTCCGCTCGTTGACGCCCACCTGGTTTCCCTATCCCACCCCCTCTCCTCCTGTGCCAGTTTTAATCCCACCTGCCCATTCATTCCCAGGGCAAAGCCATGGTGACACAGAGACCAGGGTGTGTGTCTTCTACAACGGCAGCTGGGAGGTGGAGAAGACCAACCAGAGCAGCGTGGAGCGCTGTGAGGGTGAGCGGGACAAGCGCTCCCACTGCTACGCCTCCTGGCGCAACACCTCGGGCACCATCGAGCTGGTGAGGAAGGGCTGCTGGCTCGACGACTTCAACTGCTACGACAGGTCAGTGCCCCCCCTCCTCTGCCACTCCTGCATTCTTTGGATCTCCGTTAGTGTCCTCCTCTCTTTTTCTCCCCCTCTTCTTCTCTCTGTACTTAACTCTTTCCTTCACTCTTTACTGCTCACCCTGTCTTCTCTCCTCTTCCTCCTTCTCCCTCTCTTCTTTCTCTACTGCTCTCTTTCTATCTCTCTTGCTGAGCACCTCCCCACCTTTCTGTGTGCCCACTTCTTGTCCTCTCATCCCCTCTTTCTCTCTCTCTCGCTCTTTCTCCTTTCTCTACCTCCCTCACATCCCCTCCACGTCGTCCCATACTGGTGGCTGCCTTGTCCTCTCTTCCCCTCTTTCTCTCTCTTCCCCCCCATCACCTGAGTGCCCCCACACCCAATGACTTCCCATACTGGTGGCTGCCTCATCCTCTCTTCCTCCGTCGTCCTCTCTCCCCCTTCTGTATTTCCCCCCACCTTCCCATACAAGTGGCTGCCTCCCGCCTCAGCCTTTCTTGCATCTTGTACAGGGCTGTTTCTATGGCCCGTTGCTAAGGGCTTTCTAGAGAAAGGTCAGTCAGGATGCGCCTGGGGAGCGGCGCCGATCCACGAGCCGCGGCCTCAGCGACCGGCTCCGTACCGCCGCCTCGCTAATGGAGTGCAGTTCTGTGACTCCGTGTGAGCCACATGGTCGCTGAGACGCGCGTTTCAGCCTGGCTAGCGCATTTTTATGTATATAATCTGTGTGTCCAGTAGGGGGGATACGACCGCGTAGCTGGTGTTTATTTTATTTTGTATATTTGCTAAACAAGGCCGCGCTCTGCTTGTGCCTGCTGATTGGACAATGAGCAAAAGCCGCGCCGAGGTGCCCGGCCGCTTGGACTGCAGGTCGCCCGCGGGTGAAGGACGCTGTCCTGTGTACATAGCTGGGCGAATGGCTAAAACGGAGCGGGCGCATTTTGGACGTGCAGGGTATTCACTTGGACCTGTTCTTCGACCTGGTCATTTTCTAAATAAGTACCTTGGCTGGTGTTGAAATGTTCCCCTCCGGCAATTCCTAACCTGTCATTTTAACTGCGCGTGCTCTCTGCTGACCCCAAATCAGCGCTACAGTCACTGAGAGCATTGAGTGTAGTCCCCCACTCTCCCGAACCTAATCTCCATTTTTGACACCCCCAGGCAAGAGTGTGTGGCCACAGAGGAGAACCCCCAGGTCTTCTTCTGTTGCTGTGAGGGTAACTACTGCAACGAGCGGTTCACCCACATGCCCGACGCCAACGGGACTCCAGGTGAGATCCGCGGCCGTCTCGGGGCACCTTCAGTGTGGCGGCTGCTGCTTTTTAGCCGTCTCCACATGCAACATCTTGCCTGCAGTCTTCAAATCTTCATGTGCTGCTGGTTTTATGAGTGGATTTTGTGTGTGTTTGAGTGTGTTTCTGTGTGTGAGTGTATGTGTTATGTATATATTACATTGTGGGGACCATTTTTTCGGGGAAATTTGTGACAGCATGTTGAATAAGTAACCAAACAACTTAAATGTTATTTGGTTACTTATGGTTAAGGATAGGGCTGGATAGGGGTTAAGGTCATCATGTTGGGATTAGAGTTTTTCCCCATAGAAATGAATGGAGAGTCCCCACAAAGATATAATCACAAACCTGTGTGTGTGTCTGAGAGAGAGAGAGAATGTAGGTTTGAAATGCTTGGCAAAACGCAAGACATCCTAGAAATTTGTTTCATTCATCATTTCATTCATCAAAGCTAATTCAGAGCATAATTTTGAGCCTGGGTGTGGAAAGTGGGGCCCTTGCCTCACCGCCGTGACTCGCCAGTCAGCACATTGGGTCACCAGCTGTGTGTTTGGAGTATTGAGCTTGTTGTCTAATGAACGCCAGCAAGTCCTGAGTATCAAAGACCTTGATCTGCATGTTCCTCCCTCTCCTCATCTGTCTGTGTGATGCGGTAAATTCCGCACTCTTTTTAGGCTTGGATCTAAACTCATAGTGTTTTGATGTTTGGTGTTGGCATGTAGTGGCCATCGGGCCACAGTGCTGCTGTCTACCCCAGCACGGTGACACCCCAGGCACTAACCCCGCCCTCCCTCTCCTGTGTTCCAGTGAAGATCAGGCCTCCCCCCCCCACACCCTCTCTGCTCAACGTGCTGGTCTACTCCCTGCTCCCCATCACGGTGCTCTCCATGGCCATGCTCCTGGCCTTCTGGATGTACCGTCACCGCAAGCCGCCGTATGGCCAGGTCGACATCAGCGAGGTAACTCCCACTCTGTCCTGGGTTAGCTGGTTATCTTAAACTGCTAATAAACAAGACCCACCAGTCATGGTTCTACCAGAGAACTTGCTGAAACCCTTTCGAGCTTGGTAGGCTTCACTGAAACTTATCAAAAATCTTGTTACTTATTTTAAGAATCGAGGGTAAGCAGTTGATAGGTGTATTAGATATTTTATATGTTTTTCTCAGTATTTTCTCTTCTTTTGGTCAGGATCCTGGCCCACCCCCACCTTCCCCCTTGGCGGGGTTGAAACCCCTGCAGTTACTGGAGATCAAAGCCAGGGGGCGCTTTGGCTGCGTGTGGAAGGCCCAGCTGCTGAATGAATATGTAGCCGTCAAAATTTTCCCCATTCAGGTCAGTGCCACTGCTCTGTGTGAAACCCCAAGATCTGTGTGAGCTGGTCAGCCATGAAATAGATCTAATGAATCGGTGAATTGAGTCAATGTGGATGAGAATAGAAGGTTGATAACCAGTGTTCCTGTGTCAAGCTTTGATTGTTTCTCTTTTCCTGTCCACTAGTGAGCGTCAGAGGTTCTTAAACAATGAGATGAACTTTTTTTTTTCCTTATTTGGGATGTAATTTCTGCCGGATGAAGAGTAGTTGTAATTGAGTAGGACAGTTGGGTGGAAACTGGCCCAGAACCTGGCGGAGCTATGCACTATGGCGTCTGTTGGTGGCACTGTTCTGAGTCCTGGGCCTGTACACATTCCTGCAGGACAAGCAGTCGTGGCAAAATGAGCGGGACATCTTCATCACACCGGGGATGAAGCACGAGAGCATCCTGCGCTACATCGCTGCCGAGAAGAGAGGAACCAACTTAGAGATGGAACTGTGGCTGATCACCGAGTTCCATGAGAAGGTGGGGGTCAGCACAGGCTTTGTCAACAGGGCGGCGCTCTCTCCCAGCTAGGACATAAGCCTGGTGGATCCTCCACCCTCGAGTTGGCAGGGGGAACTGTGACGAGCCTGGGCTAATACACATATCTGCCCCCCCCCCACCCCAGCAGTACATGGGAGCTGCAGACATCTGGACCTGCAAAATCCTGTGAATTTCTTTGCCAGAAATGAATAAATGAGATCTGAGCCGTGCTGGGATTAGCGCGCGGAACCTGCCGAATGATTTCATGCAGTCTCCATCTTTCGGTGCCACCTTCAAAACCCCCTTTACTCTTCTGTGGTCTCCCATATGACTGAGGGGGTTGGGGGATGGGGGGAGGCGGACACCTTTCAGTAAAATATTTACCGGTGTACGCTCTGCGTTTTTCTGCACAGGGCTCCCTGACAGATTACCTCAAGGGTAACGTAGTGAGCTGGAATGATTTGTGCCACATTGTGGAGACCATGTCCCGTGGGCTGGCCTACCTGCATGAGGATGTGCCTCACTGCAAGGGGGAGGGCCCCAAACCCGCCATCGCACACAGGTAAAGCCGCCTGCGGGCCTTGGTGGCCTTCATCACCTACCGCTCACCTTCAAAGGTCTCTGTTCTGACTTATTGCACGTCAGCTGTTAGCGCATTAAGCAGACTTGGCTAGAGCCCATAAGATCCCTCGTTTAAATGCCTCCATTGCTGTCACACCAGAGACTGGCTTGTGTGCTTGGCCCTACAGAACATTACCCATTCCATCAGTGTGCTGTCAAAAGCCTCCAACCTTCTGTCACCAAGTATTCATCTTCATGCCAAAATCACCATGCAGCTCATTAAGTGATTTTAATAATTAACCTCTTCCTGACGAGTTTAGTGGGTATCAGTATTGCTTAAACGACGCTTATTTACCGTGACATATCAGTTCCTGACACTCGAGTCAGAATCAACGGATTTTATTTTTTTATCTAGGTGATGAAATTAAGGTTATAGATGGTTATCTGGTAATGATTGTGTGCTGGATGGTATGGTTTGTCTGAACAAACACATGTATGAATACATTTAACATTTTAAACCTCAGATTGCTTTTTGAAATTACTGAAAATTACATTAATGAGGTCTGTGTGGATGGGTGCTGCCATCTGGTGGTAAGCTTGGGGTAAGAGGGCTCACCAGCAACATGCACACTGCAGTAGCATTTTTTATGGATGGGCAGGTTTCATGGAACAGTGCGGAGAGCTGGGGGACACGTGTTAAGGTGGGGCTTTAACTAGCATGGCCTGATAACTGAAATCTACCATCCAGGGACTTCAAGAGTAAGAATGTGATGCTGAAGGGAGACCTGTCTGCGGTCATCGGGGACTTTGGACTGGCCGTCCGCTTTGAGCCCGGCAAACCTCCGGGAGACACGCACGGTCAGGTAGGCTAGGGTGCTGGTTCTAGGTCGGCCCATCGGTGTGGAGCGTGAGGGGGGGGGTCAGGGGGCCTCCCTTCACATGACTTGACCCACGGTGTCCCTGACAGGTGGGCACCAGGAGGTACATGGCCCCTGAGGTGCTGGAGGGTGCTATCAACTTCCAGAGGGATGCCTTCCTGAGGATAGACATGTACGCCATGGGCTTGGTGCTCTGGGAGCTGGTGTCACGGTGCAAAGCTGCCGATGGTGAGTATGGAGGCTTTAGCCCCGCCTTCCACCCCTCCCTGCTTGGAAGAGAGCTCCCTATTGGGATTCCTTTGGGTGTATTCCCCTTGCGGTGGCTTCTTCGGGGTGAAGTGCCTCACCCTTGATAAGGATCTATAATAGAAGTTGTGCATTCGTGCTGGAATACCCCAGAGGTTTGTGTCAGATTGTATTTGTACCATATTTCGATGTGGCCAACGTGAACAGGGCCTGCCCTCTCTCTCAGGCCCTGTTGACGAGTACATGCTGCCCTTCGAGGAGGAGATCGGCCAGCACCCGTCGCTGGAGGATCTGCAGGAGGTCGTCGTCCACAAGAAGATGAGGCCTTCTTTCAAGGACTGTTGGCTGAAACATGCCGTGAGTGTCACACCCGTCTATCTTTGCCTGGCTGCAGACACTTACTCTGATGAACCCCCAGAGGGCGCTATGTCCCCCATGCTGCCAGTGAACCAGGTCTGCTGTCAAGTCGGAAATGCTCAGTGCTACCTGCTATGATTAAGCCGTAACAGTGTCTGTAGTCCTTTGTGGCCTCAGGTGCATGCTCTGGTGAACCACTAGAGGGCACTAGGTCCCCATGGTGCCAGTAAACCAGATGTGCTATCATGAAGTCAGAAATGCTCAGTGCCACATGCTACAATGAAACTGTAATGGTCTCTGTGGTTCCGTGTCTGATCAGGGCCTGAGCCAGATGTGTGAGACCATCGAGGAGTGCTGGGACCATGACGCGGAGGCGCGGCTTTCGGCCGGCTGCGTGGAAGAGCGCATTAGCCAGATCAGCAGGCAGAGCAACGCGCCTACCTCGGACTGCCTGGTCTCCATGGTGACCTCGCTCACCAACGTGGACCTGCCATCCAAAGAGTCCAGTATCTGAGTCCATGTGTATGGGACCAGGCAGACTGACAGGGGGAAAAACGACAACAAAGAAAAAACACCAACCACAACAGAAACCTTCATCTTTCCAGACTCAGTGGACCTCCGTAAACTATGAAAAACACAAATGCAGCTGCTATTTTTTTTCCTGAAGTTCGTTTTGTTTGTTTTCCATTTTTCAATATTACCAGCACACTTATCTGCTGTATTTTTACATGGCTGAGACAGGAAAAAAAAAAACAGGCAGAACTTGCATCTTGATGGCATTCAGCTGCCGACTCATGAATGATGAACAAGGTGCAGGTACCTCATTTTGAACTTTAGTTTTTTAATGATTTTTGAGTTGTTCGCTTGTGTTCCTGTTAGCGTTTCTGTCTTTCTGGACAGGACTGCCTGTGGTAAGAGAACCCAGATGTACCACAAGCCAGCTCTCCGGTTCTGGACATTGACACAATGCTGCAGAACCCTTGGGGAACCATAAGACTGTTACCACTGCATTCCTCCAGGGGGTGAAAACATTTTTTTTTTCTTTGCTGAAAGTGAGTGTTTTAACGAAAGTAACGGTGAATAACGTGTCTTTTACGGAACGAACGGGTGTCACTGGAACACAAGAGGGCAACTGGACTAATTTATATAATTGTTTTATTGTTGCTAGCAGGCTGGTACTTTCAAGGGGTTAGTTAAGTTGTTTTTATTATTTGTTTTTAACGGAAAATTTTGCAGCATTTCCAGAAAACGTGCTGTTGGGTTTGGGACGACTTCTTCTCAGGTAATGTCTCGTGGAGCACAGCTTTGGAGCTGCGATGTTGTTAGTGTCAGTGGCAGGTCGGTTTATTGTGAGAGCTGGGCTGTCCACAGGAGGGACCGCGGGGCGGGCATACGGTGGCTGTAGGTGCCCAAACAGAACTAAGTCCTAGACACCCACACATTCTGTGTGTGTGTGTGTGTGTCTCGTCAGAGAGGAAAGAGAGTTTTAAAAAGCCCATAGAATTAGAATAATATGATCAGATTAAACTGTCTAATGTTAATCTTTTTCCACCCTGTAAAAAGTTAACATTCTTCTTAAGCAAATGAGCCAAAGGCCCAGTCGTTTTTTTTTGTGACGGGGGGGGTTAGTGTCAGTCCTTGGGAGAGCCTGTTTAGGGTGAGACAAACTTCTAACAGGACAAAGGACCTCGGTCATTTGCTGTTCAGTCCCCATGTGTTACCTTACATAGGGACAAAAGCTCAGTCATTGCATGGGAGGTCCTGTGTCATGAGGGAAGGTGCAGAGACGCTGGCCGGCAGGACCTAGACCTCGCCATGTAACTTCTCGTACGTGCATCTCGTTCATGATCCGCACGCATCGATTTTGTCTTAAATCTGGCGCTTAAAATGTGAAGGATGCCATACAACAACAGTGAATGTCAGATGTATGCTGCTGTATCAACTCAAAGATGAATATATATTTCTATATATATATATAAAGTATATACTTTGTTTTCTTTGCAAGGCGGGCCGCTCTCTTTACAAGAAGCTTTCAAATGCAAACACTTTCTGAATAGAAAAAAGGCTTCCAAGGTAAAACAAAACAAATTGAAATTTAAAATTTAATATAACATTTAAAAAAAAAAAGATGGTTCTTTTAGACCACATACCACCTCAAACCAGAAATACCTCAGATTTTTCTACGTATATCGGTTTATTATATATTTTGTTAGTTGTCTTGTCTTGTAGTAGATATATATTAAATATATATATATATTTTAATGTAAGTTGACTTTTATGACTAAGGATTTTTTGGGTTTAAAAAAAGTTCCAAATTTTTTTAGAAAGTGCTACCATTTTATGTTGTATACAAAAGAAGATGTAAATAAGTGTACACACTTGTAGAATACAGCCTATGTGGAATACCTGGGCATTATTTCACTTAATTTCCTTATGTTTTTAGTCATGCCTATTATGTAAAGGGACAGTGGACCTTTTAAGGTTCTGTTTTTCAAACGGAATGCATCTGTCGTTAACTCGCCAACTGCAGTATTGGAACAGCTGCAATTAAATGCTGCGTCGTCACATTTTTAAATTTCTATAAAAGCTGTGAAGTCACTGTAGAGATGAATTCTTTGGTCAGCCTCGGGGGGTTGGGGGGGCAAACTGACACTTTTATAATCCCACGCTCTCTTTGATTGCAGCTGTTCCCTGCGTCTCAGCTCTTGGCACCCAGGCTAATGTGAACGTTATACTTTTAATGATGCTGTGAATTGATTGGCTCTCCATACAGCCTGATAAGTTTCACTGTCCCTCCTCTCCATGGTGTTTTCATCTGTTCCCCCCCCCCCCCACTTTGGCAAATGAGACTTCACAGCAGTTGGTCCTCCTGTCCAGAAACAACCTTCCCCCAGAAAGCTTTAACTTCCTTTTGTGATGTTAATTGCAATTTAAGGTTTCAACGTGACTCTGCAATCCTGACATAGGTGTGCTTATCTTATTTCCTGTAGCCTGATCCCCTAGTGTCTGCCAGCCCAGGGATTCTGTAATTTATCCCCTGTAGCTGTTACACATATTTCGGGACTCTAAGGAGAGTCTCTGATTTTTCAGAATCTCTCACCCAGAGCTTTTTTGAATGGCATATAATCTAAACCAAGCCCTGCTGGTAAATCTTCTTTCTGGTCATGTTGTGTAGCAACCTTCCTGTTTACAGAGGAAGGAAAGGTTGTTTTTAAATTATCCAGTATATGCAGTCGTGGTGTTTACCACCACTCAAACTATACACATGTGTAGAGTCCTTGAGGTTTGGGAGGGGGGGTTGTTGTCCAGAAAGAGTCAGTACACTTCAGCAGGCTCAAATTTGTTCAGTCATAGAATTTAAGACAGCAGAAGGCCACAGTGATGGAAGTTGTGTATCAAATGTGACAATGGAGAGATCATAGTGGAGACCTGAGATGGTCTATTCCAGTGAGACTCTCAGTGATGGATTTTCATTTAGTCTACATTTCCTTTTGTCACCTAGGTTGTCCTTAAATACCTGACTTGCCAGCTTTAGAAATCGTTAACATCTGTGATTAACATGATGGGAGCGACTACTTTTAAGTTACCGGTTGGGTGGAGGCATGACAATTTCTGGAAATTTCAATGTAGCAAGCAATATCCATAGCAATAGCTGAGATTCAGGTCAAATTGTAAATAAGTACAAGGGGCAGTAGCACAACATACCAAATTATTGCGTTCCAGACCAAGATATGCTCTGTGCCAAACTTTCAAACATAGTGCTGCTCTGTTTGGGTTTTCCTTTTCACCCCCCCCCTCCTTTGAATTACCCATTGACAAGTTATTCACAGAATTTGTGGGTGATTATCTGACTGCTTATCAGGCCGTTAATGGTTGCCTGTATGTTAGTGAACATGACTTTAGGGCAGGGGTGGAGAACCTGTTCCATAGAGGGCCGGTGTGGGTGCAGGTTTTTGGGATGACCTCTCAACCAGCCAATAATAAAGCAGTGGTTCTCAACTCTAGTCCTGGGGTCCCACTGTGATTGGCTGATTGAGAGGCCATCCCAAAAACCTGTACCCACCGGCTCTCCATGGAACAGGTTCCCCACCCCTGCTTTAAGGTAAAAATGTAACCAAAGTGGATACATTATTATTATTGTTGTTATTATTAATATTATTATTATTAGTAGTAGTAGTAGTAGTAGTAGTAGTAGTAGTAGTAGAAATAACAATAATAGGTATTGTAAAATTAATTTGTGTAATTAGTCGCTCCATCATCAAATCTCCCTTTCCCCAGCTTAAATTCACCCATCTTCAACAGTTCTTTAACTTTAGACAATCGGTAATGCAGTCTAACAGTCGTCCCAACAGCAAGCGAGCAGTAATTCAGAGCGTCCGCGTGTCGAAACGCTCCGTGCATAGTGCGCATCCAATGTAGGCCCACTAGTGTCCACGCGGATAGTGCGCGTACAATAACGTCATCCGCGGCTTGCGTTTGCAGTGAGCGGACGTCGAGTGAGTCACTAATTAGCGCTTTAAGTACTGAGCGGTCGCGTTTTTTTTTTTTTTACATCATTTTTTTGTCTCTTTAATCCTTTACAATGCTTTATCTTATTCGGCAGAGCCGTTTGCCAAGTAATAAATTTAGAAAGTGAACAAACTGGTCAGAGTTTCGATGCTCTGGTTTTAATCTTGGACTGCGTTGTCAAAGGTAGCGTTGAATGTTGCATTTCTGTTGCATTCTATTTTCTTTATCAGTATTATATTAAATATATTTTTGGTTGTGGAAGTTTCTACAGTATAAAAGAGTTATGTCGTTATATTTAGTTTGGTAGTTTTGGTTTTGTCGTTTGGTTTTTCAGTCGGAGTCTAAGGTGCTATTTTAGTCACGCGCAATAAAGGACTAAACCTACAATTTCATCTGGAGTCTGGGGAGACCTGGGTGGGCGGCACGCCTCATCATCCAAATGTTTATTAGCTTTAATGTAAACGTATCCATAAGACACAACATGCACCCCCTCCCTCCCCATTTGCTTATGTATGTGGCCAGATTGTCGAAGGAAGGTGTTTTTAAAATATTTTCCATCTGCTGTGAGTCTCTTTGTCCATATGGGCGCGACCTATACAATACTCACGTGTTTTTAAAATGATAATAATAACAGACCAGCTGTAATTCTGAATGCAGTCTCAGATCCAGGTTTTTCAGGAACCAGTTACCTCAGACCTCATGTGAACAGTGTTGATCCTCCATCGTCTTTGAAACCAAGAAAGATAGCAGCGCTCCCAGTAATAAACGGGACCGGACAAACCTCCCTTCTGTGACCAGGTGGAAACCAGCCGCCGCTTATCTAACCACGCACCTCTGCTCAACGTGGGGAGAAAAAGTGTTCATTGGCAAAGTGCTTTAATAATCTGCCTGCGTTTCTGTCTTAAAGTTAAGTACATCCGGTTCAATGAACTTCACTGCAAATTCGCTGTGCGTGTAACTAAACATGAAAAATGACAGTTAATACATGTTATTTCATCTTGGAAATTGTCAGACTGCGTAACATCGGGTGAGTCTGTCATGGATTTATTACTGTTATTATTGCTTTAATAACAGGGTCTCATTGCCTTAATTATCACTTTGGAATCAGCGACGTGGCTCTTTTAGATGGTTCATGGACTGCCGAATTCAGACACGCTCGGTGTTCCGGTTAAAGCGTGAAGTCGATCCTGCGACCCGGCTTTCCCGGCTCCCCGCTGGTGGAAATGACTGACTGGCGGGGAGTAAAGCTTCAGCGGTGGGATTTCAGGGAGCCCCTCGCCGGGATCCGGTGTGCACGCGACTGGACGCTGCGAACCGACGCACCACGCAGTGCTTTTACACTACATTAGCAGTGCATTTACAGTACCGCTTTGCTCCTTATCACTGGTGCCGGCGATTGCAATTTATAGGGGCGGAGGTGCTTGGACTGGACATGCAACAAAATCACACCGCGAGCAGGGAATTCCGCTTTCACCAGTTATTACTTAAAAACCAACCAGGGAGGGTGAGCGCTGAAGGGGTTTTCTTTGTCAAGAGGTCATATTCAAGTGCTGTTTTCATTCCACCAGGATATGTGAAATGTAAATGTCGTAAGTTTCACTACTGTAGCTGAATTGTAGAACAGACATGGCTTGTACTACTGATTTTAAAAATGTACAAAAAGGAAAAAAATCTTGTAAGACGGTGTATACAGAGTTGAGGTTGTTGCTGTAACCCCCCCTTGACTGGAATACGTAAAAATATATGAAATGCCCCGGGATTCCTACACTCATTGTATTTCCGTTATGAAATGAGGTCTTTTTGTGAGCGATCATTGTAACATAGTTAATTTGCAGTGGATTATTGTTCATTTTTACTGTGGTAATTTTAGAACTGAGTATCGAAATTCTGAATTTAGATTTGCCTAGTTGTCGGGGTGTGGTTGCTTCTGCTCTGAAATTGGTGCCAGAATAAACCAGTATGAATGTAGTATTTACCCAGTGTGAAACCACACCCTAACTTAGCGGAAAGCGACGATAGAAAGGATTATTTCATCTTTTTGTATATTAAAATAAACGAAACACTGATAAAACCTTTGAAACTGCTTTGTAATTTGACTTCCATTTCGCGGCCTTTAAAATCCTGTGTAAGTCCTGGTTTGTTTTATCAAGAGAATTGTTTCGCTGGACTGTTGTATCGTGTTCAGTGCAACATTAAGCCACTAGATGGGAGCATTGCTATAATGTCAATTTTTTACAGCGTTGAAGTTTTACAGCGTGAGTAAGAATTGGGGAGTTAGCACGGTTCCAAAAAATTCTGAATATAATTAGATTGGTCTGCGCTGGCGGCCCAATTTCCCCTGGTAACAGAAATCCAGGTAGCATTTTTTTATGGGGTCCAAATTCTCTAGCGACTCCCCTACTTCTAAGTATCCTTAATATTTGGATTGTTTTGATTTAATAAAGGCTAGCTGCACAACAAAGTTCAATAAGATTTTAGTGCCGTTACAAATGCACTCATCTTACTCAGTATGGGGTTTTGGGCTAGTTTAAAAATGCTACCTGGATTTCTGTTACCAGGGCAAGTGAATCATGCAGAGCTATCACTATTTAGGTAGTGCCATGTCTAAAATACTTGACGTCTGCAAAAGGACGGTCCATTAAATTTACCGATGGTTCATTAGCAGAGAAAGGGGGGGGGGGGGGGCAGAAACCC
>JAODJW010000104.1:151670-165689 GCA_026777045.1 Hyperopisus bebe | reverse complement strand
TTTGCTTTAATATTAGGGGAAACATTATTTCCTGATAGACAGGGGAAACATAGGGAAACCGAATTGCCCGGAACACCTGGACCAGGGGACCCCGTCCGTTATAGACGATATTCCGTTATAAGCGAGTCCATTATAACGGTATTTTACTGTAATTATTTTGGAATTAATTGGAATACTAAGACGTGATTTTATAGGCTTTATTATATTGACTATGTAGCAATCTCAGCTCTGTTCTCCATATTATGGAAGTATCACGCAGAGCTTTACTCCAGAAAAGATGGTTTTTATTTTCTACTTTCTCGTCTTGCTTTTACTCACAGCACTGATTACAGGGTTCCATTTTTTATATACGTATATACAAGACTCATTCTCCCGCTAACTCAAACAAAATCATGTCATGTCATACACCTTACAGATTAACAAAAATTTCAATCAGATAATGTAAAATATAATGTCAGATGAGGACATATTAATTCAACAGATTACATGACATGAATAGTAAGATCGCGGAATTTCGTCCGACGGAACGATCTTTTGGGAATCTGTTCCCACACGTCGGACGTTCTTTGAGACAACGCTAAACTAAGCTAGACAGTTGATGCTTCAGGTGAAAAATGATAAATAAATGCTACATAACTATTACTTCACTCTGAGCTTAATGGTGCTTAGAAAAATGCTCTTAAAAGCTGTTGAAAGTAACGAATCACCCTGGGATTTGAAATCATTGCTCCCATCCCTGCTTGATGTTTTCATTTTATAACCAGCGAGAATGGTCAAGGCTTTGTCATCCATAATTTCAGTTTTGTGGTGCTGGGCAGACTGAGGCACCACGGGAGCAGAGAGACACTGAGACTTACTTGCTTGCCGGGGAGAACATGCTCTTTATTAGCAGTCCTGAGAAAGACTACAACAGGCACCCAATGAGCACTGAACCAAAATACACAGATGAGAAACACAAGGTTGTCAGACACCAAACTACAAGATGCACCCATGGTGGGAGATTTACACAAGCTAAATACACGCGAGGATCGGACCGGGTACATACAAGACACGGGCAAACACACGTGCAACAATAGGGAAATGCAACCATTAACAATAACAACAACAACACAACAGTTGCACACAGGGGATGCTGGGACATGCACCCCGCCGGTGCTACATTGCCCCCTCTTCTGAGGTTGACTGTCATGGCGACCCCTACCCCCAGTCCCCACCTCAGTTCTGACGCGAGTCCCAGGGGTACACTGGCAGCCAATGGTGTGTCGCCTCCGATGACGGGGGAGGTCGCTCGCCCAGCGCTGGTGTGGCTAGCTACTGGCTGGTGCTGGTATGTCAGGTTCCCGCCAGCGTCGACCCTTCTTCCACGCCTTAAGGGAACCTAGCACTGCTTCCAGGGGGTCCACACCCAGCAATTCCCACAGCCAGGCTTCCTTCTCCGGGGACAGCCAGTGGAAGGGGCTGCTGGAGATGACTGGTGGAGCGGCCCCCTCCTGCCCCTGGCCCTTCTTCCTACCCCGCTTAGGAAGGCCCTGGTGTTGTGGGACAGGCTGGTCCAGCTGCAGGGCCGCCTGCTCGCAGGATTGGGCAGCCCTACACAGCAGCTCCTGCTCCATGGGCTTGCGCAGCTGCTTGCCCTGCTGTGGTAGGGCTGCCAGCTCGCCACGCTGCTGGGCCAGCTGGGCCTCCAGAGCACGGCACACCTCCTCCCGGCCACACAGTGTGACCTCCACCTCCTGCAGACTGTGGTGTTTCTCAGCCAGTTGGGCCTCCAATCCATGACACGCCTCATCCTGGCCGAGCAGCACCATCTTGCGGCCACACAGCGCTGCTTCCGTTGCCTTGGCCAGGTGCTTCTGGCGATCGCACTCATTCTCCCAGCTGGTCAACTCACCACGTGGCTGCTCCAGCTCCTGCTGCTCCTGCTCCACAGACTCCCGCAGCCGTTCTTTAGCAAGCTGGGCCTCCCAGCTGCGGCATGCCTCTTCCCACTCCAACAGAGCGGCCTCCACCCGCTCCCTCTACTGGTCATGCTAGCAGCCGGAGTCATGCCGTGGCTTCTTGTCAGTGATGAGTGGGGAGTCCTTGAGAGCTGGGGAGCAGCTAGAGTCTGCTGTGGTGCCCGTTGTCTTCGGTCGCAGACATCGTCTCTGTCGAAGTTTTGGTGGGCAGGCAGGAGCGGCTGGTAGTGCGGGGGTAGTGCGTTCTGGATAGAGCGGAGGGTGCCTCTCTTTCCCCGGCATCCTCTACTCATCTGCAGGAGGCTCTGGTGCAAGCTTCCGGGCAGTGACGAGCCTGGTGCCCTCCTCTCACGCAGTACCAGCAGACAAGCTTCGCGTCTCTCCTGGAATGCCATTGCTTCTCTGCCTCCTCGAGGTCTGCCAAGCTGAAGCAAGCTTGCTGGACGATGGTGATCAGAGTCTGTTCAATCTGTGCCAACTGGATTGCTTCCGGGATCCCACTTCTGACACCAGTTTGGCGCTGGGGGGACCAAGGCATCGCAGGAGCAGAGAGAGACACAGAAACTTGCTTGCTGGGGAAATAACACTCTTTATTAGCAGTCC
The DNA here is from genome assembly GCA_026777045.1 of Hyperopisus bebe. Classification (NCBI taxonomy): domain Eukaryota; kingdom Metazoa; phylum Chordata; class Actinopteri; order Osteoglossiformes; family Mormyridae; genus Hyperopisus; species Hyperopisus bebe. Next base: position 163,128 of record JAODJW010000104.1, on the reverse strand, counting down.
TGAGAAGGACTACAACAGGCACCCAACGAACACCGAACCCAAAAACACAGATGGGAAACACAAGATTGTCAGACGCCGAACTGCAAGATGCACACATGGTGGGAAATTTACACAAGGGTCCACACAAGACACAGGCAAACACACGTGCAACAATAGGGAAATGCAACCATTAACAACAACACAACAAGGGTTATTTACAATTGCACGCGGGGCATGCTGGGACATGCACCCCACCAGTGCTACAATATGTTTTATTATTATTTGTATAACAGAAGCGTGCAGAGATATGAGAGGCTGTTTGGTCTTTGAACGTGCCGTGGATGCACATGATGTCAATCAGTGGCCTGACGTATTTGTGAGCTCTTGTGACTAAGCAGAGTGTAGTTGTCTGTAGACGCACCGCCTGGCACATCTGCCAGCACAGGATGCACACGACAGGGGCGGCACATGTGCGGCAGGCCAGCGACACTTGAGGCTGAAGGGAACTGTGGGAACTAGCGGAGTTAGCAGCTGCCTGAGTACGACTGTCGTTCATCTCAGGACTGTGGAAAATTAATCGATGAATATTTATCACGTCGCCTCATAGACCCATTTTTGATTTTTTCTGGTCATCAGAAAACATGAAAATACCAATGTTCAAGATTCAAGATCTTCAAGATTCATGTGTTAGTCACATACAGAGTTATGCAAGTACAACATGTAGTGAATTGTTCACCTGGTCACTCTGAAGACTGTGCATTAATATAGATATAGAAGGAATACAGTGTGTATTAAATAATATTACATCACACTGTACAGTGTGCATATTTTTTAAGTACAGTAATCTGTGTATATTAGTGCAGTGTGTAATTTTATTGTGTACTGAGCCATAGTTCTGAGGCTAGTGAGTGAGTGACAGCAGATAGCTCCATATTATGAGTTCAGTTCGGATTATGAGGCAGTGTTAAAGGCTGTAGTAGCATGTCCTGACATCTAGTTGTAATTTTAACCTTTAGCTAATTAGGGTACAGCTGCGTACCTTTCTGATTGGGGAGCAGATCCTGCTCACAGAGCGTCCCCTTCCCCAAGGATGGTCATGCCTGTCTGATGGTTTATTAATGCAGTGGGGACGTGGTTTCAGGGGCCCCTGGGTGCCTGGACGACCTTAAAGCCCCATTGGCTTCTGAAAGCTCCATTGATCAAAGGTTCGCTGGGTATTATGGACTGCCCTTGTAGATCGGAGTTTCCCTGAGTCCAAGCAGGCCTCTGTCTGGTTCTAAGGCGGCCTTATTGGTGTCGGTCCAAACTCAGGTGGTACCCTAGACAAGCTCCAATGAAATTGTCTTGCTTAGCCACGGTCCCTCAGAAGAAGCTTAGGCCCCCCAGTGTCGCCTAATGGGCTGACCGGCCTCATTATCTGCCCACTGATACTGGTCTGATGTGGGTTGGGTAAATTACAACAAAGGGGGGGGGGGGGACTGTTGCCTCACACCTCTGGGTGCTGGGTTCAGGTCTCCACCATGGTTCCATTTCCATGTCTTTGAAGCTTGCATGTTCTCCCTGTGTCATCATGGGGTTTCCTCCAGGTACCCCAGTATCTCCTCCACCCTCCCACAGTCCAACAACATGCCAAGGTTAATTGGAGTTACCAAATTGCCCACAGGTGTAAGTGTGCCCTGCAATGGTCTGGTGCCCCACCCTGGGTTGCTCCCTGCCTTATGCCTATAACCTCCAGGATGGGCTCTGTACCCCCCAATAACCCTGAGTAGGACAAGCAGCTACAGAAATGCATGGAAGTCCTCTGTAATTCTTGTTTGTTGTAATGTTCTAGTCTGTATTAGGTCCACTGCAACACACTTCTATAATTGTTGATTTACAATAAACATTATGTCACTTTCACTTATACACCAATTGCAATCATTTGGTCGCTTTAGCTGTTGCTTTTGCGAGCTGCGTTCCTCAGCTTCTCTAGTCTCTAGTTTAACGGGAGGACTCAGCTCTCAAGGGGGTGGTCACTGTTCCCACTGGGAGAGCACTCTCATCCACCAGCCTGTCAGAGGATCTCATCAGGGCCACGCTGCCATGGCAACCACACAGAAAACACGAGTCCCCCAAGGTGAGGCTAATCACCAATCACTCGGAAGAGAAGAAATACTGGTGCAGGTCACATGCCGGCCAGCTGGTCCACTTGTGGTGCATCCCCCACATCAACAACGGTGAGGCCAGTCTCTGAAAAGTGCTCTCTCTGAAATCCAAAGGCTCAGTGGACGGTCGTCGTAGGCACAGTGCTGAAGGTGCTGTGGCGTTTGTCTCAGCTGCTGTGTCATGGGATTAGGACACTGAACCTGTGATCGGAAGGTCGCCGGTTCAAACTCTGTGGTCAGCAGAGTGATTTCACTGCTGGGCCCATGAGCAAGACCTTTAACATCCAAATGGTCCAGGGACTGTCTGACCCCACTTTAAAAAAAACTTGTACTTTGCTTTGTATAAAAGCGTCTACTAAATAAATAAGATGTAAATGTGCTAGGAGCAACATTGGCCAGGGATCTTTGATAAGCAGCATCGCAGAAGGTGCAGCGTCATTGTGGACAGTTCTAGAACAGCAAGGACTTCCTTGGCCTTACAGAGACACGGTTACCTGGAGACAGAACGAGTCACCAGTGTGACTTCTGTGCAGTGGCCTTTAGTTCGAGGCCTTCAGTTTAGCGGTAACATTTCAAAGGCCTCTCTTTGCTGGTTTTGCCCAAATTGCAATGTAGTCGAAGCCACCACTGCACACCTGATCAGACACGATGCCACAGTTACCAAACAGATTTCAGCTCCCAGAATCATAATCGGATCCAAACCATGAGGGGGGGGGGACTGACCCACGTTTCAACGCCTGCTTTGATTCAGGCTTAAACTAATCATGTTTATGGAGTTATATCTCAATATATATGTTTTTATGCAAATCACTGTATTGATTTTTCTGCAAATTTTATTGCTTTCAGAGAATGCCACGTGGAATGACAGGCGGAGTTAATTAACCGGTAAAAAATGAATGGTACACACTTTCGTGTGGTGATGTTTGTGTCCTATCCAAAGCAGCTTTATTCCCAGGAAATGATAAATGCCCATCCCCCCCCCCACGCGCACACACACACACACACACACACACGTTCGCATGTTTTCAAATCGGATCAAGTACTAGGTCACATTAACACAGACTTTTTTCATTTAATTCTTGCAGAAACCAAATTAAATTTAAAGCATCACAGAGTCCGTGTTTAACGAAGCTTGATGAGAAAATCTGATGAAGCTAATGCGTTTTTGTCTATTTTGTGCAGCCAGGGGGCGCTCTCCTAAAGTTAGGTTGTCGTGTGGACAGGAGTGAGGTCAGGTGCGTGAACCGGTGTTCCTTGTCGAAAAATGACATATTTTGAGTTGTTAGGCAAAGATTTTCACCTTGAATTTCAGCACCTCAAACTGCAAGGCATTTGTAAGAATGGGTTTGAATTCTTTTTTTCCAGCATAGTTTTCTTCTTATTCATAGGTAAAATATGTTGATGATAGGCTAACCTTATGTGTGAACATTACATGCACACTGCCGCTGTACTGGGTAATGTCAGCATACAATACAACTGCACTGCGTTTGAGGAATAATTGTCATAATTATTTCGCATAATTATCCAGTTTATTCAACATTAAAGGGGGGTCCCCGTTATTTGGTTCTTAACTAGTTAAATAATCTTGCATTTGTAACGCGGGGTCTCTAACCCTGTCCTTTATTTATTTTGGGGCTCCCTGTTAAGTTTTATCCCTGAAAACAGGACAAATACAAATATCCCTCTTAGCGAAAATTTTATAGAGCGAAACTGCACTTCCATTCACGCAGATCATTGTGTTTTCAGCCCGCTTGTCAGTGCTCGCTTTCTACCACCGTGAGAATTACTGGTTTTTATCATTCGCGTCAACGTTTTGTTTGCGGCTTTTCTGATGCCGCATACAAGCTCCAGTTCGTCGCTGTAAAATATTTGTTCTTTTCTTTTCACTCAAATAGCTTAATAGGGCACTGTCACACAAGTGATTGGAAAGCGAAGTAGAAAACGACGCCCGAAGTCATTTATTTGATGCCTGTTTTCGTTCTTTTGAACAAAATAACCGGATCCCAGTTAGTATATGTTTGTCACGTATAAAGATAAAAACGAACACTGTAATTTAAAAAACAACGATGAACAAAACCTGCAAGTTTAATCTGGCAAAATGTTTTTAATGTGGCTCTAAGGATTTAATTTAATTGTTACTGTATTTTTAACCCGAAACCTGAAAATATGCAAATTAATCTGAATTTATGGTTTTTAGAATTACTCAAGGTCTTGTTTATTTTATACTGTAAATACATACTTGAACCGAAGTGTGTGTGTGTGTGTGTATATGTGTGTGTGTGTATATGTGTGTGTGTGAGAGAGAGAGAGAGAGAGTGAGTGAGTGATGCATATTACATGGAGTACAAGGACTAAATATGAACCATGTGATAAAAATGTCTTAATTTGATGTTGTGGGGGGCAATTTTTTGGTCCCCACAAAGGAAAATTCAGTTTTATAAAAATTTGCAATCAAAAAACTAAAAATGCTAAAAGACTTGTATTTTGTTTGGTTACTTATAGTTAAAGTTAGGGCTGGGTAGGGGTTAAGGTGTTTATTGTTGGGATCGGGGCCTTTCCATAGAATTGATTGGACGGTCCCCACAAATATATCAGTACAAACGTGTGTGTATAAACATGCACAGACACATACACACAGGCCCTATAATACACTTAACATTTGTCCTTTTCATAGAATATTAGTTACTTTAGCTAAAGGTGATAATTCACATGATGATTCAGCTACAAGCACCGTGTTTGTGGAGACCAGGGGAATCTCCCAGCATACAGTCATAAACCAGCAGCATGCAGGAATGCGCAGGAGATATCGCTGCTGAACTGCCTCCAGTATTTCCTATGTAATACAAATCCTTTCAAACATGAAAGATGAAAATAAGCATCATCGCTGCTCTTTTGCTTTCCAGTCCCTAAAAAAAAGAATTATGAAATAACCTTCAATGCTTCTTAACCTATTATTCCTGAAACTACAACAAGATATAATCATTCTTAAAATAATCTCCAAAGGGTGCTTTGAAATGTCAAATATTCAAAATGTGGCCTAATTCTTTCACAAAGCAAGCCAAAGATGATCAATTTAACTGTAAAGAATGTAAAGGATTACCATTGTAGGAGAAATATACCTGACTGTTAACATTTTAATCATTCTGTGTGTCATGTGTTTAGACAGTTATAAGATGACCGATAATTACCCACAGTACAGGAACCTCCAAGTTTAATGTGCAAAAATACAGTGTTTTGTTTTATTTATTTTTGTTTCTGAGCATCGCGGCTGAACTTTCCCCAAGTAATATCACCAAGTTTATGACACCTCCCTCTGTAAAAGACAGATAACATAAATACGAGTTATGTTTTGCTACAAGAATTATATCATTTTTATTATTCAATTTATATAATAATGTAAAACTTGTACATTGTTATAAGAAATCACACATTATAAGACCTTTAATAAACATATACAGCCAGGCATATTTAGTAAATATTGAGGAATTGTAATTTTTTGCCTATTAAATAATTACATTAGTAATATAACTGTAGTAACCCCGCACATGTCGTTCATGCAAATAGTTGTTCAGCACAGTCAATGTAAGCTGTGTAAAGTGTTTTTATGTTTTTACATTTTCCCCTCTGCATTTTAAAAAAATCAGATACATTATTGTACGAAACCCTGAGGTTTCACATTGAGACTGAGTCAGTGTTGCTTGGGTTTTAGTAAATCCTGTAAAAAATGCGACAGTCTTTAAATAACGTCTCAGTATCACATTTAATGGTCTCTCTCTGTGGGCCGGTAGGCTTCAGTCTGCTCATTATTGATGGATTCAGGTATCAGAGCTTGGTAAAGGCCACCAGTAGCCCTCGTCACACTGTCGTAAGATGGCGGCGAAGAGGTGGAGGACATTGTCTCCATTATTTCCATGTCCTGACCGTAGTGCTCCTTGATCATGGAGGCTATAAGTCCTTCCTTCTCAGGAGCGTCTTCCTCATCAGTGGGGTGATCACTGTTGATCTTGCGGTAGAGAAAAGAAGCCTGCTTCAAGTGCCTTCGCATTAGGTGCCTCCTGTATGACCTCTGGATTATGATGGCGGACACCTCCTCCTGCTTCCTTCGCAGGGTGGTGGTGATGGGCTCGTGGGACATTTTGGAGGGGTTGGCCATCATGAACTTCTCCTCCATCTGCTGCTTCAGGGCGTCCATTTCCCCAGACTCTCCCAAAACCCTTTTCGTGAATGCGAACAAGATGTCGAGACAGTGGATTCTGTCCCCGCTGACCATGGGTAAATCCATGGAGATGAGTTTGATCTTGTTGGGCTTGGGGATTCGCAGTGGCTCTCTCAAGGAGTCTGCAAAGTTGGAGAGCATGGAGTATTCAATAAATTGGGTGGCCTCTGTGTCAAACTTCTCCCAGACCTCATAGAACATCTCAAAGTCATCCTCGCTCAGAGGCTCTGTGCTCTCCTCCGTGGCCACGCTGAAGTTCTCCAGTATGATTGCTATGTACATGTTCACGACAATAAGAAAGGAGATGATGATATAGCTAACGAAGAATGCAATGCCTACTGAGGGATTGCCACAATTCCCTTTAGTGTTGGTGCCAGTGTTGGTAATGTTGGGGTTGCATTCCTCTGGAGAGTTGTTCAGAATGGGATTGAGCAGACTGTCCCATCCAGCTGAGGTGGTGATCTGAAAGAGGCAGATCATGCTGTTCCCAAAAGTCTCAAAGTTAAACATGTCGTCGATTCCTCCCTGTTTCTTCACGTAAGCAAAATTGGCCATGCCGAATATGGCATAGATGAACATGACGAGAAAAAGCAGGAGCCCAATATTAAACAATGCCGGCAACGACATCATTAAGGCAAAGAGTAAAGTTCGTATCCCTTTGGCTCCACGTATAAGTCGGAGGACGCGTCCTATTCTTGCGAGTCTGATTACTCTGAAAAGGGTTGGCGACACAAAGTATTTTTGTATAATGTCAGCAAGAACGATACCTGGAAGAAAGACATTTGTATGAATTAGAAGCAGTTTTTTTAAATGACACATTGACTTTTGAAACTAAATGAGATGACAGAACATGACCAGGGTGTTTCTTATAGCTAGCTCCAAATGCAATTCCACCAATGAGATCAAAACGGCTCAGATCAAAATAATGGAAGGCAGAAAGCCAAATACATCAACTTCATTATTGTCAGGTAAGACCAATCCCTAGAAGAATCTGAAATAACGCACTGTACTTACCCACTATGGAGAGAATGACTACGACAAAGTCGAATATGTTCCACCCAATAGTGAAGAAGTAGTGCCGAAGGGCGATGATCTTGATGACGCATTCCATGGTGAAGATGACAATGAAGACCAGGTTGATCTTGTTGAGGATGATCTGCATGTAGTCTATCTGCTCATCTGTCTCCACCATCATCGTCACCATGTTAAAGATGATCAGCATCATGATCATGATGTCAAAGGCTTGCTTTGACACCAAGTCGAAGCAGAATCCTTGTAGTATATTCTAAAAATTTAACATAGGCAAAAATTAACCATCTGCAAAGTGATTAGGGTTGTACACCTATTATAAATAAAGCTTATTTCTATAATGTGATTTATTTATGTTTGATTACCCTCCAGTTGCCATTTGGCTGTAATCATGATGCGAAAATATGTTACAAAAAATGTATTGTATATGACGAAATATATGGAAATCTGAGCAAAATTAACAAAAAAGTTAATATCGTATGAAAATGTACTTGTATGCATGCAAATCTACTGTAAATCAAAAACGTATTGATGGATTAAGATCCTTGTGAGAGCAGAAACACCTACAAATTATGTTCTGTAAAAATAATGTTAAAAAAAGTAAAGTGTCATCCATCATCATTTGTTGCATTGATCCTTTTTATTTGTAGACCCTTCAGTTTACCAACCGTAGGCCTTGGAATTGGCTTTTGTGGTTTCTTAGATCCCAGCTTCTTCATAGCATTGTAGTATTTCTTCTGTTCCTCTGTCATGAAAATATCCTGTCCACCTAAGTAAAAAGGTAAATTGAAATAATATAAATCTTTCTGTTAATTTTTACAATGGTATTTGAAACAAAACACGACATTTACTCTTAATGTGATTTATCACGGAGTCTAAGGGAGACAATCTTCCGTTCTTGGTGAAAGTGGTCAGAATGCTTTATATACTTATCTTTCTTTTTTGTTGATTGAAGTTGTCGATGATGACACCAATGAAGAGATTCAAGGTGAAGAACGATCCAAAGATGATGAAGACCACAAAGTACAGGTACATGTACAGGTTGACTTCTTTGATGGGTTGTTCTTCTACCTATTGCATCACAAGAATATTACAGAGTTTTCGAGGGTCAGGTGCTCAAATTGGGGGGTGGTAATAGAGATGCTGCCCAAGAGGGTCCCCTTCAATGATTTTTTTTTGTTTCGTCAATTATTAAATAGGGGCACCCAGAATCTCAAAATGGGGGGAACTTTCATTTATTAGGGCAATAGGGCAAAACGGGAGGTGCCTCAGCCACCCCCCCAAACAAACAAACAAACAAATAAATACATTTTCTGTATATTTCAGATCATTTCTGTTCCATTAAACGTTTAAACGTTTAAATGTTGCAATGAAAATTCAGGTGCTTAACCAGTAATCATACTTCTTATGGAATTGTGCAAACTTACAGCACGTGAGTCCACTGCTGCATACATAATTTCCATCCAGCCTTTAAAAGTTGCCTGAAAAATAAAATAAATACACGGTGTGTACTATTAGGACTTGTCTTTTGTTTTCCAGTTCTTTTGTGTTCAACCCATACCTTCCCCCAATTACTGCTGAGAAAGGTATGTTTCTGTATAAGAACATTTATAGGTTGTCCTATGACCCTGTACTGCATGAGTGGATGTAAGATGAATAGGTTTATGTTGGCATAGATTAAACTAAGTTGAACCAAGCAGCTTGGAAGTGTTCAAATAACATTTATGCTGCTTTTCGTAGAACTGGGGGAAATTCCTGCCAGTATACAGTAACAACAGTTGAAATACATCACCAAGTGAAATCAACATATTCTTTTATCTTTACTCTGGAAATGACATAAACGGACTTCCTCCTAGCTGTATATTTTTATAGGTAAAAAGTAAAGAAAAGTGGTGATTTACTTCAAGTCGAGAGCTTGCCTATGAGCAGAAATCACTGCGGTTGGCCTTTTGCCTTGGTTACCGGTAATTACAGGCTTTTGTGAATGACTGGGGACAGACTATTTCTGGATGCAAATGAAAGGTTTGTATTGAGTGAAGTCAGAAGAAAGTGACGGAACAGAGCTAAGTGACTTGTTGCTAGGCTACTACACAAAATAAGTTAAGCTGAAGAAAGAGTACTATGGAAAGCTACATCCAAGGGAACTAAAGAAGAAAAATGGTCTGAAAGCATTCTGTGACCAGTGTTTTATATTAGCATAAGCTGGAAGTAGATTTAAAAAAAGAACGAACTGGAACTCACGACTTGCAGGAGCGAGAGATAGCCAGCTCCCACGTTGTCAAAGTTGACTTTCACCTTGGTCCAGTAGAACTGCGTGTCGTTCATTGCTAGGCAGTCGGATTTGTTATTGACGATGGAGGCATTGTATATAAATCCCGTTCGGTTCACACACTTCCCGAACTTGCCCGCAAAGAGGTTCACTCCCATGATGCTGAAGATCAGCCAGAATATCAGGCACACCAGTAGGACGTTCATGATGGAGGGTATGGCGCCAATCAAGGCATTTACGACCACCTGTTAAATGAGAAATGAGCATTGAGAGACAACTCCCTCAGCATTAGTGTTATGAGTATACAAATGATACGGATATATGCAAATCTAATGAAATATTCACTAGATCAACTTAAGACCCATTTATTTCCTGAGTGCTTGATAAACAAACTCGTACCCGCATGCCTTCAAATCTAGATAGCGCTCTTAATGGTCTGAGAGCCCGGAGGGTCCTGAGGGATTTGATGGCAGCCAAGTCAGAGTATCCAAGTGAATTTGCTATGAGGCTTACCAAGGATACCTGTACAGAGACAGAGATGCAGAGCCGGTTAGGTCGTCCAAAGGCATTATCGAGACAAGATGCAAGACAACATATTCTCATTATGGAACACCAAAAATAAATATATTTTAAAAAATGTCATCCCACTGTCTTCTTGCTTCCTGTCAGGGGAGAGTCTGTACAGTAAAGTGTATATTTAAAGTCAAACAAGGATAAAAGTGCACAGGAGAGTATTTCATGATATTATCATTTATTGTGGCTAGAGAATAACTGTTAAGGTAGCCTTGGATCAGTGCATTGGTGTACAGACTTAGTGAGGTCCTACTTGTACCTGCAGAAGAAGGAACCAGAGATGGTTAGGGAGGAAAAATACAAAGGAACCAAATAAATACTAATGTGTGTGACTGTGGAGCCATATTGGAGTAGCACTCTTGCACACAGTATGCATCACCCAAATCTCTCCTGAGCTATAAATGAAATGCTACAAACCTGATCCACCTAACTATCATTTGCTTGTGCAGTATTTATTTATTTAAAAACCATGTAGTCTATATTTTCTGTAGTAATGGTCTGCCAGTATTATAATGTAATTATTATGTAATGTAAAGTCAGCATCTCGGTACCCATTTCATGCATTTGGAAATATTACGCTAGATTCCATTAGTCTGAGTGACTCACGTTGGTATGTAAACTTCTAACTGCCCTACATTTCATAGCAAAAAAAGAATGTCTTTATTGTCATTGGGCTGGTGGTAACACAATTTAACTTACAGGTAAGCAGTCATAATAATTGCGGGTGTAGAGCAGTGTTTCTCAACCCAGTCTTTGGGGAACCCTGGACATTCCACGTTTTTGCTTCCTCTCAGCTCGCAGCACACCTGTACCAGATATTCGGTGTTTCTTATTGGTTGGGAGCTGGGAGGGAGCAAAAACCTGGACAGTCCGGGGAAACACTGGTGTAGAGGATTAACCATATCATTGTGTGTTTAAACATGATTCCTTACTCATGTAAACTAAGACTGTATCAGGACCACACCTTTGTCTATAATATAAATTTCTTTTTGTCATTTTTCATTTACTAAGATAACAGCTAAAACCATCCATAAATCTGGTGCACTGTGTGATTTCGTTTAAAATTTAAGAATTTAAGGCACGGTAAAGAAACATATAGCAAACCATTTGTTTCACAAATACATATAGTGGTACCTCAGTTCCCAAGATACTTAAACTCCTCCAAAGCTCCAAGGCAAAGCTCTCGATTTACCAGTCGATCTACGTTCCTACCCTCACCTATGGTCACGAGCTGTGGGTAGTGACCGA
>JAODJW010000104.1:137452-151570 GCA_026777045.1 Hyperopisus bebe | reverse complement strand
CATTGGATACATTTATTTTCTTACTTTACAAATTACTGTTTTGATAAACGTCCTTAGATGTGTTTAGTACAGTATATGCTCTTCCTGTTTTATCCGGTTCATTTTGTGTTTAAATGCTAAAAAAACATATTTAGGTGTAATTTTTTGGGGGCCGGAAACCAATTAATTGGTTTTCCATTATTTCTTATGGGGAAAATTCGATCAGAATCCGAACTTTTTAGGATTCGATCCGGAGTTCTGAACGGATTAAGTTAGAGTTCTGAGGTACCACTGTATATACAAAGTCATACAAAAACTTGCATAAACAACACAGGAAGACACTGGATGATGTATGTTCCAAACAAGCACATTCATAACTGACAAAAATTCAGGGTGGTGTACATACTTTCTTATGAACTACAAATATATTGTTCACATACATTATTATTCAGTTATTTGTTTGCATTGTGTGCTTCTAGTTATGAAAATGAATCTTAAATTATGACCCATTAATAGACTTCTTCCTGACCAGTCGAACAGTAAAAGGCACTTTGTAACCCAATATCTTCTCAGGAATGGATGTAATGGAAAAAAGATGCTCAATTGAAGTGAAGCAATTTTGAATAGTCAATTAATTTGTTGCATAACATAACAGATATTTATCATCTATTGCTTCTTGCGAGTGAGCCCACTTAATGTGAGCTTTATTACCGTGGAGCTGGCACATGGCCACAGCATCTATCAGAGACTGAAAATGTGCTTTTTAAGCAAGTATTCAGTTATCACTGTGTACTTTTGCAAGTAGGTTGGCTTTTTAATGACCCTCAAATGCTTATCTGACCTTGTTAGCTTAATATCAGCAAGAGAAAATGTATAATATTGGTGCTTGTAGCCTAATCATTGCTCATAATACTGTCTCAATAAAGCAGAAGGGAAAAATATATTTCCAGATAGCTGAAAGATTGTATCAATTGTGCGTACTATATAGAGCCTTCTTCATCAAAACATGCTTATTGTAAGTTTAGTTCACTTGGTACAAAAATAATCTGGTTAAAAGTACTGTTAATATGAGAGAGTCTAACTGACATATTGCAGAATTCCAGCTACTTTCTTTGTACTTTCTGTTAGATATGGCCAGGCCTAGATAAAGATGACCTTCAATGAACACACACTACACACAGCAAATTAAATTTAAAATTCTCTACATAACTCTAGTGTTCCAGACTTAATGTCCCAACTGTTAATGAGTTATGGCAGTATATCTTCAAGCAGATGGTATCCTTTAGGATACAAATATGAAGACAAGGAAATCCTATACTTTGATATCGTTGGCTGGTGCTTTTTGAGGAAAAGCCCAAACGCTGCTTCAGCCCAAATGAGCTTCAGAGGATGATTGCCGTTCATACAAACACAGTAGAGTAGAAAAAATGTGTTGAAGTCAAAGTGCATAGCGAGTTGCTACTGTAAAAGGTCATGTACTTTACACTTGTATTTGTATTATTATTATTAGCAAACTGCACTGTGAGCAGTGAGGCCGAATACCTCCAGGGTCCCAGACCCCTGTGAGTTCTCCATCTTCATGTACGCCATGTACTCTGTTTTTCTCCTACCTTACAAAGACATGCAGTTTCAGTGGATTGGTAACCTTCAGGTATATGTGTGTGTGGCCCATGATGGACTGGCATCCTGTCCAGGGTGTCTCTTGCCTGGTGCCCTGTGATGGATTGGCATTCTGTCCCCATTGTCCCCTGCCTGGTGTCCTGTGATGGACTGGCACTCTGTCCTTGGTGACCCAACCCCCCCGCCTTGTCCTCCTGTGATGGACTGGCATCCTGCCCAGGGTGTCTCCTGCTTTGTGCCCTGTGTTTCCTGGCATTGGTGTCCTTGCTTTGAATAAGCGGCTATGGAAAATGAATGGATGGATGAAAATCGCGAATACTGACATTATAAGATGTTATGCTGATTTCAATTAAGGCATTATGATGTCATAGAGTACCTGAAAAAGAGCAAACAAAGGACATGCCCAAGCAGAATCAGGAACGTTTCTGATATGAAGATATGCTTGAAGGAGATGTGCTTGATCAGTTATGCTGTGCTAATGAAACCTTTAAATAAGCAATTTCAAGTGTTCTTATTCTTCATGGAATGTACTGCTGAAATGTCAAAACACTTGTAATCATCTGTGACCATGAGAAGTACGATAGAATGGTGAGTCAGACACTTGTAGCCTCCAAGCTAAATTATTCATAATCATACAATAACTCAAAACATATTATTTCTGGAAAAATGCAGATGTACATATTGCTCATTCATAGTCATGAATTATTATGTGTTTTATGTCTTATTAGAACTTTCTAGAATAACTTCTACTTTTGCAAGCATTTAAAGTCACAAAGAAAACTATACCAAGCATAATAGCAAAAAAAATTGTGACCGTGGGCAACAGATGTCAATTTCTGGAATCTATTAAAGGGGATAGTTAGTAGGCAGAAAAACTCAAATAATCAGTATTCGGTAAAATGTAATTAATTTACAATCAAAAACTATATTTTTCAGTACTGTTGTAGTGAAGGTCATGAAATCATTGTTGAATGAATGATGAACAAATGAATGCACGAATGAATGAACGAATGAATGAACAAACGATTGTATCAGAGATGTATGTGGCAACGTACAAATACATATGTATTTTACATGTATGCTTCATATTTGTACGTTCCTCTATTATGAAGTCACCCACCTACGTTCCTTTAAATCTACAAAGTTACACTAAAGATACATTTTGTTACATTCATGATATCCAGGATTAGAATTTTGCTTATTGAGAACAAACAAGCTCTCCATGTACTCTGATATCTCAATTGAGCTAGAGAGCTGAGACTTGGCAAGACTGCCTAAAAGTGTAACTTTTATTGTTCAATTTTTTAGAAAATGCAAATGGATTTTAATTCCTGTGTATCTAGAGAAGATATGTCAAAATAAAAAAGCCTCAAAACAATTGCATTAAACAAATGTAATTAATTATCAACTACAATGACTTTAAACAACATCTGTCATGAAATACACACTTTTCTGGCTAAATTGCAGTTTGAGGGATAATACTTTTTGTTTTACACCAGCTGCTTGTCAGGCATAACATAGATCTTAGTGTTAAGACTATAGGTTTAGCATAAAGTTTAGTTTTTTCCCTTATTTGCTTAAATTTTCCAGCAATGTTATTTTACATTGCTACAGTTCACTGAGTTATCATTTAAGTGCAATAAAATATCTTCTACAGATAATTAGCAGATTAAATGATTAAATGTTTTATTTGATATAAAAGCCAAGGTCCTGGCATCTTTTTTAAAAAATGTTTTATTCTGATTCAAATTCAAGTTAGCAATTTTTCATTTTTGTCAAAAATGGAAAAAAATATATAAAAGGACACAGTGGCTTTTAGTATCATTGTTGAGCACGTACACATAAGAGGAACATGACAGGTTTTGGTGCTGATGTTGTTGACCTCTGGTCAATGATACAAGTGTGCTACTCACCTGTGTGAACTGAGCTAGGACTTACCCTATCATAAGAGGTGTCTGTGGAGATCTGTACACCAATCACAGAGTGGGATGAAAGGAAGCAAGTGAGGCTTTGCACAGAAACAGCTTCAGGCAAGCTTCAGCTATGGCAGTGTGCTGCTCCTGAAGGTCTTATTTTTGATTTGTAATTGTTGAAACCAGCATAAACCAGTAGCCTGTTAGGGTTTCTCTCAATGCACTGGTGGGTCCTACCTGATACTAGTTGGCTATAGCTAATAAAGTACATCCTGCCCAGTAATAGCTACGTAGACAAAAGTAGCAGCACTGCTATATGGTCAAAAGAATTGGGATACACCTCTTAATCATTGAATTCTGGTGTTTTATTCAGTCCCTTTGCCACGGGTGTATAAAATCAAGCACCTAGCCAAGCAGGCAGGTTTACAAACATTTGTGAAAGAATGGGTCATTCTGAAGGTACTGTCACCTTTGCAATAATATATTTGTGAAATTTCTGCCATGCTAGATATTCAGCCGGGTATTATTGCAAGGTGGAAGCATTTAGGGATAACAGAAACTCAGACATGAAGTGGCAGACCATGCAAAGTAACAGAGTGGGGTTGCCGACTCCTGAGGCACATGGTGCATAAAAGTTGCCAACACTCTGTTGACTCAATAGCTGCAGAGATTCAAACCTCCTCTGGGATTAATACCAGTACAAAAGCTGCACTGGGAACTTCATGGAATGGGCTTCCATGGCTGAGCATGTAAGCCTCACATCACCAAATGTGAACGTGAGTCCAAGTGTCGGATGGAGTGGTGTAAAGCACACCACCACTGGACTCTGGAGCAGTGGAAACATGTTCTGTGGAGTGACAAATTATGCTTCTCTGTCTGGCAGTCTTAGTCTGGCAGATGCCAGGAGAGTGTTACCTGACGGACTGCATTTTGCCAACTGTAAAGTTTGCTGGAGGAGGGATAATGGTATGGGGCTGTTTCTCAGGAATTGGGCAAACTTAATGCTTCAGCATACCAAGACATTTTGAACAATTTTATGCTTCCAACTTTGTGGAAACAGTTTAGGGAAGGCCCTTTTCTGTTCCAGCATGACTGTGCCCCAGGGCATAAAGCAAGGTCCGTAAAGACAATTGGTGTGGAAGAACTTGACTGGCCCACACAATGCCCTGACCTCAACCTCATTGAGCACCTTTAGAATGACCTAGAATGGAGATTGCAAGCCAGACCTTCGCGTCTAACATCAGTGACTGACCTTGCAAATGCAAATGCTCTTTTGGATGAATGGGCAAAAATTCCTACAGAAATACTACAATATCATGTGGAAAGCCTTCCCAGAAGAGTGGTAGCTGCAAAGGGAGGTCCAATTCCTTATTGATGCCAATGGATTTAAAATGGAATGTCATAAAAGTTCCTGAAGGTGTAATGGCCAGATATCCCAGTACAGATGTACATATAGTGTAGATTTTTATAAAAAGTATCCTTCCCAGTACTAGCCATGCAAACCTAGTGAAGTGCAGCCTACCCAGTGCTAGTTAGGTGTGTACCTGATGAAAAGGGTCCTACCCTGAAATTTTGAGCCCCCTTTACAAAATGTTACCTTACAGCGAGTATATTGCCATTCGAATAGTGTTAACTCATAAATTACAGTACAGTTAGGATGATCCCTATAGGGCAGACTAAACACACCGCATTTGAGATGTGCATAACGTGTTTCCAAAGAACACGTGGCAGTGTGGCTCTGGAGCTTGCTTTCAAACCAGGTATAGAGCAACAGATCCCTACTTTTAAGTATGGTACAGTAAGTAATTGTGGCAGCTAAAATACTAAACTATTGACTGAATTTTTCGGGTTGTTTCCTGTGGGTTCTGGTGGTTTTTCAACTATTTTTGGGGTGGTGATGGACTGCACATTGATAGAATTCGCATGGCTGGGAACTGGGGGATTGAGGTCCTCCTTCATAGATTTTGCTGAATCCGCCCCAACAGTAGGTCCATGAGTCCCCCCAATGACCATATTATCCAGCAACATCTAGGTAGCCTATATCTAATAAACTGGTTACAAAGTGCGTCACAGTTTTACATTCATACTAACTGTGACTAAACATCAAAATGGGTGGCTTTGCGTTACTTAAGGGTTGAGAGCCTTTGGCTCTCGTATTTTAATAATCGTAAGTAATTAACCAGAATACAGGTTAACATAGTTAAGTAGGTAAACGTCGTCATATGCGTATCGGTATAATCCGTCTTCCGCATTGTTAACTTGTTGATTTTTTTCATCTCAATTCTTGTGGGACGGTCTTGTATACAGGGTACGGTGAAAGCAAGCATATTAATCTGTTTGATTTTTTTTTTATCTTTAGATTCTTTAGATACGTGAAATGTCGCGAAATGCCCCGGGCGCGCGCACAGGTTGGCGGCAGAAGGCGGAAAAATCGTTTTCAGGCATTTTAGTGACGGATTTTAAAACGATGTGTATACCCAGTACCTCAATTTTGGTACCAGAACTGAAAAAAGGAAAACATAAATGCGAGGAAAGAGATACTTATGGTGATGATACGTATGGTGAAGTACTAGTGCGGCGGGTAAATTTGGGAGAAACTAAACCAAATAGGGTGGAACAACGTCAGCATTTCACCAGGTAACACACTTGCTTTATACAATTGTAAAATTAGTTTAATGACCGCTCCATACCGACCCGGTATCTTCTTGGTTTTTTTTGTACTTTTTGCTAAGTTGCTGAACTCCGTTTGGGAAACCTAAAATACTGTAAAATAACAGTGTGAAATACTGTATAACATCAGAATGAACTGCCTACATCTACGGCTGTTTCATGTTTATTATTGATGTACAATTTGTAAATATCCATGATGAAAAGGTATTCTAGCTATGAATTGCCTGTTTTGATTATTGAAAGCTACGTGATTTTGAAATGTAAAAAATGATAATACAAGGTACAGATACACCAGTTACCATTCTGGCGAATGAGTGTAGCCTAATAATGGACATAAATTGTATTAAAAATGATGTATTACAGTATAATGCATATGGTAATATCCCAACGTTTGGATCCCTGAATCTGATCAGCTTTAGAGCCATGGTCTTTGACACAATACTCTTTCTGCATTTCATAAACAGGACAGTTGGCTTTTTATCTTTAACAGAAACTTCATTTGGATGACTTTTCTGCAGAATAGTCAGGCTTTGTAGTTTCTCTGTTGAGATTTTCTGCTGTTGAAAGCAGTTAATAACCCCTTCATTGTTATATGCACAGCTAATTAGGCCATATAAATTTACATTAGTTGATTTGTTTTCAGATTTAGAATAAATAAAAAAAAAGCTTGTCTAGCACTTCAGAACAGTTTTTTGTTCTGAATACTCCCTGAAAGTAGAATTTAATAGTTTTTGCTTTATTTGACACCCCCAAAGAACAACACTCTTAAATCATTTGTTCCAACTATATAAAAGCGATGTACTATCACACAGAGACAGTGAGAGTGTTTACTTACGTCGACAATCAGAAAATCAAGCCAGCACCAGTAATTGGTGAAGTACTTCTTAAAGCCATAAGCTATCCACTTGAGGAACATCTCCAGAACAAAGACGTAGGTGAACACTTTGTCTGCGTACTCCAAAACCACCTTCACCACTTTCCTTTGGTCTATGTAAATGTCCTCAAATGCCTGTTAAAACAATAAATACTGTCAGTCCTCTGTACCATTTCTTGCGGGCAAATAAGGGTCTATAAGGGTATTGTAAAACCCAGTGCTTTTTATGAAACCATTCAAACATTGAACTATGCATGCAACCCTGAAGTTGTATTGTGGTGGCCAGTTCCCCTGTTTCAGTCAATGGATATTGTTTGTGTGGTTGCATCTTTAGCTATGGCACACAGTAGATGTTATGTCATCTACAAACTTTGTCACAGCTTATACCTGATAATGTCAAGGCAGTGAAGTTAATTGCCGTAATTTTCTTGTCATGCTCCACAAAGCAGTTTTATGAATTATTAATTCATATCTTAATATTAGCATTAGTTGCTAAAAAAACAACAGTATTCCAAAGTAGGCTTCATGCGATTGACTGCACGCAGAGCATATTAATTACACACAGAGCTCGATAAAGAGAGGTTTGTTTTTGAGAAGGATTAGAGAGCAATGACATGGTCCAGGGGTGGCTGCGTGGGCTGTAGCTGAGCAGCTCACAGACTGTGCTTACCAGGGCTCCGCTGCTGAGAAGGATCATAAAGATGATGAAGGTCTCAAACCAGTTGTGCTCCACTATCTGGTAGCAGGTCTTCCGGAGACGCCACCAGACTTGGCATACCCCACGTGTGGTGTCGACATCATAGCAGGGGAAGTGGTGTGCACATGCTGTCGAGGGCGATATGATGAGCCATGGTCAGTTTGGCTGGTATCTTTAACCTTAATGACTGAGAAAGTCACAAACTCTCGGCCGGAGGTTTTTAAGGATTGAGCAAAAATATCGATATCACTCATGTGGTTTTCTGCCGGGCTGTCAGTTATTGTGTGATGGATTGTATGCTCTGTTGTGACATAAACCACAGAGTCACAGAAAAAAAAGGAATTTAAAGCATTAATACCTAATTAACTTTTTTACCATGCTGTGTCAGTCCTGATGTCTTTCATGTAACTGCTAACCCCATGCAGGTTATTCTACACTTAGACCAGCTGGAGTGCATCCTGACAGTGTCACGTGGTCTGAAATCACCATGTTTAATGTTACCCCCCTTTTCCTGATCGAGTGACCCCTGTCTTTCGTAATCTTGTAGACCCCCCCCCCCCAGGTATTGGCTTACCATGCTTTTAAAAGCTTTCCCCTACACATTGCAGCTCTTCCCTGAAATCACATTAGAACCTTTGATGTTCATCTCACTGTCTCCATTACTGGCACTTATGTTCTTCCAAATTAGCTTATTGTCTGCGACACGTGATTATGGTACTTTGAGACGTGCAACAAGATTTGTAGAGAGGCTTGGACGCTTTCTTGGTAGTCAGACATTTATCAACCTGATGCCAGGCCATGTACAGCTGTGAAGTACCATTATAGGACAGTCAATGACACTGTAATGCTTGCACTTCCTATACAGTACTATTTAACCATGGAGGTATATTTGCATATGCAATACTTCTTTTCTATGCAGGGAAATGACAATAGTCATGAATACCAAATAATTAATGATATTACCATTGATACTGCCATTTCAATCCAAAAATATACTGTAAATGAATGAATATAGTAAAAGGTTCAATAAAACTCAAACATTTGCTAGATCCTAGGCTCACAGGTAAACCAGTAAACCAGTATAAATAGTCAAAATATTTTCAGCACATTGTTGGTTAAACAAATATCAGGCACACAGTGCTGGTTGACTTGCACCTTTAGTGGTGCAATATATTGGATCAACATGAACAATTAAATGTTTTTACAGTAAGCATTCAGTTTTAGTTAATTTAATATATGGTCTGCATGTTGGCCAACTGTACATGTAAATTGCATCTTGGATAATAATGTAATTTTTCCATTAAAATAATTGCTGGAATACTGTGATCCGGCTGTTGATCAAATACTGGCTACAAATCCATGCTCATACCTTCGGAAAGACTAGTTGTAACATGTTATATTGTATGTGGGCGCCAAAAAGTTAGCTTCAATAACTGCTAATCTACTAACTCCGAAATTTAATTTGTTAATGCTAAACCGATTACACATTAAAAACATTTAGCGGAAGCTAATGATAACCGCTAAACTCTAACTTCCATTATATGAATTTAGCTTCGGTTTTGTTTTTTGGCTCTAAAATCTTTAGAAACATACCCAGAGTGTTAAGATTTAACCTGTTTAACACTCCCATCTGTTGGACTAGAGACTTACCCAATTGGGTATTGTTGGATTGTAAGCTAAGCAAGAAATCCTGCTTCATAATACAGGCCCCTGTTTTCTGCTTAGTTCAGGGTACCCCAGCTTAAATGGACTTTATCTTTGTTCACTTTCAGTTAGCCCACACTACCTTAAATCCAAGTAGCTATTGACCAATCATGTCTTGTCTTTACATGTAGTCAGTCAACAACGTGCCAGATAGACTATTGCAGATACGTTCACAAAAGACAGGAACATTATATATATATATACTGTATATATATATGTATATACTGTATGTATATATATATATATGAATATACTGTATGTATATACTGTATGTATATATATATACTGTATATATATACTGTGTGTATATATATATATATGATTTTGGGGTTTATAAACTGTTTTGGCCATTAAGCTTTATTAATGTTACCTGTGAAAAAAAATGTTCGCAGATTTATAGGTAGCATAACTAAGTTTAGCGGAAGCTGTTTGTTCTTGTAATGGTTTTCAGAGTTAGCTGAAATGCTATTCTGGTAACGAAAAAGTTACCTTCACTAATTAGTAGTTAGCAGAACCCTTGCCCACCATTGTGTGTGTGTACGCTGTATGCAGGTCCTAATCATCCGAAGCACCAGAGCCAGGAGGCTGTACGACAGAATGAGCCCTGTACAGAGAGTCCCTGGGAGATTGCCTAAGCCAGTGGGAGTCTGCTTCAAGCACAAGTAATGGAGGCACTTTCCCCTCAAAGAAAGCCCTCCTCCAAACTGGCTACTTACCATAATTTAAGAATAAATATTGATTTTGCTGGTATGTGCAGAGAGCTTCCTGATTCCCTGGTAGTAGATTAATGCATCTCCCACACCTCCCCTCCCCTCCCCTGTTGCCAGACTAGCTGTTTGTGAAAGTAGTCCTGGGTAATACATGCTTTTAAATTCCATTTATCTGTCTATACCTATGCCTGTCTGTTTCTTTATGAAATTTTTTAAGACTCTAAATAACCATTTTGCTGAAAGTGACCTCACCGTTGACAGCTATTTGATTGTTTAATTACAGTTTCCCTTTTGGGCTGCACTGATTCAGAACTCAGTAGTGATTTTATGTTTCTTAAAACATCTAACGGACAGCAATCAGACTAATTAAGGGAGGTGCATTTTTGGCCTGAAGGGCGACTGCCCACTTCCACAGAAATTGATTTCCTGAGAAGCACCTTAGTGTAACTTTCTTTCCAGGAATTTCTAGCGTTGCCCTTTTTGGCTGCTCTTACTAATCTAATAAAACCGTAAATGATGAGGAAAGCTTAGCTGGTATTTATCAAAATAATTGAGTGTCTGGTGAGCACTGGATCTGTTGCAATTTAACTCCCGCCTCACAGGAGGATAGGTGTGCTGTTTGCTTTAAGTCCGACACCATAGTTTGTTCAGCAATCAACTTCAGATACTCTGCCTCTAACCCTAAGAAACCTCTGGGTTGAGGTTGCTGAGCAGGAGTGCGATGCCATGATGGTGTGCTTGTAGGCTATAACATAAGGATTCCTAGTGTGTCATAGAAGCTCCGTATTTGGCTGTTTGCCTGATTTTTCTTATCATATTTAATGAGAAATTAATCCTGTAAATTCTGCACTCATAAGTGCAAGTGTTTTTATGTTGCAAAGCTGGCAGAAAAGGTTGAGGGTATCATTTACAAATTTACTTTGTTCCATTTGATAGCAGCTTATTCAGATAATAATCTCATGCAGAAATTTAAATAGGGTGGGTGGGGGGTATAAAGTTTCTGAGACATCAGAGTTTGTGCAAAACAAGCAAACTGGTTTATATATTTACAGCTCTTCTTATTGCCAAGTGATGTAAGTCCTAAGTCCGAAACAGGAATAGTTACCGGTGACCTGACTTTTACAATCTATATTAACAGTATCCACTAGAAGTCAACTCCTTTGGCCTCGATCTTCTGCATCTCTGGTGATGTCTTCCCCCAGTGGGCGTACTTACCCTCAGGGATGCAGTCCTCGGGATCCGTGGCCTCTTCATCTGCCTCAGAGAATTCGTCAGCTTCCTCCCCAGGCTTCCTTAGGTCCACGGTGCTGCCCTCTGACAAGCTGATCGTGTCCTTCTGCTAGAAGAAAGATAATACCACAAGCATTCAGAGAGATGAGAAATGTTGGATAGTTGTCACTCGTTTGGCTGTGTGTGACACTTTGGAGTACAGAACTGTATCTGATGTCCCTTATCACATGAAGGCTTTTGATATCAACTGTAGGTGCTTTGTACCCGTCACTGAGTACTCGAATTGGATTAGATGGGCTCCTGCATCTTTGGGTGTTGAAATTCTTGAAGAATATGAGAAAAGTCAGAACGGTTGCTTGGCTGGTATGATGTGGAGTTCTGTCATAGTATTGATCAGTTATTTTAACATGCGCTCCAATAAGATGTTTTTACCTATTGCTTCAAATTGACATCACATAGTCAACTCATCAGAATCAGAGAATGAGAAGGAAACCCTACAGTAATGCGGGAGGAGTTAAGCAAAGTTCAGACATGTAGATCTTTCAACTTTAAATTCACTGAGCAACGTGCTGAAAACCTTTTTTTATTATTATTTTTAAATAGCCTTTTTGGGTTTTACTTGAAGTTGCTGTGTGAGGGAACTAGGCAACAGATGCAAACCACTGTGCTGCACGCTGTGTTTTATTCTTAACATTTTGAAACAGATTTTTTTGATCTTGTGTCAGGTGGTTGTGGTGGTTCTGAAGCTAGGGATCTGTGCCGGCAATTGGAAGGTTGCCAATTCGTATCCTGTGAATGTCAGGGGTGATTCTACTCCACTGGGCCCCTGAAAAAGGGCTCTAACCTGCAGTTGCTTCATGCTGGGTATGACATGAATCTATATCTACCCTGAAAGCAGGTTCTCCAACTTCTTGGAAAATTTGGGGGTTGGTGGCAGGATTGGGGAAAAACCTTCACACTGTTCTGTTCCATATGAACTTGTGTGGTGCTGAGGTATCCCCTGCTGCACATGGGTTCTCATTCCTGAGTTGGTGTGGTGGGTGTGGCAATGTGCAGTATCAGCGTGCTCTTCTTACCTCCTCTTTGTTTATTTGTGAGAATGCAGGACAGGTGTTTCAAATCAGCTACAACACTTGTCTCTCCCTCTCACAAATAGTAGTAAATCACCTAATGTGCATTAACTTTTTTCCGTATATTAATATCTCGGTGTTAAGGATATTGTTGTAGGGTCCGTGGCTTCTTGCTCTGCTGGGGTATGTGTCATGCTGTTTGTCACCATGGTGAACGCTAAGTAACTTGCAAATGGAAAGGGGGAAATGGCTGTTGACCTTCGTAAATCAAGCAGTCCAATCTTATGGAAAGATGCTGACCCAAGACACACGTCAAATCCCACAATAAAGTGGTTAATTGACCACAAAACCAGCATTTCACAACGACTTTCTCCTAGTTGAGAATTAAAGGCCTTTGAAATTCTGTGGTTTGGCATGAAGAGGTCAGTAAATGCAGACAACAGGATATCAGAGAGCTCGAAAGATTCTGTCTAGAGGTGAGATCCCACCCAATATGCTCATATGCCCATAAGGAGAGGGTCAGGAAGTAATACAGACAGTCCCTGTGCTGTCGTCCCATCAGTATTTTTTATCTATAGTGTAAAAAATGTGCCATTGTGATTGATTGTGTCTAATATCCATCCATCTGCATCCCGCTTCTGGTGATGGTCACTTTTAATCCTTAATATAGTAAATTTAATAAGATTTAAAAATAACTTGATCTGTTTTACAGACTCTTTTGCTCTTTTTTTTATCAAGGATGTAATAATTTTGCAGAAGACTGTATGTATAGTAATTTAAATTGATGGGATTTCAATAAGAATAATTAATAATATTCAAACCTGTCTTTATTCGTGGGGTGTTTTTGTATTTATGTAAAAGTTAGAAAAGAAAATTATGGTAATACTTTCTTTGAATGCCATGTCTATAAGAATCTATGAACACATAACACATTATAATATATAACACGGCTATAAATATTGATAAAATGGCATAACATATTATAGACATGTTTATTATACTTTATATAAGCTGCCTTATAAAGCTCATATCCATAATGCACTAGAGCACAGGCGTCAGACTCCTGTCCTGGGGGGCCGGAGCTCTGCACATTTTTGGGTTTCCCCTCGCTTAACACACCTGATTCAACTTCTTGTGCTAATTACCACATAGCTGTTGAGCTGAGTCATTTGTGGTGGAACAGGGAAAGCACTAAGCTACACAGGGCTTCAGCCCTCCAGGTCTGCAATTGGACACCCCTACAGTAGAGGTACCTTCATAATGAAATACATTATGATTCCCCCGCCTATCGCGGAAGATGCGTTCCAGACCCTTCAGCAATAGGTGAAAATCCGTTTTTATAGAAAGACCATATAAATATATTTTTTTCTTCATAGTTTAAGCCTTAGAATATCCCTCCCACACTCTTTAAACACATGTAAACTTATTAAAACAACACATATATGTTGGGCTAAGGATATGAGTAAAATAAAAATAATAATAATAATAATAATAATAATATTAATAATAATAAATGATGTGTGTATGTGTGTGTGTGTATATATATATATATATATATATACACACACACACACACACACACACATCTCTCTCTCGGTATACGTAATGGAATATATAAAAATAAAAACATATATGGCTCTTATATATTCTT
>JAODJW010000104.1:124654-137352 GCA_026777045.1 Hyperopisus bebe | reverse complement strand
CATGTTGATGGATGACTAAGGGAATTTGGCCTCTGTGTCTCCTCATGTTTGTACCCCAGTTAATCAGGAAGTCATGGCTTACAGCTTTAATCTTCCTATTCACTCCAATCAACTCAAAGATGTATAATTTACAAGGGAAATATGCTTCAGTAACATTGTGTTCACTATAATTTGCAGTGGTGCCAATAATCTTGGCACATGTGTTTTTGTTAAAAATAATTATTTCTTGATGAAGGTTTTGTTTTTCTTTGAATAAATTTATTCTAATGAAAGGTTGGATCTTTCTATTTTTTTCAGTGTGAGATGAAGCTACTTTGCCAGAAAGTGGATTTTTTTCTAACCCTTTTTACAAATCTCTACAATGGATGCCAATAAATTGTGGAGGGCATTGTATATACATATATACACACACACAAGATAATAATAATAATAATAATAATAATAATAATAATAATAATAATAATAATAATAATAATGTTACTCATATCCTTAGCCCGACATCCACATATATGTGTTAAGTTCACATATATGTGTTAATATTACATATTGTATATAATATATATATATAAGTGCTGTCAAATGATTACAATTTTTAATCAGATTAATCACAGGTTTGCTGTGGATTAATTTAGATTAATCATGATTAAATATTCATTTTTAATCTATATTAATCACAATTCATTTTGCATGAGCAAACAGCCGGACAACTTGTCTTATTTAAGGTACCTCAGTCTAAATGGTCTTTATCTTAGTTCACTTACAATTAGCCCGAACTACCGTAAATCCGACAAATAATCCGACTAATCATGAAATCCAATTCTAGCCCGGTTAATTGCCATTGTTAGCAATATCAGTTGATAAAACATTACGCGCGGTGCTTTATGTATAAAACTCTGTAGCAACACGTTCACAGATAAGTTGGACGGAATGGTGTGTGCGACTGATTTAATGAGCCACAAATGAGAAGTAGTGCTGAAACAGTATAACACTACAACTTTCCCTTCTGTTGATAAAATGCGCAGCCATCTCAGATTCTGAACTCGGGATCCTCCGTGCTGCTCCGAGATATTTCTCGGATCTCTGAGAAACGGGAGCGCGCATGTTGTCACTTCCGGCTTCAAAACATGGAATCCGACTCGGAATACGAGTTCCCAGGGCAAATGGAACGCAGTAAAACTGCCCGAAATGGGTTGACAGAGACATTTCAGGGATCTTTAATCAGATTAATCATGATGATGGATTAATCCGCATTAACCCGTTAATATTGACAGCCCTAATAAATATATATATACATACACACACACACACACACACATACATCTCTTTCTCTCTGTATACGTAATGGAATATATAAAAATAAAAACATATATGGCTCTTATATATTCTTTTCATCCTTCTTGATGTAGCGTACCGTCGATTTATTCAAGCCATAATGGCGAGCGACGTCCGCGTAACGCTTTCCTTCCGAAGCACAAGTGTTACCTAAACTATTTTCCTATATTCTGTGCTTTCTGTTGGGAGTGGAATGTAACTTGGACATGCCTAATGTCAAGGCTCATTTCATGATTTACATAAAATCTGCATAATGCAAGTGACTCAGAAGTCAAACCTTCATTTCAGTGTCTGGGCAGTATTGCAGCCACATACTTGGTGTGATACCTGTCACCTGTCATGAGCTTTTTTTGAAGCAATGACAAAGCCCTCGCACAGTGATGTAAAAGCCAAAAAGGTTAAATAAAAGAAAAAAGCCTTACAGCGTGTTGCTCAGTGTGTGCAGTTCAAAGGCCAAGACGTCCAGTATGGTGCCCAGAAAAGTGTCTACACAACCTTGCGTGTTTATTCCACATTCTGCTCTGTTCATTTACGCTTGGTTCCTGAGAGTGATTGCTACTTTGAGCAATGGCAAAAAAAACTTGTAATCAACATGCGGGATATTTATATATGACTTTTCTGTTGAGGATGAAACCTGTAATCAAAGTAATTAAAGGTATTTAAGTTTAAACTATATTTGTCTTGAACAAACTTATTATTATTCTCATATCAAGTCCACCCCTGGGCTTGTACAGTTTGCCTGTATGGTGTTTTGCAATGGAATTCTTTGTTGGCACACTGCGGTTCTGGTGTTTCCAAGCATTCTACATGAACCTTCTATTTGGGCTTTTGCTATTTGGTGGCAATTTATCTTCCATTTGTCTGTGGCTTGCACCTGTGACCGAACAAAGCAGAACCATTTTCTCTTAAACCAGCTACTCCTTGATGGCTCTCGTGCTGCATGAATCGCTCTGAGAGCTGTATAGACACTTGAACAACACCATAGGCAGCTGATGGGGAAAGTATGAATATTACCTGGCTAAATGTTAGCGTCTTGGCATTGTCTGATTGTAATAAAAAAACTCTGATATACAGAAGATCTGATACTGCATACCAAAGCTCACCTCTTTGCTGAAAGTGGCACAAATGCACTCAGTGATCCGCAAAGATGCAGCTTACAGAGGCTTTACGTAACAGTTTTGAGAGGTTCAGTGCTGTATTCCCTGGGCTCGTGCCTTTAATGCTATTTTCATTTGATTTTCTTTTCAAGCCGTGCAGTGCAACCATAGTCATCATCCATAACTGAGATTAAAACAGAGGGGGAAATCCTTATAATCTTTACAGGTGTTCCTTACAATCCAATAACGCGGCCTTGTAATCCTGCGTTTAATGTCCTGGGCTAGCTGGGAGGTGAGATTACAGTCAGGTTCTGGTTGCGGGGGACAGTGGGTTGAATGAATTTACAGGAAGGGATCAGTGGGTCAGCGGCACCAGGGAGTGCCAAAGGGGGGAGTGCCCCTCACAGGATACGCCAAGCGTGCACAAGCTTGGTGTAATATTCACCTTCAGCTGAGGCTTTGCCAGAGTGTAGTAGTATCTGCCTTTTCCCATGTGCCTTTCGAACAGTTTTGCAAACATAAACTGTTTATTGATCCCCCTGTCAGCCAAATGTGCAGCAAGGAGCCAGAAGTCTGATCTGCTTGTAAGATGAGCTGCTCACAATCACTTCCACCTAGTGGCCTTTGCAGGTACTGCGTTTGCGGGACATAATTCTGATCTCTAAAGGTGTCCAATGGCTGCAGGGCTGTAGAGAAAACCACGTCTGCCCTAATTCACCTCAAGTTAAAATCACATTAGAGGTGATGAAAGAGGGGGTACTGATAAGCTCCCCTCCCCTCTTGTAGAGACTCAGAATTAACCATGCTGAGTGCTCTCCTCTTCCAGCTGTGATTTGTTGTAAAAAGGGTGCGGCTGGCTGTTCGGGATGAAACCATGCATGGTGTTTTTGCCACAATGGGCCTGAAAATTAAGCAGCCTTGTGTTTCCTTGCCAACAAAAACGACACATCTGGCCTGGGAGCAGTGGAGCGGTGAGGAGGTTTTGATAGTTGGGCTGACTGGGTTACAGAAAGCGCATGTGTTTTTTTTTGTTTCCACTTTCCATTATCCTGATGACTAATTCTGCTGCCTAGCGGGGGCATGCGTGGGAGGTAGAGTGGAGCGAGGGGGCTGTGTGAGGACGTCTGAAGTGGGGGTCAGCTAGGAGGGGTCTCCTAGCCACCCTGGACTGAGGAAGCTAGTCGAGGGTGGGGGGACAGTCTGCCAGAGAGAGAGAAAGGTGGGAGGATGAGTGCAGAAGAGAGGTTGGGGGTGGAAATGGGGGAGAGCAGGAAGAAGCAGGGAGAGAGGACACAGTGGGCAAAATTGTTAACCTTCCAAAGAGTGCTGAAAGATGCACGCTGGCCTGGAATGCCATTTGGCAATGGCCTTTCTAAGTGTGCCACCCCATTCAATCCATCCACACTGCACACGTGTTGCCAATCCGGACAGGTTCTGGCAAGGCCTGTATGAGTTGTAACATTTTGAAATGGAACTTGTGGAGGAAAAAATAAACAGTCTAGGTGGACACGTAGTATTGCCAGGGCTCTTCTCAGCAGGAGAGAGTGGACCACCATCAGCAGCTCCTGGAAGAGATGCTGCTTTACTGGCATTATGAAGAGACTCCCAATCAGGACCCGTCACACTGGCTGATTATCTTCGGGAGTGTGTGTGTGTGTGTGTGTGTGTATGTGTATGTATGTGTGTGGGAGCACGGTATGACCACATGACACTTCCGGTCAGCTCTCTGAACCTCTGCAGCTTGTCTGACCTGGATGGAACTACAGAAATGCCCTGGATTTTGTGGGCAGTAGCCTCATTAAAGTTTCATATTAAAATATATGGAATAATAAAAGAGCTTCATAACACTTTACTTAAGGCGATATTTTTAGTAATTTATAAACATTCATAATGCATTGCACTGCATCCATAAAGCATTATAAACATGGCTATAAACAATAAAAGGCGTAACACATTTTAGCCATGTGTATTATGCATTATGAATTCCTTATGAAACTCTCATCTATAATGCACTATATATACCTTAATAATGCATTACAAAGCATCCTTTATGCTTATACTGACCACTATGATGCATTATGAAGGTATCTATAGTGCATTATTGAAAGCTTCATAAAGCATTCAAAATTCATAATAAACATGACTATAATGTGTTATGCCTTTTGCTAAATATTTATAGCCATGTTTATAATGCTCTATGAAGGCATTATTATTTGATATGAATGTATTTATAAACAGAGGTGGACATTTCAGGTCCAGAAAGTAAAAATCCAAACCAGAATTTTGTTTCAACCAACCAGTTGAGTACTCTGTGACTATGACTCTTTATGCTCAACTGGTTGGTTGAAAGTGTTGGTTAAAAAAGTGTTACTAAGAATTTCCCGGGAAGTTCTCCAGGTTCAGGTGGCCAGTGAACTGGATGAGCCCAGATATCCTGGCCATGTCTGGGTGTGTACAGATGGACAGTAGTCAGTGCTGCACTCAGACGTCATTGTCGGCACAGTGACCCACCATGCTTGCTGCCTGTACCCCCCTCCTCATGATTCTTCTGCAGTGTGCTTGGCTTGAGCCCCACTGCGTTAAAAGGGAGGCTCTACCGGTCACACTTGTTCTGCATTTACTGCCACAGGTCGCTTTGACCCACTTCACTCAAACCAGCCCCAACTAGTTCTGCTGAACTCTGCAACTACACAGTCGTCTGTAACTGTCAATTCACGGTGGTCTCAGTGCACAGGTTCTGACAGACTGCTGGCTGGATCATATCATAGCATCTAAAACCAAAATCTTACAAATGTATCTTCCAGTATATAAGATGAGACAAAAAGTGGATCTATACAGAGTTTAGAAATATAAATCCTTGACTTCTGGTTTTCACTCATTTTGTGTTTTTTAGGTCTGCTTTGTAATTTATGTTTGTATGTGTCATGGATTATCGATACTAGTACACTGTATATCTCTATGATTCAAGTGGCGATTTTAAATATTTTGCCAAATAATACCACACAAGAAACCTGATCACAATTAAACAATATATAATTAGCAAAATTGCCCTGTCCAATGAGAATACATAAACCGAGAAAAGGTGAAACCAAAGCCATGCAGAGACTTCTTGAGGGGCAGGTGCTCAACCGGGGGGGGGCCACCTCACTAAATTTAGCTGACCGTAGGGGTAGGGGTTCCTCATAACAGAACCTCAAAAGTGGGGCATTTTCAGTTTTTCAGGCAAAAGGTGCTTTGACCTGGTGTAAATATTAGATTGTGTTTTGTGGTTAAATAATGATTTTTGTTTCAAACCACAAGCATGCTAACCCAGTTCAGCAGTGTTTGTTGTGGTCCACTCATCAGCTATGCATTTTTAAGGGTGATGTCGTGCCCCCCCCAGCAGAAATCTACAACTTGCCATTTAAAAAGTAGAGTGCGTCAGTTTTCAGTTCTGCAACCCACCTTGCACTTTGGAAATGTTATCTTTGTTTCCCCAGCGGACAGATCAAAATCGTACCTGTATTATTAAGCCCGTGGTTAGTTCACAGAAAAGCCAGCGAATAAAATAACGAAATGAGTAGGAATCTGGAACAGGACAAGGCAGGGGAGGGGGGTGACATTGTGGGGGTGAGCGACAGGTAGGAGAATGAGGAGGATGGTTCTAGGGGGAGGGTGACTGTGTGTCTTTTACGAGTTATCTAGCAGACAGACTGGGCATACTGGGAGGAGCAATTGAATGATTTAAGAGACTGATGGAAGTAAAATGCCCTTACTGAAGTGTTCAGAATGCATTTTCGTGGTGAAGAGCGCACACCAAAATGTCACTTTCGTCGTACGCATTTTGAAATACCACTAAGGTCTTCACCTCCCTTAATAAGGCCTAGTCGCTTTCTGTTTTTAACCTCTTTGTGTTTCTTCCACCTCTGATTCTGCTCTAATGTCACCATCCTGTTCTGTATCATGGGCTGCAACCTATAGACGCAAGTTCATGCATTCATCTCTGGATTTCACATCCAGCTGCAAATTAATATGGTAGGCAAGTAAGGAGAGAAACACTGATGTCTCGGTGGATTGTGCTTTCCTGTTACATAAATAAATCTCTCTGCCATGAGGCACCCATTCATCTGCTTTACAGATTAACAGATTATACATCTGCATGCTTTCACTAACTCTGCTATAATCCACCCATCCATCTGAACCAGCTCACTGCGTCTCTGAGTCTCAGGTTTCAATATTTACTTCTGTGGCTTTTTCAGCAGTCTGTGGCTATGAACAGGGAAAGCGAACACTGTTGGCACTCCTCGTGTTCCTTTACTAACAGCTATAGGTCAGCAAGTGTTTGAACCTGAGTATCTGAACCTATTATAAATGAGGACAATATTTGGATTAGGTTGGTAAGAATAATCTGAATTAAAACATAAGCATAAGTTAAGTAATCCTTTAAACAGCTGTGCAGTAGCTCTTCCTACATGAAACTAGCAGAATTTCTCTCCTGAATCGTTTAATAATTGTGCATAAATGGGACTGTCTCAAACCTGTTTGCTGTCCACATCCTCTGAAGGCTTTTCCACATTTTCTTCACCCGCATCACCCGGCGGAATGTCATCATCGGATTCCACTGTGGCGATGGGAATGCCGATGTTGGGCCGGGTCACGTGACCTTCTCCTTCAGGAATGGCGTGCCGTTCTTCTAGCCGGCCCATGCCAGGCACGGTACCGTTGGCCTCGGGTTTGCTTCCCACACGCTTCATCCTCATCGAGGCCCGGGCCTCTTTGCTCCTCTTCTGACGTGCCTTCAGGTCGCCGTGGATGACGGCACAGAGGCCCTTTCTCAGCCAGTGTAGGCCACGGTGGATGCGGGCAAGGGCCACCTGCAGGTTGTTCATCTCGCCGTCCTCGTCTGGAGCTGACAGGTTATCGGAGCTGAAGGAACTCAGGAGCAGAGCCAGGAAGAGGTTCAGCACCTGTGGGGGTGACAGACATTAAGGACAGCTGGGGCTTCTGGGTAAAGGGACCTCGTGTATACCTCACACAGTCCAAGTGATGATACAAGGAGAACTTGCTTCTTCTGGATGAAGAGGCCATTTCAGTGTCTTTTCATCCATCTATCCTTCCAGTTTCTAAAACCGCTTTTCCGATTCAGGGTCAAAGGGGGTACGGAGCCTAACCCAGAGGCTACGGGCGTAAGGCACGGAACAACCCAAGATGGGGTACTGACCCATCACAGGGCACACTCACACACCTAGGCAACTACCCGGTTAGCCTCAGCATGTTTTGGACTGTGGGAGGGAAACCGGAGTGCTTGGAAAAAACCCCACGAGGACACGGGGAGAACATTCAAACTCCACGGACATTGAAGCCCAGCAGAGACTCAAACCCTGGTTCCAGAGGTGTGAGGCTAACACTGCGCCACTGCGCCACCACATTTCAGTATCCTTCCATGGCAAACAAAAGCAGTTTAGGGGCTAGTTTTAAGAAAATGAGTTTGTCTAAGTGCACAGGTTATAGCTGACGTAAAACCAGAAATTATGTGTTGACATACCCAGGAAAAAATGTAATGAAATTATGCTAATGATACCCTAATTTCATCTATCCGTCCATTGTAGGGTGGAGTGGGGTGGAGTCAAGCGCGGCCTAGAGCATATCTCATAAAGCAGGGGTGCACCGTGGACAGGATGTCACTTTGTCACAGAAAATTATAACAAGCAGGATAAAATTATATACAGAAAATATTCTACATATGAACCTCGAAGATGTGCACTTCAAAGATGCGAACATGCGTGTCCAATAAATTAAAAATTGTTTAAATAATTGCAAAATTAAGGATTAAGGACAGCGGCGCATCAGTTAATTCCTATCTCTGTTGCTTGTCGTCGATAGGAGTTGAGGTTTGAGGGGAGGAGAGAGAGGGAGGTGTGTGTACATATTTCAGTAATGTAGGCTTGCTCACTAGCAGTAAGTAAGATCAACTGACAGAAAACAGTGGGAAAAAGAACTCTTAAGTCGCTGGTTATTAAAATGCAGAGAAAATCAGTAACAAAAATACAGATATTAACTTTTGAAATCATTTTCTTATGTAAATGTTTCCGATAGGAGTTGAGGAGAGAGGGGTAGGTTAATTCAACAATGGTAAACGGCGAAATTGGCTCATGGAAAACAAGTTGTTTCTTGTTAAAATACACCACAAATCTATAACAAAAATAAATAAAACGTAAATGTTATCTAAGCGTTTTCTTATGTATAAATAGCTGTACTAAATGTTCCTGTTTTTGATAGGGGTTGGGGGTTGGACCGTCATCGACTGGATGCCTAAGCTGACTATGTTGGATTTGTTCGGACTTGTGAACCCGCTCTCGGAACGGAACTGGTTTGTATGTTGGGCACCTTCTGTATACTATTACAGGATGAATAAGTAGTCCTAACTGAGAGTAAAGTCTCTATTTTTTATTTGTCACCATGTAAATACTATAGTGTGGCATTGATTAATAAAATTAATGCATTCTGTACTATATAGCATAGGTGTCTGGTATCGTGTGCTAAGGGTTTTGGTTATGTCCCTACTTTTGTTTTACTGTTTTTTTTTTTTGTTTTTTTTTAATTACTGCAGTACCAGGAAGCTTCCACTTAGGAGGATGACCCCTTTAGATGACGCAGTTTTATTAGTTGTGTTTCAGCATTCTCCAATGGCAGTCCCCTTGTGCGTGTATATATTATTTATACAGCCATATTGCGTCCCCCTTGTCGTGTATACAAGCTGGTCCTATAAGCCAGGGTTGTCCCTGGTCCTTTGAATAAGATACTCACTGTAGCCGTTCATCATGTATATATTTCATTACCTCCTTAAGTACCGCTTTTTTTTATTTGGGATAAGGAATTCAACATAATGTGCCTTTTTCCTCTTTGATATAGAGCTTTAGTTGCCAGTGTACCGTTTGGAGGTCCTCTTGTAAGATGACCTGAATCCCTCGGCAGGTTCCTACTCCAGGGTTCAGAGCTCACCCCGGGGGCACTATGGCCCCTCCCCCGAATACCACCAGCTCGTGGCTGGGCAGCCAGCGATCGATCGATATGCTCATCTCATCTGCGCCCTGCCATTTCAGAGCCGATGAATCACACAGGACGTGGCCCGGTGAATAGTGCCGCACATCAAAAGGCCAGCGAGTGCCAGATGAGCAGCAAAATCCCCCCCTTTTTTACCCTCATTCGGCGGGAGTTATCGCCCAGTCTCAACTCCTAAAACCATTGCTTATGATTTACATTTTCAGTCAACGTTCGTACCAATTTGAAATTCTAATGTTCTAAAAAAAGTTACGGGGTTGTGAAAATGAGCCACATGTAAATCATGCAGTTAGAGTGTTTGGAATCTCTATGACAAACGTGCCCTCATCCCCCCAGTCCCCTAAAAAACAGCCCAAACTTTAATGTGATAAAATATTCCGTTCTGTGATGGGATCCCTGCCCTAATGGATCTCTGCGGTAGGCCGGTGCTATCTGGGGTGATCGATATTCTTTCCATATGATTCTGACCGTGAGCCACCATACAGACCTTTGGCACTGAGGACGACGGCATTGGCTTGACAGGGGCACCCACTGGTGGGAGTCACGCTTAAAGGGAAAATTGCGTTTAACGTCCCACAAACACTCACAGCAGGGTTTCAATTAGTGTGATGAAACTGCAGCTGGCATGCAGTACTGCCCGAGCCCAGGTCTGGGGCGTCCTGCCAGGCGCCGTGACCAGACCCGAAACGATGCACGTTTTTTAAAGATCCCTGCCCCATGAGGAAAAGTCACTTGCACACAGTGTTCTTCAATTCATCGTTGATTCGTTGACTTAGAGGATGCTAAAGGAGGAAGAATTAAAATAAAATTGCCGACTGAGGCAATGAGTCAAAAGCAGATGGAAGCGCTTAGCGAGAAAGTGTGCTCTTCTCAGACCTTTTTTCATGTAAACAAATTATCCAAGATGAAATGACAACTGAAGGGGACAGGCTACGCGTGTGACTGATGGGCGATGCGGATGAGGCTCTCTGTGCAAGTTCGCCCTGATGCAAGGACATAAAGAAGGATGTGAAATCGAGGGTGATGGCTGCTTGCCCGTGCGCAAGGCCTCCAGTGGCTACAGCACCTGGGGCTCCAGTGTGGTCCGGTCATGCTTCAGAAGACTCGGGTGCGAAAAGGTTAGGCGGGGTGTCCACAGAATAGCTGTCATAACTGTTTATTTGAACAGTGGAGGCTAAGAGACTTCTAGATGTTATCAGGTCACATTTTTTAACTTAAACTACCTTAGGTACCTTTATCAGCTACTGCCTGAATTATGCACCACAGCCTGAATGATATGGAAAGATATCTATTTTTGATCATCAGTGTTTACAGTCCTTCTGTTAGTTTGTTGTATGGCATGACTTGGGGAGTCAAGACTTTGACTTTTTGAGGACCTTTACTGATGCTCAACAAAAAAAGAAGACATTTGGTATCTGGGAAGCCACACATTGTGGGTGAAACACACCAGTGGATGTAACTTACATATTCATTTGGGGTTACGGCGTAAGGAAGGTCGGTGAATTTTACGAGAAGTAGAATATCGGCAAGTTATACTGAGTTACCGTAGTGCAGGGAATTAAAATCAATGGGTTCCAGCCTTATAATCGATCAGCATAAATCATTCAGCAGTCAGAATGTATGCAGACAGTATAAGTTATTCTCAAGTGCCTCTCAGTTTCTTGGTGGATGGATTTAGTGCAATGAGGATGTTAGTAACAGGTGTGTAAATGCTGCTCTTCAGGCCTAGGCACAATATGTGCTCTTAAAAATCGAAAGCCAACCTAAAAATGACTAAGATTAGAAGTGGTCATGATGCAAACAGGGTTACTGGAGCGTATTGCCCTGCTTTAACGTCTGCAGTCTCAGAGGACCAGCTGGAATCATCGCACGGCTCTGTCCCTGGAAATTACCTGTCTGCATCTGAGATTACTCATTTAACCCCACTACACTGATATATGGCCTTGGTACCCCCCCCCCCCCCAAAAAAAAGGGATCAGTTTGTGCTGTTTGTTACTCAGATGTACCGTGAGTCAAAAATTAACATCAGTCAGCATGTATTAAGAGCTGAAGAGACCAAAATGTGTGAGTCCTTCAGCTTGTATCACTGTTGTGGTTCTGTGAAGGTGACCTGTGAGCTTTATCTCTCGTGTTCAGCAAGCACAAACTGCAATAAAGGAACACCATTATAGCTGTCCTAGAAACAATGCTTATGTTTCATTAATTATGTGTCCAAAGGTGACATCCTGCCATGACAATTCAGTAGCCTTAACCTAATAATACCCGGCTTGACTATTCAGCTGGAGACATGTCTGTGTTAACATGATGTTATATGAAAGCTCACCTGAGAATAAATGAAGGAACCATAGCAAAGTTATTGCCAAAAGCCCTTATGAATATCTGTGAGTGATTTGTGCCAGATGTCCTTCAGATGATTCTAACCCTGAGCGACTGTGTGGCGTGATGAACTGAGCAGCAATACTGCGTCATTCAGAAGCTACCTTTGAGTTAGAGCCCAGTATCGGGCTTCAGGCTGCCATTCAGCAGTGTGTCTACTAGCTAAAGATGACCAGAAGCTTTTACTTACTATTTTCTATGTGACTTTTCTTCTTTCACTCACTGGTGACATATAAACTGTTGTTGGTTTAGGTTAAACGGTATTTGATGAAATTATGCACTTCAGGATACTTTAGAAGGCATTACTTATTAGCAGTGATATTTAATGTAATGCGTGCTGTAGAGCTCATTGTGTAACTATATTGCATGTGTGTGGTATTTCTGATCATTTATCAGTCGAGGATTTGCCTCAATTGCTCTCAAACGTTAAGCAACATCTTTTAAAATGACTGTATAGGAAATGTACAGATTTTCCCATTTGGAGTAATTTCCGACTCAATGATTAACAGCCAAACTGCGTTGTTGACAGAACAGCTGGTGTAAAGAGGGAGTGAGTCATTGACCCACAGGGTTTGTGGATGGCCTGGGGGGCAAATCTGCGAGTGACACAGGCCTGACAGTGATCCCATGTGAAACAATTGATTAGAAGTTTTTTATTTTGTTGTCAGGTGACCCCTCTTATAAATTGATAATGGACACTGAGCTCAGATGCCACACTTTAACTAGAAGAGATATTTAGGTTGAACCAGAACACCCCAGGTTAGCTTGGTCAAGAACATATACACTCACCTAAAGGATTATTAGGAACACCATACTAATACGGTGTTTGACCCCCTTTCGCCTTCAGAACTG
>JAODJW010000104.1:106517-123733 GCA_026777045.1 Hyperopisus bebe | reverse complement strand
TTGGTTTTTATAATTGAAACCATTCAGTTGCATGCAAGAACAACCTAGTTACTAAAAGTTTGTGTGTGTGTGTGTGTGTGTGTGTGTGTGTGTGTGTGTGTGTATACACATATATATTTCTAGCTGAATGAATTGTACATCTGATAGTTGGCCATTAGTCTGCTCTATACATGTATTCTTTTATTCAATTTTGTGTCATATGAACTATGAAATACGGTCAGGGCACCAAGCTTCTTTGAAACAGAATTTGTCTTGAGGGGAGTTCCTGCCTCGAGGAGATTATGCAAACCCATACAACAAACAGTAATCATAATCTTGTGACCTCGTTTTAAAGTAGGATCTGGCTGATTAGTGGCAGGGGCAGAGGCCATTTTGGCACCCCATTATAAAACGAACAGCAAAACCTCCAGCAATCACAGGGATGAGAGGGATTGTTAGCAAACCAAGTATGAGTGTGCATTCAGAGATGTGACACCCGGAGGGATTGACGTTAACACACCCTATATTCAATCTGCTAGATCTTGTCACAACAGACAATCAAAAAGAAGATATCTCCATATATTACAGC
The DNA here is from genome assembly GCA_026777045.1 of Hyperopisus bebe. NCBI lineage: Eukaryota > Metazoa > Chordata > Actinopteri > Osteoglossiformes > Mormyridae > Hyperopisus > Hyperopisus bebe. The sequence continues at coordinate 123,165 of JAODJW010000104.1, read as the reverse complement.
TGTCTATGCAAAACTATAGGATATCTATTTTGGATATATTGTGCACATCTGTCGTGGATTCACATTAGCTAAACATGATGCGTATATACTCAATGTGTTTCCTGATGTTCTGACAAATACCTAAAGCTAAAATAACTCAATAAACCCATCATAAAATAAAATACGTTAATAACACTGGCAGCTTAATGAGGAGACAAACCAAGCACTCACCACAAGGTTCCCGATCACCATGACGAGCATGAAGACGAGGAGGCAGAGGGGCTGCCCAGCTACCTCCATGCAGTCCCACATGGTCTCAATCCACTCGCCGCACAGCACCCTGAAGACGATGAGGAAAGAGTGGAAGAAGTCCTTCATGTGCCATCGGGGCAGGGTGCAGTCCTTGGAGATCTTGCAGACGCAGTCCTGGTAGTTCTTCCCAAAAAGCTGCATCCCCACCACAGCAAAGATGAAGACAATGATGGCCAGCACCAGGGTCAGGTTCCCCAGTGCGCCCACAGAATTGCCGATGATCTTGATCAGTGTGTTCAGGGTGGGCCAGGACTTTGCCAACTTGAAGACCCTCAACTGAAAAAATATTCATAAAGAATCATTTAAAAGAATGTAGCAAACACCTACATCTGCACGTTATGCAAAGTGCACAAGAAATGTAGAGGTGCACAGACTTTTTGTCTTGTGGCCTATTTCATCTTGCTTATGGACAGAATAGGTTTTAAAGGCGACTGTAAGTACTTGCATAGTAAGTCTGTATGCCATTAGTTTTGAATATACTATACGTGCCAATTGCTTTGGGGGGTTTTTAGGTCATAATGCATGTCTAGCTATTAAGTAAAACACTCCTTAGAGGTTGCAAAACTCCAGCCAACATCAGTTTTATGAACATGATAGAATCCAGCACATCAAACCACAAAGCTGATTAAAGAATAAAGAATGTTTTAGTGACTCTGCAGTGTATTTTCATGGGGTAGTTAAGCTGTGCCAAAGAGACTGTGGAGGCTATTTGATCCATATTTCATGAGTGCTCCTTGCAATTGAATTGAGCACAGCACTATTAAAACACATCAGTGTCTGAATTTCATCGATGAATGCACTGAAGATTAACTTAAATGCAATACATTAGCAATTCAACAGTGTGTGTGCTGATCATGTAACGAGCGCGTAAGTAATATAGGGGAAAAGTATTTGTGTTTTTTTGTTAAACAGTTTCTAAATCTGTATAGTTTTGTTGACTTGATAGATGGATGAAGAGTGTTGCATGTCTTGGGCAGTTTTGTGTTCAGAAGTTTGTATGCATAATATTTGAGTAGGAGATTACCAATCTGAAGGAGCGCAAAATAGAGAGCCCCCCCACGTTGGAGAGACCGAGCTCCATCAGACTGAGGCAGACGATGACGCTGTCAAAGATGTTCCAGCCCTGCTGGAAGTACAGGTAAGGATCCTGGACGATGATCTTCATTCCCATTTCAGCCGTGAAAATGCCCGTGAAGACCTAAACGACCATGAAAGGTGATGGGAGTAATTAAGAGCTCACACTTTTGTAAATACAGCCTGACAAGTTGAGGATGGCTGCATCACCTTTTCTGTGCAGCAGCGACCAACAAACCTAAGAAATCTCAGGAACTGCCAGCAAGTGTCCAGTTTGCATGTGTTACAGTCTGCAGGACTAAAGCCTGCATGAGTTGTGTCTCTGCCTCATTAATCTGGGGGCAGAATGTAATTAGTGTTTCTGTGGTGAAGATGTGTTGGTGCTCCTTTCTGTTCCTGTGCACATGATGCCAAGACGTGGGGGGCTGGAGCAGGACAAACAGGGGCTACTGGCAGGGGCTGCAGGCCACTCATTTCATACCTTCCCGTTCAGTCCCAGCTCCTGTATTTGAAATGAAACTTCAAGACATGGTGGTAAATGTCCAAAATGCCTCATATCTGAAAGCTGGCATCCCCATCCAGGGTGTACCACAACTTAACGCCTTCAAAACCAGGAGGTCTGATTTTCGAGTCCTCATCCTGCGTCTTCCCCGGTGGATGCTGGGTCCTTTAAGTGAATCACACCTTCCAGTAACCAGCTGGGCCTGATTAGTTACATCGATTAATTAGCCCAGTGAGTGGATGTCACACAGCTCATCATCAGATGCGCGTCTGGTTTTTAATGGCCAATCAGTGGGAAAAGTATGTAGCGTGACTGGTTATCAGGTACGTAATTAAGTGTGCAATTACTTGGTGTAAAAATTCCTTGCATTACTGCACCTGCCCCAAACTTTCCAGACAACAGAGGGGACCGTCGCATTAACTGCAGTGTGTCGTACCTATCCAAAGCCTAACCAGGGGGCCTTAGGTTCAAACCTCAGAACGCAATAGACTTCCTGCTGCTTAGCATTCACATATTCTTAGAAATCCACACACTCCTTCAGTCTCTGAAACATGAAAAAAAAAAGTTTTTCTGAAAGCATTCTTATGTAATCTTACATAACACATAATACCTGCAGCCACCCACACAAAGACGTAGGGTTTGTGTGAATACCTTGGGGTGGGGGGGGGGTTCATTGTTCTGGAGCATAATTAATCTCATGAAGAAAATTCCCCCCTCAAATTCATATTCATATGCAGGTATTGATAATCGTTTTTTTTTTTTTTTTTTACTGGACTGACTCCGTATTTTGTTTCTTTCCCAAAAATACTAGACAGCAACAGAAAAGAAAGCGATCAGCCCTACTGACATAAGAACAGACCCCACAGCGAGTCTCATCATCATGGGGCAGCCTGTGCATGAATGTTAAAGATGTTCTCGGGGGTTCATTTGTTCTGCAAATGCTGACGAACACGCTCTTAATCATATTCCAAATCTGCATTTATTTTTAAATTGATTTGTTTAGAAGTTGTACAAAACAGGTGTTCAGATGGTGTAATTTGCATAACACACTGGGGGAAAAGCAGTAGCTTCTGGTTTTGTTGCATGTTAATTTAAAGGTGGTAAGAGGGTCAGAGAGGGAGTCCAGACACAAGAAACACAGATACTCCATTGCGGTCTGCCGTGGAAATGCATATGTAATGTGCACGATGATGTGAAATTTGCACACATGTTCACACCCGACATCCGTGCCCCAGAGGACCCTTTCTGAGGACGCTGCATCTGTGTCCAGATGGTGTCTCCTGTCAAGTGGAGAGCTGTGATTAACATGCAGGTGTCCAGATAAAAGCAGTGGGGTGACTCACAGGGGGAGCACCAGTCTCCCCGTATGCATGACAAAGGCCAGCGGGGACTGTTCAGCACCTTGTGCGGCCAGCCGCATGGATGGCATGCAAAAGCGGTGCCCTGAGCTGATATCCTAGAGCCTCTGCTGAGCTGTGCATGTTCATCAGCCTCCCGTCAAGTCATTATGTTGTGACTGTGTCATGATGAGTCACTGTGTCATAGCTGTGTCATAACAAGTGACTGTGTCATCCCTTTTTGCACATTTATCGCAGCTGAAACCAGCAGTGCCCACACTGTCAACATCAACAGTGATGACCAGTCTTACCTTTTGGCTGAACAGTAACTCGAGGACCGATTAACTTAACGGCTGTTATAACGCCATCAGCTCTGTTCTAAGAAATATGCTTAGAAATAAATTTGTATGATTGCTGACCCACTGCACAAATTATTAGTAATACAAAGACTGTTCTATGTGGTTTTGCTTCTGTAGAATCAATCATATAAGACACTTTTGTTTTTATTAATATAACGAGAATGGGTTCCAAGACTGTTGATAATAATTATACAGGGACATGGAATTCTGGGTAACTTCAACTTACAGTGAGGCAATGAAGATAGATGACGGCACTGAGTGTTGTGTTCTGCTTGGTCTTACCAGATTGCCCACGGAGAGCATCTTGTTGAACTCATCTGTCATGGGGTAATGCTCCAATGCCATGAAGAGGGTGTTCAGGACGATGCACACCGTGATGGCCAGGTCCATGAACGGATCCATCACCACAAACGTGACCAACTCCTTCACCTTCAGCCACATGGGGCAGCAGTCCCAGATAAGGTACTTATGGGCAAATATGTACCAGCAGGGGGGGCACTTCTGCCGGGACTCCTCCAGTTCTGAAAGGATGCCACCGTGTGTCAAACCATATGATGCGTAGTTTTTTAATGCATGATCAAGGCGAATTGATGTCTAGTGGTGATCTGTGAGATCAATTCAATATGACAAGCTAATATGAACAATGAGCTAATGTGAATGTGGATTTTGTGTTTCACACTGAACACATTTTCAAAAACCCAAATTCCATGACTGACATTTGCATTGTTTTTTTTTTTTTTCTTACTTTTGGTGGCGTTTTTTTCAGCAAATGCAAAGAGTAGGTTTGACCTTACTGATTCTGGCAGAAACACAACTGAATGACTTTAAAGATCTGAACTACTGAAATCCTACACAGCTAAAACTAGCCAGTGCTAGCCAGCACTGAATATATAAGGCACATTTGCATGAAAAAAACAGGGCTTTCGGATATAACACTGCACAAATATTTAAGCTGTATTGTGTTAGCCAGCGAGTAAACAATTATCTTATCAACACTGGGAATTCATGGCGAGTCTCAATGTCCGTGTCTTTAATTATACAGCTGAACAAACTTGTAAAAAGAGACGAGAAACACCTGTTTTACTGAGATTACAGCCTTCCACTGCCAAGCAAACACTACTCATCCTGTTTGGAAATGTTAGTATTCCTTCTGTTAAACTGAAACGTAAGATCTGTTTTATTGCAAGTCGCCTGGTGCTGTCACCTGGACTGAACTCAGACATCGTTTAATTTGTGTTTCTATCAGCCGATTGGTTTATTCCGTCTTGGCTCTGATTGGCTGGCTAGCTACCAGAGGGATTGTAACATTCTGTGTTTCTGAGATTTGACATTTACAGTGGGCTATTTTCTTCTGTCCACTTCAGATTTCATTTATTACTTGGTTGGTGTAAAGTACTAGGGCGTCTTGGGTCACCGTTACAGGATTTAAGATTTGGTAAAAATGATTCTGTTTTTTGTTTAATTTCAACATTAACTTTTTGGTGCAGGGCCCCGTGCACATGACAGAAACAAAGCGTTGTTCCATATAATAGGTCTCTGGGTAGCCTTTTATAAAAGGGTCATTATGATTCATGATTTATCAATATAGTGACTAAGCATCATGACCTTTGTTGAGCTCAGAAATATCTCAAAAGGCTTTTATTTAACTTTCATTTTGAAAAAGGGCTTGGAAAACAGTTTTGGGTGGTGCAAGTTATACTGAACATGCTATACGGTCCGGTGCAGATGGTTGTAAGGTACTCAGTATATTCATAAAATGGTGATGATGAGGATGATGGTATGGAAAGCAGTAGAAGAGTCTTACCCTCCATGGCATCAGAAAGGAAACTGGCTGTGCTGGGCTGTCTGTTCCTGGAGAAGGGCTCCTCCAGTAAGTCCGGGGACAGCCTCTCAGGGAACAGTGAGCCACTTGCCTCGCTCAGCCGCGGGGACCTCTGCAGGGACACCAGGGACATGATGTAGACCACAGCATCCATTTAGAAGGGTGGGGTCTGCTATAACTAACCAATAAGACTATTCTGAAGTTTTAGATTGTTGTACAAAGTTGGACCTCTTTAAAAGTTATATTGACTGACTGATGGTGATTATTATTGTACTTAGGGCTGTGAATTGATAAAAAAAAACTAATTAATCGCACCATTTTCTGTGAATAATTGTGACCTAACACAAACACTTGCAATCATACACATTGAATCCCTAAATTAACATAGATTTAAGACATGGGGGAGCATATGGGACATTCCCACAAACTCATTACCTTAAAATATAAAATTTTCCCCTTTTGAAGACAGCAATCCCATTATACAACTTCATTGTTTAAACTGTCAGTTTTGCCTCTGAGATAGTTAATCAGTATCGTTATATTATGATTTATTTCTGCAATAAAAGTAAGAAGTATTTCATCAAATCCAGGGCAAGAGTTAGGGACATCAAAACGAACCAAAAATTGAGCATAAATATGCATCTTATACAAATTGATTGTTGTTAGTTACATGCAATAAAGCTTATATTTATGATTTTAACACATTTTATCTAGTGTTGTGTTCTTTGATTTTTGGCTACCTATTTGATGAAAATAATTTTAAAAAAATCATCAAATCAGAGCATCAAGTGACATAATTTTAATATACATAAATAGTTTATGTAATGTCATTCAGTTTTCACAAAAACAAATACTGCTTTTCAACGTAACTTTTTTTGGAAAAATTTCCAAGTTTTTGAAAATGACCCATATTTTAATATTTAATGGTGTAACTTAAACCTGTAATGTGCAGATTGCAATTCCAAACAAAAATGCAACTTGCAAGCAAGTACAAGCTGAATATCAATGTTTCCAAATAGGCTGCATGCCCAGGGTGCAACCAGACAAGAGAGGGCATTGTATTATAATTAGGGATGTCAACATCCCACACCTTGGTGATTAATGGCATATAAAACATGTACAAATAATGTCAGGTATTCAACAGCCAGATAGACACACTGTTTAATTTGGACTGTGTGATCGATCTAAAATTTAAAACCTATTTGGTAATAGCTCTAAAACCAGAAGCATGACAACTACTGAAAGTCCCCTTAATAACATGTTATATCTTAAGATTTTAAGGGATAACCCTTTAATAAAATAAAACTAATACTGCAAATTATGTCACTTTTATCCTAGGTATGCCTCCGCCTGACATTTTTTTAATGAAATAAACCAGGTTGTATCTGTTTCCCTGAGAGACAGTAACTGAGTCTTTTGATTTTAGCTCTTAAGTCTGAGATTCTTTACAACATCATAACCTAAACACTCTCTTTTGGCCATGAAAGAATATTAAAAGCCTCTATTAAACGTCTTTGCTCATACTGTTCTCCCATTTGAATATGAAAATACTGAATGTGTTAATGCGATCAAAGAAATAATAATGACTTTAAAATTAACGGCATGCGTTAACGCAATTAATTTCCCAACCCCAATTCCGAATATACAGAAATAATTATTCAAGATTATGAATTTTAATTACAAATTATATGCACTATAGAAAGTAATTTGCTACAAATTTATTTAAATTGTTGGGGTGTTCTTTTCACTATAAACAGTTGCACTAATTGCAATTTGGTAACTGCACTGAACTCAGTCGAAATCTTCAGTTGGATTAATAATAAAAATCTTCTGTACCACACAGTGAGATTCACAGGACTGCCTCGATTGACTCCAGTGTCAATGTTTTAGCCTCTGTCTGTAGTGTCTTACGCCAGCTCAGCAGAGTGTGACAGTGATGGTTGTGGATCGTACCGTATTTCTTCATCTGGTGGGCATTGATAATATCGAGTCAGTAAGGTGTTAATCCCAGACTGTTTAATGTGGCAGCACTCACTGCATATATATTGGATAAATCAGCTGCCACATTTTTTAAGTCAGCTGTTACAGTGCCTCAGCTGGTCATGCCGGCACACCTGACATTTGAGTCTGTCTGGGTTTTCCCTTATTTGTCTGTTTCCCTCCACAAGGGAAAAGCTTCATATTTAGGTCACATGGTAGCTCTAAAATTCCCTTAGCATGTGGGTAAAGGTGTGTATGTCAGAAAAAGGCATCCACTAGCCAGGAATCACAGCAGAAAACGGAAGGCCTGCCATCTTGTGTTATGATGACATTTATCTGTGTGAGCACACTGAATTTTTACAGTGCATGCAGGGTTTCCTTTTAAAACTTCATGCCCTGGATGAGAAGGACGTCCTTATTTCAATACACAGATTCCTGTGAGACATCTGAGGTTACCTACGGCCAGATAAGGTGGCTCCCTGCCTCATCGTTTTCAGCTGCTGCTAAATCCCATTCGCGGACATGCCGTGCTCGTCACTGTTGCAGGATTTTGCTTTGCCTTAATGGAAGCAGAAAATTCAAGACTATGCAGTGTCAGGAGATTATAGGGAAGTGTAGTGTATACACACACAAACACACACACACACAGACGGATTAGCAGTGACCCTGAAAGCCACTGTGAAGAAAGCATCTCCTGGAAAATAACTGCAAGTCCAATGGTGTCCTTGTGTTTCGGGCACCAGTAACAAAGTGATGCTGCTGTGCAGCTTGGCAAGAGTATGCAAGACTTGAGGCTGGAGTGACGGGTACCAACCGCAGTGATGAACACGACAATATGGAGTCTACAGCAAACACCACTATATGAATGATGTGACAGGCCTCTACTAACACCGCACACAATGAAGTTCCAATGACTCAAAAACTGAAACAAGTCTTTATGCCCTGAGACCATAATAGACAATCGCAGTCATTGTAGGAGAGCCAGTTTTCTTATTCAGTTTGTGCGCTGTGATCCTGTCTTTAACCATTTCATTTCATGGACTATGATTTACCAATAATATACTTGTATATTTAACTCATAAACCCCCAAGCTGAATTTGAACCAACACAAGGCTCTTAGGCACAAAGTCACAGGTAGAGACAGTTTCAGCCTAACACAACTGGAGCAGGGTGACGTTCACCCCTGGACGACTTACACTGCCATCCCAGAATTTCACCAAGGGACTTGGTGGCACAGTCAGCCCCAAGCAGTTGACCCCGTTCTGGTCCACAGCTAGTCTACCGTTGATGGTCAGGGTGGGCGTGAAAACCTGGGAGCCGTAGCTTCCCATGCTTTGGTTGCTCGTCCGTCGTTTAGGCCAGGCGATGGGCGTAGAGCCAGTGCCACTCCGGGTGTCCAGGTAGTCGCCTTCCGCTTCCGAGTCCTTGCGGAGCCGGAAGGTGAAGATACTGACCTGACTTCCTCTTCTGGCACTCAGAGGGTGAGATGACAGGGTCTGGACAAGGAGGTGCTGCATCTTGCAGGGGGGTGGGGGAAGGGGGGGTCACGAGAAAGGAGAGATACATGACCGACCCTTAGGTGTGACTGAAATCCTACAGGTTTGTTAAAATGAGACCTAGATTTGTCATGGGAGTGAAAATGACAAATTAAGGAATGAAGGTGTGATTGGAGCCAGAATGAGGATAAGAAAAGCAGGTCATTGGGACGCTTCTGAAAGTTTTTAAAAAGCCAAACGACTTCTAGTGCCTTCGATGTTGATATACAGCCCATACTTAAATCTATGAATGGTTGTGATGCCTCGGCTTTCTAGGCAGTTCCTGTATCTCCTTAGCGTGGATCCTCATTTTTGATTGACAGTCACACAGCTTTAGTGCCTATGAGATATTCCAGGCTGCTAATCAAATTGTGTCTGATTCGATTTAATTCATTTTTATACACCACCCTTCCCAAAGGCCTTAAGAGCACTGTTTTGAAACTGTTTCAGGTGTAACCAACTTACTTTTGGCCCATCAGTCAAGTCCAAATTCTTTTCATCCACATCAGCTTCTGTCACTTCCGATGGGGATCTCTGGGATTTCCTCCGTTTCTTCCGGACTTTGGAATCTCTCAAAGTGAAGGGAGAAACTTCTGGCGATCGGATAGAGTCTGTCTCATGAGCCCTTTGTGATACCGCCTATGGGTCGAAGGTGCCCAAACAGACAGGAAATAGGCTAAGGGGTAAGGCTACTTCATGTGTCTGTTGTCGATGATACATTTTGTGAAATGAAGTCTCAGAAAGTCACATGGGTTTAAATAAGTAACTCAATCGTCTGAGCATGATGACCTCATCCATCCATCACTACTTAATCCCAACTGGGGTTGCCCAGAGCCTATCCCAATGGGCACAGGCAGGAAACAACCCTGGGCAGTCACCAACACACCACAGGGCACACACACTCACAGGGCCAATTTATACTCGCCAATCAACCTATCATGCATACTTTTGGACCGTGGGAGGAAACTGGAACCCAAGGCGGAAACCCACATGAACACAGGGAGAGCATGCGAACTCCACACAGAAATGACCCAGGACCAAACCCAGGACCTTCTTGCTGTGAGGCAGCAGCGCTAACCACTGCACCATCATGCTGACCATGATGACCTTATAGGGATGCTAATAATTTTTAATTTAGCGGATGCTTTTGTCCAAAGCAATGTGCAGATGTGGAAAGCATGGGGTAAGGAAGCAGGGTAAGCCAGCATCCTTGGAACTATGGGGATAAGGGCTTGTCTCAAGCATCTGAAAGTGGTATGATGATATACCTGTTGCTCCCGGCGCAGCTGCTCCATCGCCATTTGGAACTCCTGCTCCTTTTGCCAAGCCTCAGCGATGGTCGCCTGGTTCTGCTCCTCGTAGGCCATGGCCACCACGGCCAGGATCAGGTTCACCAAGTAGAAGGAGCCCAGGAAGATCACCAGCACGAAGAAGATCATGTAGGTCTTTCCTGCAGACCGAAGAGTCTGACATTGGCAGGGAAAGATTTTATATCAGAATGGAGTGAGTGAGGCATCACCTATAATTTCCCAACTCTGTCCTCGGGATCCCCCAGATACTCCATATTTTTGCTCCCTACCATCTGAGGGTCCCTCAGGACCAGTTTGGGAAACACTGACCTAAAACGATCAAGGATTTCAATCAATATGCTTCAGTAGTTACAATCTCCATAATTCTTGTTGTGATCATCCCTTTTTGATTTCAGGCAAGTATGAGGTTTCTTTAAAGAATTATGTCACCAATGGATTGCCTAGCTGTGAGTAGTTGATGCACACACTAGCGCACCATTACCTGCTGGTAGAGGTTTTCCCAGTAGTCCTGCGTCATCAGGCGAAACAGAGCGAGAAACGCCCATCCGAAGCTGTCAAAACTGGTGTAGCCATAGTTTGGGTTCCTTCCTGCTTTTAAGCATTCAAACCCATCTGGACATTTCCTGTAAGAAAGACCACATATGACCATTGTTATCTTAAATCTCGTACATCAAATATCTCCTGTTTCTTAGTTTCTTCTCACCTGACAACATTAACCTGACCCACAACAAGATGCAAATAGAATCCCTAAAAACACACCAGCAATAGTGAGGATATCTTTCACTTTTCCTAAGGCTGAAGTCTCCCTCCTACACAAACATGCTGTCCACATCTGCCTCGTGCAACATTTCCTTGTCTCTGCCAGGCTCTCCAAGGGCTGCAACCAACCATCCAGCGTCCATGTGCAATGCCTGTATTACATCCTTTTCAGGTGAGGGGAGGGGGATTTTGAGTGTCTGAGCTCTCAGAAGAAAAACCTGATAGTGTTTATTAGCAGAGGGATTATGGCCAGACAAATGGGCACCTGAGTTGAGGTTTAGGATTCCAATCTGATGCATCAAATTCTCCACCCAGGGCACAGAGACAGTTGAGTGTAGGCTATAGCTTCCCGCCTCGCTGTTTCAGAGTGGGCTCATTTAGTAATGGCTCAGCACAGCTGGATGAGAGTAGCCGCAAATCTTCCAGTGCGCTAAGCTGTTTTAGAGGAGGATGGCGCCACCATTGGTGGGATGAAGTGGGAACCTCCTAAGCCCCGGCTTCCAAGAACCCTATCAGGGACTATGATTGGGCGTGCGTTTCGCTAACAGCTTGGCTAATTCAGCACTCCGATCGGCATGATTGAATTCTCTTTAAAATGCAGTTATGTGAAAGGATAAGAAAATGGATTGGTCATGATGTCACTGTGAGACACTGTTAAGTCCTGCAGCTTCATGCCTACTGAAGCTCAAAGACAGCAAAAGAATTCAGTACGACTCATCTGTGAACCAGAACCTTTGTAGTTCAGTGCAAATCATTGTTATTGTGACCTACATTATTTTGGGTGTGATCTTGTCATTGCTGTGAATAAGTATCCCCCTGTCGGGATACAGTGGAATAAAATAGGAAATCTATCAAACAGTTATTTAATCCCATTTTTGTAAAAAAAGAAAAAAAAAAAAAAAGTATTGTGTGTGGCCAGTTTAGTGGGCTTCATGTAAAGTGTAAAGCCAACAGCTCTGACACTGGTCATGCCTAACCAGCTCAGAGGTAGAAAACTTGGAGCACCAGAGCCAGCTTTTCTACAATACAGTGCCAAAGTTTTCCTTTCATCATCACAGATGAGATCAAGAGGTTAATTCAAGGAGCAGGGATTCCCAGATGCTACTGTTCCAGCCTCCTGTCGGCAAACATTGCACGCTGGTCAAAAGAACAAGAGCAGATTTCTCGCACATAATATTTTGGCTCATAAAAAGGACTCTGCAAAACTCTGCAGACCGGGTAGTGATCTCCGAAGAGTGACAACCATGTTGAGACTGAAGGTAGACGTTTCCAGGAAATCAGGAAGAGCATGTCGCAGGTGAACCGTGTCACCACCGGCCTCAACATGGACCGAAATCTGCTACTTTGGGGTTTGGAGGAAAAGAATGCCAGCAAGTCCGGTCCTCCTTTTTGACAGGGAGAACAACAGACAACCTCAAAATGGCATCTTACCTCCCAAGGACCCTGTTTGCCATTTTCTTGGCTAACCATGCTGGTTCGCCAGGTAATGGCAGCCCTGGCTCGCCATTTTTTTTTGGATCGGACTGCTTTAATCTGGTTTTCGTATCTCACCCAGAGTATGCGTGTGGCCCAGAATTCAGAAAGAGAAAAGATGGACATAAGAACCCAGACACTTACAAAAGGGTTTCCCCAGAAAAACACTCCAAAGGCACACCATATATGTAACAGCTTTAGAAGGTTATTAACAGTGTGAACTTTTTCACTCCCTCCCGCAGAATCCTATTACACCCGTGTTAGAATGCTGCATTTCTGCTTCAGAGCCTGTGACCTCTCACCTCTGACCAAGCAGGATATGGAAAGATGAGAGGGATATGAGTTATTATTATGCAGTAAAGCTAATAGAAAGACAAGGTTGATGTCAGGATAAAAGTGCTTAAAGTTTCTATAGCAACAGTATCCAGGAGGCTGTTGCCTGTGGAGATGGTTTCTTACTGCATCTCTGGAGTGCTATTTTGTCCCCTGGTCTCTGTCTTTCAGATACAGTGACATTTCAGAACGCAGGTAATTTCGACTGTAACGTCATAAATGTTGATTGACGTATTGGAGCACTCTGTGGTTTTTTTTCGTTGCAAAAATAGTAAATTATTATAAGTTATAATAAAACTTACAGGCCATGATAAAGGCGAGCTTGCAAATCATTCACATTTGTTTGTCAGTACAAAGTATGCAGACATGTGGAAGAGGTCAGTACTGAAAACAGGGTCTGACAGACTTATTAATGAGTGTTTGAATTACATCTGGAACATACAGAACAAACTGAAGAAAAATCATTTGCCTGGTAAATGTGTGTGGAATCAAAACACAATAACCAAACTAATAAATCCCTGCTTTGTTTTCAGACAACAGTTAATGGTCAATATGCAATTAAATCGTTGCTATAACACAGCATAATGGCTTTGTCAGACTAAGCAAGTACACAGGATGCACTTAAGCAGGACTGCCCAGTCCTGGGATAGGACTGTGATACTGTCTCTGGATATGGTCACAGGCAGTCACTACTGCTGCTGCTGCTTTGGTGGTCTTTAGGAGAGTGGGTGAGAATAAGGATGCAGAGACGTCACACTGTCCCAGAATCTGTGCGCATTTGCTGACTTGGCCTGACTCTAAGGTGAATATGCGGGCTGGTCTCTTTAGCTACCTAATGTGTCGAATGCCGACAGGGTAACAAAACAGATTGAGGGGAACACATTTAGGAACAACTGAGGAAAGAACGAATTTAGAAAGGGTCGCCTTGGTTACTGGCCCTAGCCTGGGATTATTCAAAGGGGTCTTAATGCTTAAAATAACTTCTTTCAGAATTGTTTCTCTATGTAACTTTCACGTGTTTCTTCACTTCATGCAGAATGCAATGATTTTGCCTACAATAATATTAAAAAGAAAAAGAAGTTTAAAAAAAAGTTAAACAGTGAATACTGATGTTTCCTAGTATTGCCATTTGGAGGTTTCCAGTAACATCAAAGAGATTCATATCTATATATATTTACATGCCAAGCCATGTAAAGATGCTCAGATATCATGGTTTATATGTAAAGAGAAAAGTGGCCGAAATGAAAAGTGCACAGGAGAGAGATGGGTGCATTAATCCTCACTTTGTGCTGTTATGGTTGGAATGAGCATTAACAAGCCCATTAAGTGCAGGCAAAAGGCTTCAAGGGGGATAAAATGTGACTAAAGTAGGGAAATCCTTCCTGTGACAATGAAAGACAATGAGCACTGATACTGACGAGCGAATGCCAGATGTGGGAATATGAAGTTACAGACGATGCACCAATGGCGAGCTGATGTCAGATACAAGAATATGAAATTACATGTGATGGAAGGATGGGGAACGGATGTCGCAATACGGTAATATGAAGTTATACATAATGGAAGGACGACAAGCAGATGTCAGATACGGGAATATGAAATTACAATCGACTGAAGGATAGCGAGCCGATGACAGATATGGGAATTTGACGTTACACGTAACAGAAGGATGGAGAGCAGATGTCAGATACGGGAATATGAAGTTACATGTAACGGGAGAATGGCAAGCAGATGTCAGATACGGGAATTTGAAGTTACATGTAACGGAAGGATGGTAAACGGATGTCAGTTATGGAAATATGAAGTTGCACATAAATGAAGGATGGCGAGTAGATGTCTGATATAGGAATATGAAGTTCCACATGAAGGAAGGAGAGTGAGCAGATATCAGATATGGAAATATGAAGTTACATGCAATGGAAGGATGGTGAGCGGATGTCAGATACAGGAATATGAAGTTATGTGTGATGGATGGTCATAGTTTGTACACATTTTCAAATCTCTTGTCATCTTCTGCTTGGTATTTGAGTGTGGTGTTTTCTTTTTTAATGGAGGGTTTTCTCTCACTAATGGCTGAAAGCTTGTTACAGGTACCGACCTGACGAGTGGCCAGGTTCTACGTGCAGTTGTTGGCCTTTGATTTGTGGAAGAGAATGAGGACTGATTCTACTGAGGGACACACAAAGGGATCGGCTGTCAGGGAAAGCAGTGAAAAGCCTGTTCATTCCTCAGTGGATTAAAAGTTGATGGTCAATACGCATTGAGATCTGAGTCTACCATTATAAGTAGCTTATGCTACCATTAGTACTGCATAAGGCAGTTAATGAATCACATTTCTCTCTGCTCTAAGAGGCTTACAGAAATAAGATAACCGCAAGTTAAGTGTTATTGTGCATGCAGTTTGCCTGTTTGTTGTTGAGAATGAGAATGCTTCATTTTGATGTGAAGGGAGTTACCAGATGGAACAGAATACCAGACATTCTAAACTCATCATCAGTTACTGTTTCGTATCACTTGTTATTTCACAGTGTGAATGTGAACTGGAGGTTTTTGTCCGTCTCTAAACATGAAGCCCTTTTGTGTCTGAGAATTATGGTGTGTCACACGTATGCGGGCCTCTCTCTGCTCACGTCCATGGGGTAAAGGGTCTTAAAGGCCAGGAAAGGATGTGAGGTCAACCGGAGACTTGCGAACGAGCCACAAACAGGCTTCTCATGAACCTGGGGCAGTTTCACAACTGATCAGCCGCCCAGGGGCCCGTGAGGCAGCAGACGCGCGGTGATCAGCTGATGATCCTCATTTCCGCTTTTATACATTTTATTTCAGTCATATATAAATTTATCACATGGGGGAATCGTACAGGCACTAAAGTGCACTTTTGTTTTAATTTCACTAAAGTTTGTGTTTTTTTATTTAAATGTATGTGCTTGTTAAACCAAAGATGTTCCCCTAGATTTCTGCAGTACACTGTCATCTGCTGGCTGTGATTAAAATGATTCTTGCAATGCATATAGGTGTCTCACAAGCATACTTTTTAATTTACTGACTAAAATGCCCCTTAGAAGTAATTACTAAACTATATAATGTATCAATGAAATGTTACCTAATAGAAGAAGCCACTTTAAGATTCTGTAAGAACAAACACTGTAGATATCCCCTTAAGTTGTTTGTCTTCTGTAATGTATATAACCTATAATGGGCACCATGACACATCTGACCACAAACCCGAGACAAGGGGAATGTCGCTCACCCAGCATCGCTGCTGTTCCCGCATATTAAGGCGTCCTTCGCTCCTTCCACCTTGTAGTAGTTATCTGTGAATACAACACCAGAAAAAGCATGTAATACCTGTAATAGAAGCTTCCTGGTATAATTCTCAACTATATTCAGGCATGGATTTTCTGCTTTCTGCTTCATTTGAATTTCATTTTAATTCCTTTTTTTTGTTTGTTTGTTTAGTAAATTCATGGACGCATGGAAACACTGCGCTAATAATGGAAGCCTTCTGTTAAGTCACCCTGCTTCACAACAGCTGTGTGGTCAGAATGAGGACCCTGAGAGTTATGTATGCAGAGATGTAACAGCATCGGTGTGAAAAGTAAATACTAATCTAATTTCATTGTTAACTGCAAAGCTCTGAAAGACCTGGCTGTTGATGGTGAAGGGATCCACAGGAGGCTGAAATGGGGTATTTTTGTCAGAACACCTGGGATGAGACGGAGAGGTAACCTGTGTAACATTTAAAATCGCAGCTTTGCTCTCTGGCTTAACTGAATATAGCGTAAACACATCAGAACCACACCATTTCTTCTGGGTGCTCTCCTTGCTGTGACCCCGCATACTGAACGAGTTATAGGTGTGTAAATGGTTTTG
>JAODJW010000104.1:89233-99581 GCA_026777045.1 Hyperopisus bebe | reverse complement strand
GCTTATCCACGAGAGGGAATAACCCAGGACAGAGTGATCAGGTCCATAAAGGAGGCAGGAAATAAGGGCACAGATCACTAGCTGCCAGTCCATGCCCTGTCAATTTGCTGTTATTGAATAAGTTTTCAGCATGATTTTTAGGGGTTATAATGAATAATGATTCACTTAGAAATTGTATGAATCAGCAGCAGATCTCAGCCACAGCCAATAGTCTCAGCAGCTGCCCAGAGTTGAGAAATCTGTGCACCTGAAGGCTGGGGGGTTTGTGGGACGAGGCGGAACGTGTCCAGCACCTCGGAGTCCCTCCTGCTAAAACGTAGACAAGTTATTGAAGCGAGTGGCCAATATTAGCTACAGGGTCTGCCTGGTGCCCTCCCACAGATTTGCTGTTGTGTGGTTTTCTCGCCGTGTTGCACTTCTCATTTATTCATGGTGTAAAAACGAGGGCTGTTTACATAGCGTGGTAAAACATGGAAAAGCAGAGTCATGGGCGGTCGAAGCCGAGTCTCCGCGAGTCAGACTTACATAACAAGACGAAGGGGGTCAGCCAGTGTATTACCACTCACAGCAAATCCCAGGACCCAGCAGTCACCTCTGAAGTCCTCTGTCAGCTGACTGTGACCGACCCACTCCCCTTCACGCTGATGAAAGGATATGAGTGTACTAAAATTCTTATTGAGATTCTTCTGATGGGATGAAAGGGGCTGAAAATATACAGGGCCGAGGTGGCGCTGAACCGGAAGATGGCTTTGTCCTTGTTTAGCACTACGAACGTCTGTGGAAAGAAGGAACAACATCTGTTTGACTGATTTATTGATCGATTGATTGCTTTTAGAGGTAAATGCCAGCTTCTCTAGAGAGGAACTGAACTGTCCCGTAAAAAGCATATTAGATGTGTCATTTAGAAAATTTCAGCGTGCAAAGGAATCGAGAGCTGTTCCATGGTACTTAAAGAAAAGTTGCAGCCCTTTTATAGACTTATTTGTTCTTGAAGCACTTAGAAAATTAAATACCAGCTTTACTTTGAAGACACCACACCGTATTATCCTTGTTCTCTCTTTGTGAAATCCATCATTATCTGCCCACTTGTGCCTTAACGTAAGCTGGAATAATTTGGAGTTGAGTGTCATTTAAAAAGTCTTTTTTCCCCAAATAATAATCTACACTTTTTACCTCATTTAACTATGCATCTTGATAAGTTTTTTTTTATTTAATTGACAGCTATGCCTCCTTTCCCTTAAAGTCCCATTGGGAAATTACCATTATCCTTTATATTCCGAAAGGGCTGGGAAGCAGGACGTCGTCCATTAAGCAATTAGAGTTCTAAGTCAGAAAGACACATTTCAGGAAAATCCTTACTGGAGCCACAGACGATCACATGACTTATAGCAAAAGGAGATGTTCTACAAAATTTTGTTTCCAGAATCTATTTCTTTTTAAAAACTAGCTCTTCTAATATCGATAAAAATAGCAGATTAGAAATCGGCTATTTTTCCTACGATTTCACCCAAGTCATAACAAAGCTGCCCAGTTGCTATGGGGAACCCCTTGTTGATTTATCAGCCTGCTGTGGACCCAGGCACACCTACAAAGTGTGCATCACACGCCCCAGCACTTACTCTCTGGTTCTTGAAGTAAAACGGGTCAAGGTCTTCCAAAGGTACACCGACAAGCTTGGTGGGGATGTCTCCAAAGATGCGTGGAAGCTGCTTCCCGGCCTCCAGGTCCACCCTGTGCTTGAGCTGCTCCACGTCTCCCATGTCCTCCTGGTACTTCTTGGCGTTCCTCGCATGTTCGTCTGCGATCCGCTGCTCGATGACAGCCAGGGATTCAACAGTGAACTGCCGCAAGCCTTCGGGTCCGGTTGGTAGAAGCATGGCTGCCATCTTTTCATCCTGATCCTCCTCTGCTAGGCTTTACTTATAGCTGATAAGATGGGGCCATGGGGAAAGAGGTGAGGCAGTTCAAAAGGTTAGTCATCATGTCCTCCATCCTACCTTGAATTTAACTCCTACACTTGAGTGAGCCCTGCTGTTTTTCCTTGACAAAAGTTTCATTAAATCTCTGTGTTCATTTGTGCCCCGGCTTCATCATAAATTTATCTTTAATCTTGCACACCTTTTGACCCCTTAGGCTGTATCATTAATACTAGGAGTCACAGTGACATACTACTGCCCAAAGGTATATTGTACTTAGAAACACATTCTTAGTAATTTAACAGAGGTCTGACTACACGCTAAATCTTTTCACTGAGTGGAATTGAATTGCAATCAAACCAGCTAACAAGCAGTTCAGTCAGTGGGCTGTATTTGTCTCTGTGGAGTCATGTAGTGAAGTTACATAGATAAAAATGTCATATACCTGAAGAGTTTAGTATAGAGTATAGTCAGTTTAGTATAAAGAGGCACAGTCACATTCACAGAGTACTCAACTGGTTGGTTGAAACAAAATATCGGGCTGGATTTGTATTCTCTGGACCTGAAATTTCCACTACTGGTCAGATCACAGCTGTGGGTGAATTTTAACCTGAAATTCAGATTTAGGTTGCCATCATAGCTGGGGTAGCTCGTTTCTACCTCTACACACCGTTTTTTTGGAGGGGGCTTCAGGAATCTATCAAGGCACTGTGAACGTAGAGATTACAATGAGTACAAAGGTTTAATGCTGTTATTTATGTACACACTTTGAGGTCATGCCAGTTTTATTCGGTTTATGTGTAGTTTTGAATAAAATAGCTCATGCTGGCTTTAACCTCTGTGCAGGAGAGACAATGAAGTCGATGTTAAAGTGCAAGGGGCCCAATCTAGGTGCCAGATTTACAGCACAGTCATATCATATCATTTAAATGGTGAAGAATGCACTTAAAGAGACATTCATTTCTGATGCTGATGTTTCTTTGTGGGTGAGATAGAAACTCCATGCTCTATTTTAACTACATGGTCTGATGCACACAATGCAAATTCTTTTAGGGACGTGGCCAGCTCACTTTTGCTAGTTTAACGGCGGAATAATAGTCGCTGCACCAGGAGCATGGTCCAAAAGGGTTGTGCTAAGTCTAGTAATTAATTGTACTAAGACTACAAACTATAGTGTCATCTCCCATTCCCTTTAAGAGCACTTGCACTTACACTTTGGCGGATTTGCCAGGTAGTAGAAAATAACGCTTCTCTGCAGAGGGAATGGATCAGCTCGTGCGCAAAGTGAAAGCACGCGAGCAGACCATCTATGGCAACAGCAGGATTCCACCGAAGTAGAGGTCTGTGTTCCCACATGACCTGCGGCTATAGCGTGTGGCGTTGGATAAAATGTCATTTTTGTATTGCTCAAATATACAGTTTTTTTAGCAAATTATTATTTATGGCTATGAATGAATAAAAAGTTACATTTTAGTTTTCATGGAATGAAAAATAGGCTACTATGCCTAATTTGTTTTTACACAGCCAGCCTACCCAGGAACTTTCGGAAGGATGTTAGCATTTCTGAAAATCCCTCGTCACTCTCACGCGCGCCCGGCTAATGATGGCTAATGATGCGTTTACATGTATGTAGTTTTATTATCTTGTAAATAGTAGGGTTTGCAAACTATCCCAATACTTTTAATGTAGCTAAGATTTTAGGTTTATAATGGGATAGTATTGATTTCCTGTAAAATTTCTTGCGTGACCATGACAGTCTGAGAGTGTGAGTGTCACACCAGATGCGTGACAATTGGCAACCCTGCTACTTGATGCCAAACTAAGTAAAGGGGAATCAGATATTTGGCACTCTGTTTCCTTGGAAGCGACCACAATGGGAACCATTTGCCTTTTGTCTGCTGTGACAAATGCAACACAGTGCTATCATACACTGGGTACAAGTCTGGCACTTCAGGGGCACCTATGTTCAGTTTAGAAGAGCCAGACTACACTGACATTTACTGCAAGTGCAACCAAATCAAAAGTGACAATTGCACTAAAAAATGAAACAACGCACAAATGTGTGGATTTTCTTTATGCAGATCTACAATCTGTTATTGAAAACGTGTTGCAGGCAAAATATGCCTGTATGTGTGACTAGCCTACTGTTATGTGAAAAACGTAGCCTGTTTTAACTATTATTTGTTGAACCTAGCCTATTTGCTGAGGCTACTGATTTGTCTTTATTCTTTACCTGAAAATAAAAGTAGTCAAACAAAACATTTTTCTTTTGTGGGTGGGAACGGGACAAGACTTATAAGATGCTGGCGTGGCAATTATTTTACAAAACATTTCATTAATTTACAATGAACACCTACAACCAAGCCAAACATGAAATAAACCATAAATGTCTTGCAGCTCTGCTGGCTGAAGATCTAGAGACTAACCATTGACCATATTTTGTTGTGCACATTAATGATTTTTCACATCAAACACTTTTTATTTTTAATCTTTTGCATGATTATGCACTGCTGTATGTCCCTGTGTATGTAACAAGCCGTGTACACTTGCTATGCACTTTCCTATGTTGCCACATGTTACTACAGTACCTTGATAACACGCCCTTAAAATAACACTGAAACACAGCTGCATTGACTTTAGACCAGGTTTTTGTTGGTAAAAAGTGCGATCACTTTCCGCTGCATCAAAATAGCGATGTACCAACAATGCACCTGACTTCGCCTCATTTTTAGACTGACACGCCCACAGGTGCTGAAATGGGTGCAAATACATTTGCTATTTAAACAGTTTGGCACTGGATGGGAAAATGACAACTGCGTGGGGCACGTGCTAGCAACGACACTGGCATCACCACTGGAGATGCAGAATCGGGCCCTGAGTCTCTTATATCATGCTAATATTGTTTATCGTTCTTGTGATGGAATGTGGATGATGACCCCGAGTTGCAGGTTTGAGTCCCTGCACAACTGTGTATGAGTTTGCATGCCCTTCCCAAGTTGCATGAGATTCCTAAGCAGTCCAAAGATTTACAGTTAGGTGACCCCATTGTCTGTCAGCATGTTTGCGCCCTGCTATGGACCGGCATCCCATCCAGGGTGTCCCCCCCCCAACCTTGTGTCCAGTGCTGCATGGCACAGGCTTCAGGCTGCCAACAACCCTGACCAGGATAAACAGATGGAAGATGGGTGGTATTATAATAGATAGAGTAGCATTATAGAGGATTTATTTTCATATTGATTCAAGAAAAACACAAGGCTTCCTTCCAAGTCCTAAACAGGCCAGCAAACATGAATTAATTGAACTGAACAACAGTTGAATAGATTTAGTGTTACACATTTATGAATGTGTAACTTAACCCTGGATGCTGTGTGAGGTATAGCAGTAAATCAATCTGCCCTGACGAATTTGAAAGAAGCGCTTTGAGACGCGTGCTGTCAGACTTCTTGTAGCATTATCTGATTTCAATTATGTTTCTTAAAATGCTTCCCAGGCAAAACTATTTCATAGTCCCACTGTGCCTTGGATTTTCAAGATGGCTGCATCCATCCAAGGGGTGCAGAGGATAACTGAGCAGGGATGAAGGTGGATTTGCATGGAAACAAGAATTTAACAATGTTATCAAAATGTATTAAGGCTGCTGATGCTTCGTAGTGTATTGTATCGTGTTGTAAGGGGTGAATGAAATATATTTTGTACTCTGTGAAGGTGCTAAATATTCATGCGTCACCGTTAGAGCAGTGAGGAGGGACTCCCTTTTTCTGGAAAAGTGATTTATCTTCAGTGGTAACACAGATCAGGTTAAATGGTATGACTGCAGTTCCTGTCGACAATGACAGCGGCCATGATCGTGTCGCCGTGGTTACAAGACAGGACACTTCTAGTGTCTGCATATTTTGCTAGCACAGACCTATTAAATCACAGGAAGGTGTGGCCAGAGGAGGTATTGCGACTTGAACTGGGGATTCCCTTCTCAGCTGCACACAGGAACCGAGGTTTTCCGCTTAAACAAAGAGAAAGATGCCCAGAAGGAAGGAAGACTGATGGATTGTGCCCTGGGGAGGGCCCCAGTATGCAGGAGTTTGACAGAAAGGGGCTTTGGGCTGAACTCCGAGAAGCGGAAGTTTATAACATAGTCACATGAGTATAGTCCCCTCACATGGCAGACAGTCCCCACGCCACAGATTTATTAATGTTATTTTTTTTCTTGTGAACTTCTTTGCTTGCCAGAGGTGAGCTTTTCCTTTTAATGAAACGCCAATAAAGCACTAGTAAGCCATGCTTCTTTCTGTGTGACCGACAAACACGTAGCGCACACCCATTGTCTCCAGCCGACACACTTCACGGGCTGGTTAGCTATGACCGCCTGAGCTCCCTAGTGGGGAAGTTTCAGCCCTTCTGGTGCAGCGCCAGTGTAACATCTGGGTTCGCACTGCTTGTGAAGCATGCTGATACCATGACAACCTGTTAGGCAGCTGGAGGTTGAGGATCACATGATCCCCAGCAGCCATCTTTAATCCTCTTAAATCTTACACACTCCTGCAATAATTATGTTACTGTGAGACGTCACATTTGCCTTTGGGATTAATATGACCCCAGGGTAGGTGTGCAAGTTAAGTTTTTTTTTTAGCCGTTGGGTGAACATATGCGTGACATGGTGATCATCTTCACGGTGTCAAGATACCCAGTTTGTTACTGACCCCGGGTGTTTGCCATTAATCTTGTTACATACTTTATAAAGTCTGTGATCTTTTTAGGTCTTTTTGATTGAAGGTCATTGATAATGGTGCTTAAACAGTCTTATAATCATACCATTAAGGCAAATGGCTTTATTGTGCCTGGTAACTGTGACCAGATAAGGAGTCACAAGTTGGACTGGTGGTTGAATTGGTGAATATCTCCATTCGCGTCGATGTTATGTGCTATGAGATCCGGGCAATATTTTTGTACGTCTGCGTAAAATTCTAATTTTGGGTTCAGTGTCACCAACTTGGCAGTAAATATTATCTAAGCTCATTTCCAGCCTGTTTGTGTCTTCCAGTTCATTCATCTGGTTTACATGCAAACAATAAAGATGCTTAAACTTAGCAGGTAAACCTGTTTACACGGTTTTTGGATAAATCAGCAAACTGCATTTAGTTAAATGTTTGCATAACGTTTATTGCTAGTGTTGGCATAAAATCTTTTTCAGATTTAATTTTGATAGTGTTTGAATTCAGTGATTGTTTGATTGGTTATTTGGTTGACCGATTGTTATTTACTTGCTTGATAAAATGAATGATCATATTAATTTACCAAATATCTGTAAAATTACTTCTATACTGATTTTTAGGAAGAGATCTATATTCCACCTCATGTGTCACTAACATAAGACCTCAGTTTTTCTTCCTCGTTCAGCAGCTGATGTATTTTCTAGTTGTTGAAATCACTCCTTCCCATTGACTGGCTTAACATTTTTTCAGTAAATTACAGGGTTGACGGTAAACACAGGCTAAACAACCATGTCAGGTGAGCAAGAGGAAGAGGGAGGGAGAGAGAGAGAGAGAGAGAGCGCCACATGGGGAGAAAAATCACCATGACATAAAACGCCGTGCATTTACAGATGTTCTCTCTTGAATAGAACGTTGTGGCTCTGTTATTTCCCAGAGTAATTCCTTTTAGCCTTATTGTGCATTTTTCCAGCCTGTGCCATTAAAGCGTTAAAATCCCGTTTTAAATCACCTTCAAAGTGGGTCAGGTGTTTATTTCCGGGTCCGAGGGTTTGAGTTCAACCCTCCCATTGCTCATGTGGCTCTCTGTATGTATGAAGGGTGTAGGGGGGGTGTTGAGAGCCCATGTGTGTCCCCCACCCCCCCAAGATTTTAAATTCACAGTAACATATTTAGGCTTCAGGGAAGAGCGAGGAACAGATCTGCCACTTTGGGCAGAGTTCAGAGATGGCAGCCTTCTTACTGGGAAGAAGACATGGTCATACATTAAACAAAGCTGAGGCGTCCTGTGCTCTCTTTGAGCTGAAATTGAATTTAATTGCTTTCACATCCATTTTCACAGACAGATGCAAGTGCAGCTCCCTCGATGAGTAATAACCATAATAGTACTTAATTGATGTCGGAAAAAAATGAAATGCGTCGCTCGAGGAAGGCCCCAGACGGGATCTTGTGTAAAGGACGCTCCTGATGCTTGCCCTGGTGACTAAGAGGCTCCTTAGAGGCAGACATGGCATTTAGAGGCCGTAGGCTGGACGTCACGTGATCACGTAAATGAAATGCATGTTTGTTTCAGGTTTAAACAGCAAAAACATGTCTGAAGCATGCACATCCACAGAAGCAGTGCTCCTGATGAGAGAATGTCCACGAATGATTGCCTCACTGATCCCACCCCTGATGAGAGCGGCACAGCGGCTGAGTGGGATGTTAACTCTCACCTCCAGGGCAGGCAGGTCGAATCCTGCCTCTGCACTGTGTGTTTAGAGTCCTCCCTGTGTCACGAGGGCTTCCTACTGCAGTCCAAGGACGTGCGCTTGGCTAATTGACGTCTCTAAATTTCCCGTACTGCATGCCTGTGCATGCGTGTTTGTGGCTCCAAAGATGATGGGCCGGCATCGCGTCCAGGGTGTCCCCCAGCCTCATGCCCTGTCCTGCCTGGGAGAGGCTCCAGGTCCCCCGTGACCCTGACTAGGATAAGCGGTGGAAAGACAGATGATCGTGACTTTCTCTGTGTGTTTTTCCTGTATCTTGGACAGATTTAGCACATTGTCCTCAGAGTGTGGCTGAACTGTATGCTCCAAACGAGAGAAACACCACAAAACAGTGGCGCTTCCCGTCCCTCCGGTCTCACCATCGTCAGCACATTTCGCGACTTTAAGAGCAGCGACGAGCCGCGGCGGGAATCGGGCTGCTCAGCCTGCCGCATCATCTGCCCTAATCCCCTCTCGCAATTTCCCTTAGCGGCAAATCCATTTGCTCTGAATGTGCCGGCCTCTCCACTGAAGAGGGCTTCACAGCACTTCACAGGGAAAGGTCTGCGCTAACGAGCCGCTTCATCTGAACGTCAGCCCCTGCACAAGCCCACGAACTCACTGCCATTTCTGACTGCATCCCGACCCAGTCCCCTTGACTTGGCGCCTCCCTCGACTATGAACATGAGGTGCACATGGATGTTCTTCACCAAGCAGATCGATCCCTTGTGACGGTTTATGTACTTCGTGTCGTGATGGACTCACATGTCCATCAGGAAGTGCTAATCATCACAATTTAATTCAGTTTTGGTGCTGTCTCTGCTGTAACATATTGTGGATTCCCAGGAGAGCAAGCCAGGCTCCTGGGCGACGAATCAGGTCACTGCCGTGTCACTAAAACGTCCAGATGGCCCAGTGAGGCCGCATACGATTGTCATATCCCTACGCCACCAGTAATGGGAGTGCTTAACCTCCCCACCGCTAAAGTGCTCCTGCAAGGTTCATCAGCGGACAGCAAAAGCGCTGGCCGTGTCCCGTTCCCCTCACCGGCGCACAAGGAGAAATCTCACTTGGGGGCACGTAGAGAATTCAGTGCTCAGAATTAGCACAAAAAGAGGCTTTGGCTTCGCAGACACGTGTCGTTCGCCACTACTACAACAGGGCCGCCTTTGCACCCTGCTCTAATTCTGACCGCGGTTCAGGCGCAGGAAGTTTGTGCTCCTGATTCCTGCAGGACGGACGCACGGGTGCAAACGGGCGTCGTCCACTTAAGTGAGCCGACCTCATTTCTCAAAGCAGGGTCCTCCTCCCCTCTTTAGTTGTTAAAGGTAGTGGTGACCTGAAGATACTGTGAAGGGGGTTTCACTAGGCGGGTGATGCATAGCTTTAAGGGGATCCCAGGTTGCGTGTGATTGGTGGTCTAGTAGAATTGTCAAAGCTATGCTAATTAAGACCACCTGATATCACAGGTGACATAATTACCAATGCATTTGATTTTATGACCTGTTAGACAGGTACTGTAAATACAAGTACAGATACAGCGCTAATTAATTATGGGTAGTAGCATATGTGACAACCAAGTAATAAAATAAGATCCATGAAAAGTTTAAAAGTGTCTTTAAGGATATTTTTTGGACCTTGCTTGAGTGTTATGAGTATTGAGTCTCATTTTTACTGAGATGCACACAACACTCTGTATGTGCATTGTCTACATAGTATAAAGTGGCACACAAGAGACTCCACTTACAGACGAAGAAAGTTCAGTCCCCCTATTTCCCGGCATCTTGGTAGCTGCCGTCCTTAGCCTTTTGAGTGGCCGGGCGTTGAGCAAAGACCATCACGATAAGTGGTCTGTTGGCAGAAAATGTCAGCTCCCTCTTTCCTTTCCATGAGTAATCAGGGCTGCTGTAGGTTGGAAAAAAAACTCTGGTTTCCATGGCAAACTCCTGAGGCTGAAGAACACAGAGAGGCTGAATGG
>JAODJW010000104.1:63755-79494 GCA_026777045.1 Hyperopisus bebe | reverse complement strand
GGGGGGTGAAACTGTAGTACCCAGAAGAAACCCCACGATGACATGGGGAGAACATGCAAACTCCACACACAGAACCCTGGCAGAGACTCAGACCCTGGTCCCAGAGGTGTGTGGCAACAGTGCCAACCACTGCGCCACCGTGCGGCCCCTTGGGAACGTCAGTTAAATGAAAATACATTATTTCGCCCATAAGGTCAAACAGGATCTATAATAGGAACATATTTATATAATACTCATTATGCTTTTTCTCCAAGGTGACTTGGGGCTTCTATATTAAGAAGAGGGCAAAATGAAGGATAAAAAATAGATCCGTTTTTCTGTAGACTCAGCAGATCACAGGTTCCCATAAAATAAAAGCCGCGGCGTGTTATTTTTTAGAAAGATGAATGGCCCCAGTATAGGACGGTGTACGGTATTGTACTAACTCTTTTATCTTTGTTTGGCAATAAAAACACATTTAATATACGAACAGTACCAGCTGTTCTTTCCTTTCCACGTGTACCAGCGATCTCTGGGGTGGCCGACGCTGTAAGCATTCTCTGACCGGTCTGACCCGGACCGCGCACCGCAGCCGTAGCAGAACATCCCGTAAGGAGGCTGTCGGACCCCCTGGCTCGCCTTGCCATCAGCTCGGATGAATAACGGGTCTTTTATCAGGCACTTGTCCTGCTGTATTGCAATCTGTCCTCCATCGGAACGCGTCCGTTTGCTGGATGGGGGCGTTTCCATCTCGAGAAACGGCAAAGTCAGGTGACGAGTTCGCTCGTTCACTGCACCCGGGCCTGATTACCGATTATATAACGTTGTATTATTATGTTTTTCATATCCTCACTTTTTTACGCTTACTTCTGCACCCGAATAAAGTGCCCATTCCGCCCTTTCATGCCCATATCACGGGGCTCTGTTCACTGTCGGACCTGGAGCAGGTCTGTTACACTGTTACACTGCAGCGATGACCACGGCGCCTAGGTACATTTGAACCTTTAACGGGGGTGTGCTGGCCAGAGAGCTCTGCACTTTAAACAGATGAAACTCTTTACGCAATGAAACAAAACGATCTGAATTTTGTTTTTCTATGTGTGTTCGAAAATAATATTAAAAAATATCAGTTAAAGGTGTACTTTGGAGTGGTACAGTAGTTAGCACTGTTACCTCACACCTCTGGGACCAGGGTTTGAGTCTCTACTATGGCTCCGTGTGTGGAGTTTGCATGTTCTCCTCGTGTCCTTGTGGGGTTTCCTCCGGGTTCTCTCCCCCCACACCAGTTCAAAAACATGCTGAGGTTGACTGGATCGCCAAATTGCCCCTAGGTGTGAGTTTGCCCTGTGATGGGTTGGCGCCCCATTCTGGGTTGTTCTGTGCCTTGCGCCCATCGGCTTCGGACCCCCTGCGACCCTGAGAAGGACAAGAGGTTTCAGAAAATGGATTTATTTTAGGGAAGTTAAACATATGTGTCACGGTAGTATTTACAAAAGTTGCCTTAAAATGCAGACATTTATTTTGAAATATAATTTAATATTCTTGAAGTATCTGTTGTTAAATATTGAGTAAAGATTGGTCTCGTGTTATGGTAAATATTTTTGAATAATCTACAGGAAATGTACAGTTTTTTTTTGTGAAATGAATGACACATTTTCTAGTAGGATTACGGTAACCCCCCAGCCCTCGCTTTGACTGACAGTACTTTTCCGGATGTTGGCTTAATTTCTCGGGGGATGTGACGTAAGGCTGTCAACATGCAAGATGGCGGCCCATCACAGGCAAAACGCTGCTGGGCGGAGGAAAGTCCAGGTAAATACCTATTTTGGTAACCCTGTAGGACGTAATTGGACAAATGCGTGACTGTACTTGTTTTCTGGGCATTGATCAGCATTTGGTACGGATATTTTTGCAAGTGGAGAAGGTTTTTGGGCAGTCTTTAAATGGTGTGGTGCTCAATGTAGTGCCATATAGCGTGCTAGCTAGTAGCTACATCTGTTTGATTCGCTCTGGCCGCCAGCATTTATCTATTTGGAAATTAAGTGAAGATAAATGTAATTGTGCGTGTTTAATGGGGCTCGTGTAACTGTCTGGCACGTAATCTTTAAACGGACAGCGCAAGTTGGGTGAAACTGCGGCAGTCCTTATGCGTGTACGGTGCTGTCCGTTAGCAGGGCGAACGTCGTTAAGCATTTAGCCGCGAAAGCTAACTGTAGCGTCTCTGAATTAAAATAATGAGCGTTTTGGTTACGATTTCTCGTACCGTGCTTTTTTTTTTAAGCAGTCGCCCGCTTGCCTCTCCGACCTGGTAACTGGCTGTGTGTATGAAGCGACTCTCTTGTTATTGCCGTTTGTTTGCTGCTTCTGCGGTTTTCCCCGTTTTCAAGTTTCACGTAGATTTCAGAATAAATAAATAAATAATATTTCGTAATAATGTATAAATGTGTTATAACTGGGGAGCAAAGTATTAAATTATCTAAAATCCGTTGGACGAGATTGCCGATTAATGTCGACTGTTTGATTCGTTGTTATTATTTCTAACCAGAATTGAAGTAATTGATGATGTATAAACATGGATTGACACTTTTTGAAATTATTTTTTTAAGATGCAGAGCAGACAGATAATATATGTTGTGTACTGTCTAAATGATGCATCTTATTGCAGGTGTAAGTCCCAATTTGCATATTATAGGAAATACTTGTAATACTGGACGACTGGTTTTTAGTTGCTGTTTTAGACAACTGCTCCCTTTCCTGGCTAGCTAAATTCCCACAGTGGACACAGCTATATATCATGCTTACAGATAATCTGGCTCCCCATTGCCCATGCTGCACCTGGCAAGCAATCTGGTGTAGCAGGAATATGATTCAGTTTAGTTTTGGTTGGAACTAAAGAATTGATTGAGCAGTTGCCACCTGAAACTGCAGTGCATGCCAAAATTCAGTTGAGTTCCTATCTGTCTTTTTGCTTTCCCTGAAATAGATCACAGATTGCAGGGCACGCTGAATAACATCTAATTTGTTTTGCTGTTTTTTAAAAGTGTCTAATTAAGGTTGTATAATAAAGTAGTGTTATCCTTCAGTTACTTGTGATTTCTGTGTGTAGGGAAGTGTTATCCTTCAATAGTCACATGCATAGGTTATTAGAAATTCATTGACAGAGTAGGTTGTTGATATTTGTCTTTATTTCAGAAGTATGCAAAACAGTTCCTTTCTGGATAGGTGCTGCAGGTGTTTAAATATTCAGTATGGTTTAATTGATTGCTGATGCTTTAGACATTTTGCCCAAAATAAATTTTGCCTGGCTATAATTCGACGACGCCTGTCTACTCTGGGCTCAATTGTAGTGTATTTAGTTGAAGGTGGCAAGACTTGCAGGTGTCATTCTGTACGCATTGGACATCCCTCTGCCCTGGCAGGTATCGTACGTTATACGAGATGAGGTGGAGAAGTACAATCGCAATGGGGTGAATGCCCTGCAGCTGGACCCCGCCTTGAACCGCCTGTTCACTGCTGGCCGGGATTCCATCATCAGGATCTGGAGTGTGAACCAACACAAGGTGACTTGTCGTGGGTTCCCCCACCCCATGAATGCAGAAAAAACCTCCCTGTATATTTTTATGGCGCTATAGCAACACCAAGGTCCCGTGGAGTCAGCAGACGTCTGCCGAGTCTCACCTGTGAAGCACCTTTTATATGCCAAAGTAAAAATAACATTTTTCATATTTACCACCAGTGGATTTGTGTGGCACATAAGACAGAGTGATTACTGGTGGTAACATGTCTGTTGTGTATTTATTCTTTCTTTCTTTTGCTTAATTCTGTTGCAGCAAGATCCTTACATAGCATCAATGGAACACCACACAGACTGGGTTAATGATATTGTCCTCTGTTGCAATGGGAAGACATGTGAGTTTTATGGGCCTGGTTTTCGATTCCTCCCTCCCCCCTAAGTCCTGAGAGTCTTCTCTGCTTTAATCTGTGCTGAGACCGCAGCCTTGATCCATCTTGGCTTACGGGTTCTGTCCTGGATTGCAGTGATCTCCGCATCATCGGACACCACTGTGAAAGTGTGGAACGCGCACAAGGGGTTCTGCATGTCCACGTTGCGGACGCACAAGGTAAGGCAGTCTTGACTGTGTGCTGCCGCCGTGGTGTGGATTACTGGTGCGATGGTTCAATGCCGTGCAGTTTGAACTGTGATTGATTAAACCCAGGTTTGGTTTGTATGTAGGTGAATAGGTAACTGAAAGGAGGTTTTGGCCGAATGTATAAAATGCAAAAATAGTGAGGCCCTTTCTAACTGGCAGCCCACACAGTGCTTGGTTTATTTACAAACCTTCCTTAAAGAAAAAGAAGGATGATGGGAGGCAGTGCCTTTGTGTGCTGATCTAGATGTATGTAGGACAGGGCGTTCTCATGGCCTAGAGAGGTACTCCTGAGAATGGCTGTGCATTTCGGCCCTGCAGGACTACGTCAAAGCCCTCGCATATGCGAAAGACAAGGAGCTGGTGGCGTCGGCCGGATTAGACCGGCAGATCTTCCTGTGGGATGTAAATACACTTACCGCACTGACCGCTTCCAACAACACTGTCACCAGTGAGTATAAGCCCCTCCCCCTTTACCGTTTTAAGGGGGCAGCAGGATTAAGGTGGTTTAGAAATGGGCCAAACCCCAAAAAGAGTGTTTCTGTGTCAGCCTGGGCTGTGATCAGAGCACATCAGTCCTTCTGAAACACGTGAGTGTGTCTGTCTGTGTGCGTGCGTGCATGTGAGACAGACAGACAAGGTTTTTTCCTCCTACAGCTAAAGCTCAGAGCTTCCCAGCTCAGTAGAGACACCATTTTGTTAATATTGTAGTTTGTTTAACCTTTCCACATAATTTTAAGTATGCAGCTAAATGAGTAGCTTTTAAATAGCTAATGAAGTCATTGCTAATTAAAAACAGCTTTTCGTCACTCTCTGGTTCGAAGTATCTCACAGTGCCATTTCAGGGCCCAGTTTAACCAGAGACCAAAGCGTGTGGTGTTCCCATTTACCGCTGGGGCTGAAACAAATGGGGCTGTGTGTGTGTGTGAGGCTGCTCTGACTGACCTGCCGGCCTCATTGCTCCCTCAGCCTCCTCTCTGAGTGGGAACAAGGACTCCATCTACAGCCTAGCCATGAACCAGATGGGAACAGTAATAGTGTCCGGGTCCACTGAGAAGGTGTGTGTGCCGTTCCCTGTCTCCTGACATGTCTTCTCCCTTCATGTGCCATGAGCTGAGATGGTCCGCCGATGCGTGTTTGTCAAGCGACCAATATATTTGGCCAGGCATAAGAGAATCAATTAATTTCCATCTCTAGTGAGTCGCCAAAAAATGTCTGCTTCTTTGCCACCATGCAACAGTAACAGCTGGTACTGCTATTCAGTCGCCAGAGCTTCAGGCCTGGTGTTCGGCCAGCGTTCGATGCTATGTCTGCCTTCATATTTGCTTGGCCTCTATTAGCCAAATGCCAGCCCCCTCCATATCAAGATCTGTGCCCGGTTCAGTTATATTTTGAAATTGCGCTTTAGAGTGCTGAATGCAAGCATCAAGAACTTCCATTTAAGGTGGACTATCCATATGTGTGGGGAAAAACACCACAAACCCCCTTAAGGATTAAGGGTTATGATTAGAAGCCAAGTGCTCTATTGCGCTGCATTATCTTGCTTTAAAGCTTTTGCATTATAGTGTTTAAAAGCTTCATGCGTGGAGCAGTCGATCAACGCTCCGCTCTGTTCCCTGCATCGGTGTTTGTTTTGCCCACCATTCTTTACTGGAGTTGTGTAGCCGTGGTGAGGTTTCGCTATATGTGCGCATCATGGTCTCTGGAGCCTTCACTGATCAAAACAGGGGAATGTGCAAGTGAGCTCAGTGCCTGTGGATGCTTTTAAAGGTATTTATCAGGCTGGCAGTGGTCATCATGCTCAGATGTGATGATGTCAGCCAGGTAACATTGCAGAATGTCACCGTGGTCCAAGTTCGAAACCTGACCCTGAACATGAGGGGGCTGCCCTCTGTTTTAGTCAGGCATTTAATGTCAGGCCCGTGGTGAGATTACACGTTTGCTGCGTCAGTGTTCTCAAATAGCAACAAACCTGTTTTTGCTCTTGCTTTTGAACACTGTTCTTTTGAAACCCAGGGGGCCGTCAGAAACTAACAGCAAGTGAATCAGAACCTATTGGCCTTTCTGTGTCTAGAGTAATTTCCCAAAAATGTTTTGCTGCTTACTTTCCTCAGGGTGCGTAGGAGGTGGTTGTCCTGGGGTTAATAAAATACGGGACCCCTGGTGGATGGTGTGCCTCAGGCCGATGTTCTGCACTGTCCTCATCTGTCTGCCCTGCTCTGCCTCCCCCTGACAGGTGCTAAGAGTCTGGGACCCCCGGACCTGTGCTAAGCTCATGAAGCTGAAGGGGCACACAGACAACGTCAAGTCCTTATTGCTAAACAGGGACGGCACACAGGTGAGACTGCAGGTCCCCTTTGGCTGCATCGTTTGGGTGGAGACGAGGTCTGGGTGGGGCTTGGCTGGAGACTGGGTGGGGTTTGGGTGGATCATGTGTGGAAATCAATGTGTCCAGCTTATGGGATGGTTCACTATTCTGTCTTCCGTTTGTAAGGTTAGAGATGGGCCGATTTTTTTTTTTTTTTTTTTTTAGTTCCGATCCGATCCTAGTACAAAACTGCCCATATGGATACAGATTCCAATACAACAGCTCCTTTTACTTTCATATTTTAATATAATAAATATTGTAACCATTGGTAGTTCCATGGAGTGGCCAGTATGGGGAACATTTTTTTGCTGTTCCCTTTAACGCTGAGTTGAGTGCTGCCAAAATTTCACAATCAGTCAGGGCATGGACTGCTAGGAACGCCTCACACTTCTCAGTGTATGTCCTAGGATCTAACTCACGACCTTTATCTCAGAAATATGGGAACTCAATGTTTAAATCAGGGTTATTCAAATCACGGTCCTCGAGGTCTGAGCACTGCTGGTTTTCCAGCCTTCCTTTGCCTGTCAGTCAGGTATGAAGCCTCTGACCAATCAGAATCAGTAATTATTAAACTAACTACCTGGGAGAACTGAAAACAAGGCCTGGATTTGGAATCGAGGTCCAGATTTGAAGAACCCTGCTTTAAATGATGTACTGAAAAACTGGCTTGATCGTCTGACTGGTTAGCTGTGGAAGAGGATTGGAGAAAATGGGCCTGAGACCCATCAGTCGCTATGGAGAACGGAACTGAGGTCGTCAGATTGAGCAGTTAAAAAGCTACAATCTGGGCACCACCTACCATAGACTTTCAAAGAAGCCTCAAGCCTATAATGCATGCGTGTGTACTCCCTCTCAAGCTGGTATTTTAGCATACCCTTTTTATGTCAGTTTGGAGTCTCTGACACTCATTGCCAAGACTTTGCACTGAAATTTGTACAAACTGCTCTAATGGTGATATTATCTCTGTGAGGCCAGTATGTTCTCACCAATCCGCCCATAGTTTCTAATTTCTCTACTCTAGAATGGTCATATCTATCGTAAAGAGCTGGTACAAGTTGCTCAGCACAGACATAAAGATCCATATGCTCAGTCCCATTACTGCTCTGGACCTGTTCATCACCCTCAACTACACCTCAACTACAGGAAAGGCAAGACTTGGTGCACCCCCCAAAAGTAGAAGGAAATAAAACTGTAAATCTGTAACTTCACAGGTTTCCCTCCAAGTAACAACAGGACCTGCTGTAAAATCTAGGTCCAAGTCATAACCATGCACTGCCACACTTGTTAGTGGTTGTTCATCAGTCATCGTCTAACATACAATCGGAAAATAAAATCATGTGAGGGAAAAAATTGTTCCCCTGTATGGACATTGGAACAACCTTTTTACCCGTTTGTCGCTATACACAAATCTATACAACATTTCTATATATATCCATAGGTCTATACCTATGAATATATATAGAAATGTTGTATAGATTTATACTTTATATATTATTAATATTTTTAGATACAAATAAAATGTGTGCCAAAAAATCTTTAATTATGCTACTGGAAACATACATATTGTACTGCTCCACCTCGTTTGTGCATTTTGTTTCAGGTGTTTGAGGCAAACAAGAATAAGAATATCTTCCAGGAGAGTGTACACAAGCGGTGAATGTTAAAAATGCCCCGTAATTTTTCTCCCACTGGCAACAGCGTCACTTACTTTGTTGCGATAGCAGCACCTCCTGTATCGCGAATGTGAGAAACAGCCCAAGCTAGCGACTCCTGCTTTTTTTCATATTACTCGCGTAGTCTCGTACAATTGCATGCGTTTCCACTAAATGCTACTCCCACCTCTCAAAACTTTGCTTTACAAAGATTGCAATTTGCTGTGCTACTAATCACTGTTAGAAGCGTAAAATACTCCCATATTGTCAACTTATATGATGTTCTTACGTTCCTCGTACAGCAAAGGGTATGCACATGACTTCACAGCAGATGGAAGTCACTGTGCTCACCCCCACTGAGGGGCAGGGCTAGCGTTCAGCTTTAATGCCGCAAAAAACACATCTAAAATGGAAGAGAGTGGTAGTGCTATTGATTGTACAAACAGATTTAACATGAAATAGGAGCTGTTTTTGAAGACTACCAAAACCAAAATTAGCAAATATCGGACGTGGATTGGTCATGTATAGCTGATTACCCAACCCGTGCAATAGGTCTGGATCGGCACCGATCCGAATATCAGATCAGTGCATTTCTGTTTAAGATACTGAACTCTCATCTCAAAACAATAGACCGTTTCAGTCTCTGTACACTTGGCTCTTTGAACAGCTTCTTTTAAATGTCACAGACAACTAAAATCCCTTTGTGTTATGTTATGTTCTGTAGATCCAGTGATGATCTTCACCTTGTCCCACAAGGCTTTGATTAGGACTTCTTAACACTGGTGTAATCTGAGCTGACATGAAGTTTATACATGATACGGCTCGCTGATGTAATGAGCTGCCAGCCCTGATTCTTCATTTTTTTTCGTCAAAATCGCAATGTACTTGAATGAAATGTCTTTTCAGTGGGAGTCTGACGTGCATTAATATTATGGGGCCGTCCCATGCAGTGTCTGTCGGGCAGCTCGGACGGCACGATCCGTTTGTGGTCGCTGGGCCAGCAGCGGTGCATCGCCACATACCGGGTGCACGACGAGGGCGTGTGGGCGCTGCAGGCCAATGAAGCCTTCACCCATGTCTACTCCGGGGGCCGCGACCGCAAGGTCTACTGCACCGACCTGCGCAACCCCGACATCCGTGTGCTCATCTGCGAAGAGAAGGCCCCTGTCCTCAAGGTGGGAGGCGTGCGGGGGGGGGGGTCTCGATGGGTGGGTTAGGACATCTCCTGTGTGTAAGGCTCCGAAGGCATTAATGCATCAGCTTGTTAGGTCTGCAGGATGTTCGGAGCCTTCAGGCAAAGTCCATTTTACCTTCTAAGTGGGAGACTGACGTGCAGATGACTGATTTATGAAGAGCTTCTGAGGGCATTAGGGATGCATGGGCTGTTTGTACCAGACTAATTTAGCGTGTCGGGTGTAGGAAAGGTGGAGCATGCTGTTTCTGTTTTATTTTTGGTACGGGAAGGACGTCCGCTCGACTGTAAGTGGTCTCCCTTGTGGGGATCGGCTTGTACAGCCGTAACGTGAAATTAAATGGAAGGGTGGAGGTTTGTGTGGATGGGGCTGGTCTTCAGAGTCCATCAGATGATGCTGGATGGTAAGAAACGGTTGCGGGAGAGGATGAACCCCCCCCTCCCCCATTAGCAGTCAGCGATTACTGCTCTTAATGTTTCCTCTGGACGACTGGCTGAGTGCTGCCAACTTCGCATGTAATAATTAGGTAATGGGTCATTTGTTTTGTACATAAGCTTATATTATTAAAAAAGCTTTTTTATTGTTGCCCTTGATGTCAGTAATTTATGCGGCAATGCATTTATTAAATAAATAAATAAACCCCGTCTGGTTATTTTCAGTCTCACGCAGAGCTTGTGTGACCCAGGGTGCCGACTGACATGTCATGTGAATGTGTCCCCTGTGTTTGTCTCGCAGATGGAGCTGGATCGGTCAGCTGACCCCCCTCCAGCCATCTGGGTCTCCTCCACCAAGTCCTCCGTCAATAAGTGGGTAGGTGGCTGCCGACTGCACCCTTTCTCTGTGAGGTGTGCGGTCTGTCTATCAGTACGACAGTGCTGGTTGTGAGGTGTGCAGTCTATCTCTCAATATGCCGGTCTTGGTTCTTTGTGAAGCGTGCGGCCTGTCTTAGTATGGTGATGCTGGTTCTTCGTGAAGTGTGTGGTCTGTTTCAGTATGGCGGCGCTGGTTCTCTGTTTATGTGGTCTGTCTCTCTGTTCTTTGTGAAGTGTGCGGTCTGTTTCAGTATGACGGCACTGGTTCTTTATGTAGTGTGCGGTCTGTCGCTCAGGATGGCGATGCTGGTCCTCTGTTTGATAGGTGGTCTATCTCTCTGTTCTTTGTGAAGCGTGCAGTCTGTCACTCAGGATGGAGGTGCTGCTTCTCTGTTTTGGTGTGTGGTCTGTCTCTCAGTATGCCGGTGCTGGTTTTTTGTGAAACGTGCGGTCTGTCTCTCAGTATGACTGTGCTGGTTCTCTGTTTGGTGTGCGGTCTGTCTCTCTGTTCGTTGTGAAGTGTGTGGTCTGTCTCTCAGTATGACTGTGCTGGTTCTCTGTTTGGTGTGCGGTCTGTTTCAGTATGGCGGCGCTGGTTCTTTGTGAAGCGTGCAGTCTGTCTCTCAGGATGGAGGTGCTGCCCCTCTGTTTTGGTGTGTGGTCTGTCTCTCAGTATGCCGGTGCTGGTTCTTTGTGTAACGTGCGGTCTGTCTCAGTATGACTGTGCTGGTTTTTTGTGTGGTAGTGGTGGGGGGGAATCAGTTCTATTACAAATCATGATTCTTTGAAGCGACCATTAATATTGCGGTGAGTTAAATCGATTTTTAAATATCAGTTTGAACCTGGGTTTACAGAAATTGTCATTTGATACAGCTAATATTTGCTCAGTTGCATACAGCCTGATTTTAAGGGACTGACATGCACAAGTTTGGTACGGTCCTATCATGAATGAGTACGTCTGTGCAGAGACTTTTCCTGCACCCTCTCAATTTAAAGCCACAACTAACCGCAAGTGTGTGGAATGTAAACTTCCACTGAATATCTCTATACCTCTTCCCTGAACACTAAGAACAGTTTCTAAACTATTTACATTTTTTAAAACTCCTCCCTCAGGTTTCATCTCACCCTGTGTCTTGCACTGTCATTAGCCTGTTAGGTACCTGATAGGCATCTGTGATGCATTGGCAACACCGTTCTGTCTCATCTTTGAACTAATAGCAACTGATTTGCCAGTGCCAAGTGAACACAGATTTGCCTCAGATCTGATCTGGGGCTTTGGTTGGCAGTCGGCAAAAACTTTAGCCAAGCAGAAAATTGGGTCTAAAATTGTGTAGCGTGAACTTGGCATTACAGTACTAGCTGCAACCAACTCACAGCCACAGTTAGCATAATGATTGAACATCTACTTATGAATTGTGGTTTTACTGGTGTCAGGAAATGTATTAATCTGTTTCACTACCTGTTCCAAACTAAATACTGTCTCAGAGAGGCATATAACAAATACATGTAGTTACATCCCTTGTTTTGACTTTAAATGTAGACCTGAAATGCTCTTCGGCAAAATGTTTAAAAATTGGGATACATTTCAGATTGGCAAATATATTGATTTAATATGAATTCGGGTGGTCACTGCTTATTTCCACTCCTACTGTGTTGTGTTTGTACTCTGTCTCTTAGTATACAGTAAAGGGTTGTTAGTTCTCTCTGAGGTGTGGGATCTGTCTGTCAGTGCGGCGGTTCTGGTTCTCTCTGAGGTGTGGGGTCTGTCTGTCAGTGCGGCGGTTCTGGTTATTTGTGCAGGTGATTGTTACTCATTTATCATAATCTGTAGGGTCACCATGCTCGTGGTGCTGCAACCTCCTCTGCATAATCAGCAGGAACATGGAAAATATCTTATCTGTGTATCAGTTCTGTGGTTATATTCCCAAAGTGGCCCGAGTGTGTCTTATAGAGTTTGGTACTGTGTGTCGTGCGACCCTTCCCTGGCTTAACACACCGTGTTCCCAATGTTCTCTATTACAGTCCCTAAAGGGCATCCATAATTTCCGAGCGTCTGGTGACTACGACAACGACTGCAGCAGCCCGGTGACTCCCCTCTGCTCACAGCCTGAGCAGGTCATCAAAGGTACGTGACCTCTGCTCGCTCCCCACCGTAGGAATCAGAGAGCTGGGTCCGGTCGGCTCACCTCATTGGCTACCTGGGTCGCAGAGCAATAGGGCAGGTTTTTAATGTAACGCTCTTTATGGACTCCCTACCCATGATGCTGACTGTTAACATTTAACAAGTCTTGTAATTTGTGTCTCAGAAGCTCATTGAAACGACCCCTCCCCCCAGCAGTATGACATCATATCCAAACAAGAGAATGACTGTCAACATCAGGGCTGCTTTTAAAAGATGTTGACTTCATTACATATACCCAATACTGTAGGGGGCGCCAGTATCATTCAATGTCACATCCTCAATGACAAGAGGCACATATTGACCAAAGACACAAACAACAATGTGGCATACTGGGACGTGCTGAAGGTTAGTGCCGCCACCAGCCGCTGTCTTCTGGAGGGTACTGGGCCATTGGGTGTGACCTTTGCTGACCTGCTTTCCCTGATGCTTTAGGCATGTAAGGGCGAAGATCTGGGCAAGGTTGAGTTTGATGAAGAAATCAAAAAGCGTTTCAAGATGGTTTACGTGCCAAACTGGTTCTCCGTGGATCTAAAAACTGGGGTGAGTCATTCAGTGAAGAGAACTTGTTAAATAATGAACTGGTTGGGTTGATGTATTGATGCGTGTTTGTGCCATTAACAGCCATCAGTGCTGCATGACTACCTAGAATTCTACAGTAAAAGCAGCCAATCAATCAGACTCCTCATGCTGGGAAAACTAACCTTGAGTGTTTGCAAGCTTTGGAAGGATTTCTTGCAATTTTGCTTTGCTTGCTACTATTTAATCCTTTCGCATTAGACTGAGACGCTTTTAAAAAAGCTGTTTATTCGCGTTGTGAAATCGAAGTATGGATCTTTCTGATGGATCCAGATGCTGACAATCACCTTGGATGAGAGTGACTGTTTCGCGGCATGGGTCTCCGCTAAGGATGCAGGGTTCACCAGTCCGGATGGTTCCGACCCGAAGCGTAAGTCCCCTGTGCCCGCCTGAGACGGCCGCCTCCCGTCCGAGGAGCCGCTGACGCCGCTGCAGAGGTGCTTTTGTCAGATGCCAGCTGAAGGGTGGGTGCATTGA
Source organism: Hyperopisus bebe (assembly GCA_026777045.1). NCBI lineage: Eukaryota > Metazoa > Chordata > Actinopteri > Osteoglossiformes > Mormyridae > Hyperopisus > Hyperopisus bebe. The sequence goes on along the minus strand of JAODJW010000104.1, from coordinate 66,107 downwards.
AACATTAAGGAATAAAACGCTGTGTTTATTTCTAGTGAATCTGGGTGGCTTGTTGCTCCAGGCTCTCCTGGAGTTCTGGCCAAGGACACACATAAACCCCATGGACGAAGAGGAGAATGAGGTCAACCACGGTAAGGCAGCTTCCCTCGCGCCGCTCGCGGTCACGTAGGCGGCCCCCGCCCTGGCGAAGGCACCTCTCATCCCCTTGGTTTCCTCCCCTCCTTCACTCGCGCAGACCTGCAATGCGGGGAGGATATCACGCGCCACCCTTTGTTCCTCTCTCTCTCTCTCTCTTTCCCGAGAGGCCGTTTTCTGAAAACGGATAGCAGGCCATGCCCAGGATGGCTGGGGGAAATCTGAAGTATGAAGGTCTGTGTGATAAGATTTTTACTGCCCCCCCCCTTTTTCTCTCAGTTAATGGGGAACAGGAAAACCGGATACAGAAAGGCAACGGCTACTTCCAGGTTCCACCACACACTCCCGTCATCTTCGGAGAGGCCGGCGGGAGAACCCTCTTCAGGTGCGTGTGTCCTGTCGTGGCACGTTTCTGGGAAGATCGGCAACCCGGACGAGTCCCGGCCCCGGCTCGGAAGCCCTCGTAGTCATGGTGATGCCCCGCCCCCACCTCTCTGCAGGTTGCTGTGCCGGGATTCTGGAGGTGAGACGGAGTCCATGTTGCTGAACGAGACAGTTCCACAATGGGTGATCGACATCACAGTGGACGTGAGCCTCAACACGGAACCGCCGGCAGCTTCTCCCCTGACGTTCAGCGTATTGGTGCTGTGATGCGCATTGAACACACCCATAACCTTCTCCCTTCTCCTTTCAGAAAAACATGCCGAAATTTAACAAAATCCCGTTCTACCTCCAACCTCACTCCTCCTCTGGTGCAAAAACCCTAAAGAAGTATGTTGCCTACTTTTCTTTTCAATCTACATATTTTTGTTGTGTTGTATTTGTATGTTGGTCATCACTGCTGCCTTTGACTTGGTCCACGGCACTGTTCTTATGTAAAACGGATGTTCTAGACCAGTGTTTCTCAATCCAGTCCTCGGAGACCCACAGCTGGTCCACGTTTTTGCTCCCTCTGAGCTCAGTGCCAGACAGTCCACATTTTGAGCAGAAACGTGGACCGTCTGTGGGTCCCCAAGGACTGGATAGGGAAACACTATTCTAGACCAGCTCTCTCGCTGTGACCTCTTTATGATCCTTTGAACTCCTGCCAATGGACTCACGGGAGTCATGACCCAACAGGACTAGTGCTTTTCATGAGTCAGCACAGTCATTGCTTAAGGTACGGTTTAGGAGTATAGTACCTAGAAAGTACATCAAGAGGCTTCTGCTCTCGCCAGGGACCGTCTGTCGGCCAGCGACATGCTGCAAGTGCGGAAGGTGATGGAGCACGTCTACGAGAAGATCATCAACCTGGACAACGAGTCCCAGACCACTAGCTCATCCACCAACGACAAGCCCAGCGAGCAAGAAAAGGAAGAGGACATGGCTGTGCTGGCTGAAGAGAAGATCGAGCTGCTCTGCCAGGACCAGGTGGGTCTTCTCACCACCCCATTCGAGCTCGGGTCACCCTGCTTTTCCCACCTCCAACACTCCCACCTGTAAGCTCTGTCTCGTGGTTTGGGCCCAAATGGGATTCTAACGCCCATCCTGGCTCCCTCCCACAGGTTCTCGACCCAAACATGGACCTCCGAACAGTGAAACACTTCATCTGGAAAAGTGGCGGGGATCTAACGCTCCACTACAGACAGAAGTCTACGTGAGCCTGGGGCATGGACTCAATGCCTGTCACCAACCTCCATCGCCACCTTGGACTTCCAAACCATCAGACCGGCCCCTAGAGGCGGGGGGCCGTTTGACCTTGTGTTAGATATTACTGTCAATGGCCAGGCCTATCCCCACCTGTAACTGTCCCGGGGAGTAGATTCATTCTGTAACATAGGAACATTGTAGGAAATCCACCACAAAAAAGTCACCGTTCTCCAGTTGGGCCATGCTGCAGAAGACAGAGGGGTGTGGCCTGTATTGTGCTGTGTACAGTAGGTGGATTTAATCAAAATAATACCCAGGATGTTCTGAATATTTTATTTTTTTTTTTCTTTTTCTTTTTCTTTCTTTCCCATGTTGGTTTCCTCCTCTAAGCAAAGCGTAGACTTTGCTTCGCCAGGGTGTGTCCATTTTTGCAGGAGGCCATGTTGGTGTTTGTATGCATCCTTGCTTGGTGACGTTAATGGTAAATTGTATTGCCCCCCAGTACATTCCAGTAACTTACCCGTTTCCAATTACCTATTTTGTCTTTGTGGTTTTTTTTTTTTGGGGGGGGGGGGGGGGTTACCATGG
>JAODJW010000104.1:44956-63655 GCA_026777045.1 Hyperopisus bebe | reverse complement strand
TTTGTGTTTGTTTTTTTTGGGGGGGGGGGGGGGGTTTTACCATGGTGACACTCAGGCAACAACTGCTAAACAATCAAGAATTTGGTCCAACAGCAGGTTCCAATGTTTTCTGCATCACTTCTGTTGCTTGTGTAGGATCTGAATTTCGTTTTTCCCCAGAAAGAAAAGGTTTCTCTTGCGCGATCTGAATAGCCCTCATTTTTCATTTTACAGTAAAATTGTTGAAGCACTTGTGGAGTTTCTTACAGGCTGACCGTGTCTTCCCTCACCCTTGACCTCCTGGTTGTTCTCCGGTGGTGGTATGTATGGGCATAGAGGACATACGGCTGCACTTTAAGTCCCTGCCAAACATTCTCGCCTGATAGTAGCTGCAAGAATTAGCTTCTGTCTGCGGCAGACGGAAAAGCATCGCAAAGCTCGGTCCCCTGTTTTAATTCTGGGTCCCCCCCCCTTTAAAACAGCACGACTTGGCTGTCATCTGTGAATTACAGTGTATATAGCGACCATCAGCATCGCGTGCACGGTGTTCTAGATACGTCTGTCTGCTCCTGCAGTTTTGGAAAAACACTCCTTCCCCCCTTTTCCCTTCGCTGGTGGGATCCGTTTGAGTTATTTTGCTAAATCAGTGCAAGTGACAATGTGCTCAAAGTACTGTGTACAATGTTAAGGAGATGAAAAACACCCAGAATGGCCAGAGGCTACTCCAGGAACCAGGTTGTCTAGTCTTGACACATTAATCACGTTTTGTATAATATTTCAGCTGAAGAAAAAATTTGGATCCAAAAATAATTCTTTGAGTGACATCTAGTTGTACAAGCTGTATATGAAGAAAGAGTGAGTGTATATATACAGTCTAAGATGCCATAACCGTGTCCCTGTAATATTTATCTCCCTCTGTTGGTTGTAACTATATATGTAGCATATTTTGATTTAATTACTGCTTAATAAATTGGCCATAATAAAACAAGTTTTTCCCCCTTTGAGTATAATGACTTGTGTATGACTTGGAAGCTGTCCTGTGTTTTATGCTGATGCTTGTCATTTAAAACGCACACACCCTCCCCCTCAGTGCTCCGCACCTTTACACCCTCTGCTGCCTTGGATCACTGTCAAGCCCCCTTGTGACCGTATCTAAGAGCCGTTAGAAGATGGACAGATTTTTTTACACAAATGAATCAATGTGACATCTCAGAGTGATGCTTTTGCACAGCGCACCCAGAAAACTATAAACCTTTTATTTTAGCATACAAACAGAAATCGGATCTATACTTTCAAGTTCCAGTGTTGATTTGCTTTCTTTAAAAGCCTTCAAACATACATTAAAATTCATTCATAAACAACTGAGTCAAAATGACAATTCAACTTAAAGGGAAGATTGGGGAGGAGGGGAGAAAATTACCTTCGTATGAATTCACACATTCGTACACACTAATATGTCTAAAAAATCATTATAAATTACACAAAAAATGAAATCAGCAAATTAAAAAGACTATGCAGCAAAAACACCATCCATTGTAGTAATGCCATATAAAACATGAAAGAGCAGCACCGGCTGCTAGACTGACACCAAACTATTACAGTCCATCTGATCTAATTGCATAGATGTGAAAATGACCTTCAGTTTTGCCGATGTGATGTATAGTACAGTAAGGACACCTTGCAATGCTGAACAGTGTTTTAAACTTTGCATATTTCGGGATCTGCAATATGCATAAATCAGTGGGCATCTACCAGTAGTGTGTGCATCACAAACACTAAAAGATCAGAAAGTGCATTTGGCCGGAATGCCATGCAGAAATCTCGACCGATTTAGCACTTAGCAAAAAGCGGACCACTTTTAGTTTATGTGTAGTGTTTACGAAGAAAAAGGTTCTTTGAAGAATATGACACCTTGCAGCTTTTATTCCGCGTAAGACCATAAAAGGCATATTAAAAATGATTTTAGGTATAAAACTTCCATCCGCAATTGTGCAAGTAAATTAAGAAAGCCGTGTTAGAGATCAACGCCATCTACTCAGTGTGTTCCTCAGTATTACTATCTTTGGCTTACCAGTGTGAGATACTCAAATGAGATTCAACTATTTTTGCACTTTAACAAATGAGGCAAACGGAGCATTTCTAATGGATTAATGCAAAAGAACACTTTTGGCATGTAGAACTTGAAAGCCCCATATTAATGTTTACAAGCTGTTTAAAATATTTCACCACATAAATTGTGTTTACATTCAAACTCAAAAGGTATAAGCAATCATCATCAATTGTCACTATTTAGCTCACTGATTACTGAATAAAAACTGTAGAAACAATAACGGTAATATAGATTTTCCCATCAAAATAACATTTGCTTTGTCAAATGTAACAACCTGCATAAAAACTTGTAACTTGCCCTTTACCCCTAAACCAAGCACTATTTTTTGGGATCTTTGACACTTAATCAACTCATCACACTTCTCCCTCCATCCAAGAAGCTCCACAGACTAACTGCGGTTTGGCAGTGACCACACACCTGCTTACCGCAGACCTGAGTCTGCGGTCTGTTCGTGGTTTCCAGAGCCCTCGGTGTCTGGGTCGGCCAGAACAGACGGCGCCGATATTACTGGCTGTTCAGGAGCATGCGTGTCCAGCAGGGACGAATCAGTTTGCAGGGGGGCGGGGTCTTCTGCTTGCTCTGCTACGCCCTCTAGAGGTTCTGGGAAGGTCGACGTACTGTCTACCAACTCTTCTAAAAGCAAGGAGCAAAAAGGAGGAGCAGAGAAAGGACATGAGAGCCAAGAGCCGGAGCCCGGGTCACGGACCCCCGGGACACGGCTGGGGGGACTCACCAATGCCAGAGATGTTCCCGCCTCCATCATCATCCACAAGCAGAGCTGTGCTGGACACGTCGACCGAGGACACCGACAGGTCCAACCTGTCAGTCATGTCGTTCAGCTCTGTGACAGTAAACTCCGACGGACTGGTGAAACTTGCAGGCGACGAAATGATTCCTGAAATAAAGAAAGGCGAAAGATTAAGCTAAGCTAAATCACAATGCCCCACCTACAGCTCAAAGAATAAACACTTATAAATTACAGCTGGACAGTTTCATTTCTCACTGTTGCAGCCATTGATTCTGAAAGGAAATATATAAATGAAATATGTAAATGGAAAAGTAAACATTAAATAATTTACTAAGTATTTGTTAATGTGTTAAGTGTTTGTAATAGGCAGATTAATATAGATGAGGTTACTAAACAATGAATTTGTTTTTGTTGACTTTGTGCTTAGGGGTGGTCTGTATTGGCCACAAATAATTCATACACTCGACATGGTTGAAAGTGAGGCGGCGGATTTAAATTTGGTTGGGCAAATCTTGGGAAGGGAGAACATGGTTATACGCAAGTTTTTGACCACTTTAAGTTCACTTTATATCACTTTCATCGGTCGTTTTGAAATCATTTTTGCTTTGTTACAAGATCGGTTGAATTTATACGGCTGTTTGATTCATGGTTTAGTTTGGAGCAATAACTTTAGTACAAATATCGTCTGGTGGAAGTGCATACAAAATGACCATGGCTTTTGTTTGGAACCCCAAAAATAACATTTCTGTTTCTACCAAGTGAAAGAAATGCCACAGAAAGGTGTCCTGAGCAGATGGCTTCCGGAATACAACGCACCTGGATCCATGATGCTCTGAAGTGGGGGTGGCATATGGGCATCCAGGATACCCTCGGGGAAGCCCATTTGCTCCAGGCCTGGCACCCCTGGCACCTGCACCGGGGCATCCATCAGAGGAACCTGGAGGGAGAGAGAGAAAGAGCGAGGGAGAACCAAGCTTTGGGCCAAGAGTCTAGCTGGAAAAAAGCCAGTGTGGCAATGAATGCAGTGGTCATGTGACACTCAAAAGCAGAGGGTGTTATACCTCAGTATATCCACTGGGGGGCAGATCAATGGAGGAGTTTCCTTCAAAAGCAGGAGGAGGAGGGGGGGTAGGAGTGGATTTCCTGGTATTCACAGCACCAGGACGGCCTGGAATGCGATGTAAGTATCCGTACCCAATCCCGCACCCTAGACTGGAGAGAGCGACCTCGTCACGGCCTCCTCTTGGGGCAACCACATGGGGTGGTACTGATCCCCCGCAGAGGCCACAAGGGTGGGGCCATACCTTCCCTCTCCACCCCAGGCTCCGTTGGGCGTGACCACCACCTCCCTGCAGCAGTCTGTCTCTGTGCTGTACACCAACAGCTTCAGGGCTTTCCCCTCATAGAACTTGACAAGGGAGAAGAAGTCCTCGGACTGTAGGGGGCGACAGACGTGAGATGGCAACCAGGCTCTTAAATGCAGGGATTTCAATGGAATTAACCAGTGACATCATGGCAACCAAGCTGCGAATTATGTGCGTGCACAAAAAAAAACTTCATAGGCTAACAGCAGACACTTCAAGATAAAAATTCTGTGCTGAAAATAATAATAAAAAAGACCAATACAACCATTGTGGTTATCATGCAAAGAACAAATCAGCTTATAGGAAATTTTGGGAAAATTAGGCACTTAACAAAATGATGGACAAAACTGCTCAGTGTTACTAAAACAAACCAGTTTCTGTTTCATGAACTGTACCCATTGAACTGCCAAATTTTGACATACAATCTAATGACAACGTCCACCGGTGGCTATGCTGCGATGACCTGTCAGAGCCACAGCTCCCCCTGAAACCAGCCCCAGAAAGGGGGCAAGTGAAGTAATTTAAAAAGAGGGGCAAAGCAATGACTCGATGCTCCGCGGCCGTCTAAGGAAAAGGCCTTGCAGGTGCAACTTGCTCTGAAACAGTGTTTCTCAACCTGGCCCTCAGGGGCCCCCAGATGGTCCACATTTTTGCTCCCTCAGCACCTGTACCAGGTATTCGGAGTTCTGGATTGATTGGTTCAGGTGCGCTGGAAGCTGGAACAGAGCAAAAATCTCATAAAATCTCATACAGTTTGCGAATCAAGCAAAATCGCTCTTACGTCCTGCAAGACCTGGTCGGCTCCGACGATGTAGTCTGTGTAGGCCTGAAACCCTGCCAGGGCAGCTGGGGAATTCGCTTCCACGTCCTTTGGAGGTAGAGAATGCAATCTGTTCAGCCCGATGCCTTTAACCCACTGCTTTCTTAGTGTATTCATCAAACAGGCTAAGTAGATATGATTCCAAGGATCCACTTTGGCTTGTTTGTGCACCAGCTAGATGAGGGCCATCTTACATCGTAGGAGAACAGTGTCATGACATCCCGACTCACCAGGACGTGCCAGACGTTTTCATTGGCTCCCTGGAAACTGCAGAAGCGGACGCTGGCCCCAAGCAGGCCTTGGCCGCCCCACATGTTACTGGGCACCACCTCCAGCTCGCGGACCCTGGTGGTCTTAATGCTGTAGACCTCCATCTTCATCGGCTTCTCCACGTTGGCCTTCAGCAGGTCCTTCAGCATGTCGTTCTCATGATTCTATAAAAGGAGCCCCAGTTCATCCAGAATTAAGGAAGCCTATTTCCACAAGCCTCAGGAGTGAGGGGGAAGGGCATGCCTTGAGTCCCATTCCTCTGAGGAAATGGATTATGAAGAAGGAAACCTTCACAGTCCCGATGTCCACCTCTCAAAAGATATTAAATTCTACCTAGTAATTTTGTCATGTTGGGACTTAAAGCAGTTAGCCTTTATCCTGTATACATTCTTTAATCCATAATATGCAACAGCAGACGCTAAAACATTTTGTAACTATAACGAAGGACAATACGCTGTTTCACATACCAGTCTGGTATTCCCAATTGATATTATGAAGTCGAAAAACGGCTCTAAACCGGCTCTCTCTGCAGGCGAGTTCTCCTGTATCTTTAAAGGGGAAAAAAAGAAATTCCATTGAAAATTAGCTGTCATCAGCGACCAAGAAATAAAAATAAAACAATTGGCATGTACTTTTGTTGGCTATGCCATTGCTGCAACTCATTTTAACCGGATTATCTAGTCACTGAAAGGGTCAGCGGGATACTTAGTTTGACTTTTAACGTAATAGTTACAGGAATACAAGAGGCCAAAGGTGAACTGGTGTAGTTAATGTGACATTAAATCATGCACACAAAAATTTAATCGCCAGTCTTCAAGTAACTGCGCATGTTTACCGCAGCGCCTTGAAAGAGACTCAGAGAAATGACAGCGGATCGCGAGAACCCGGGAAGGGCGGCTCTGTCGCGTCTCGAAGCGACAGGACAAGTAAATGGGGGCTGGAAAGCAGGTTGTCTGCTGCCGTATTACACCATACAGGCACTAGTAACCACTGACACATTTAAATAAATGGCAGCGATCTATACAATTCCGGCGCTCGATCGTCTGCGATGTCCCTAAGTTGCTTTAATATCAATTCATTACATTTGCACACGTATCATTCTTAAAGCACAGGATCGAGTGCCACCTCATCAGTGGGCAGGCCTTGGCGAGGCACGCAACTCTCATAAATCTACCTGTCGCGCGTAAAATAGGGGGGGAAAAAATCCATCATTACCCCGTGTACGTGATATCCGTCCGTGCCCCCGGTCGGGGCTTCGGAGCTCTGCGACAAACCCATGGCCGATGCCGGTGTGATTTTGCAGGCGTCCCGGAGAACATACAGCGTACATCAGCGTCCCAGAGCCATGATGCCGGTGTAATCCCGGCGCCCAGGCCAGAGTAGCAGAGCGACATCCCGGAGCACGTCGATCGCCGGGTAACACAGTAACACCGCTTTAAAAATAAACATATGCTGTAATATTATCAGGCACTATGCGATGTTGCCACGGTTAATCAACTGGATACATTTCGATTACGAATAGTTCTCTTTGATATTAACCCACAGGCCTATACTTACAAATAAGAGGTATTGCGTTAGAGCCGATCTGTTTTTTTTTACTCATTTTTTAAACAGTAAATTAATCTGAATGATAGCAAACTATAGCACGTGTAGGTTATATCTAGTGTAAATGCAATACATGTTACATGACAACGTGCCATTATAAGACTTCTTAATTACTATATGAAACAGACTGACCTGGTTAAAACGTGGCGCCTTCATTACGAAGCAGAAGAGGGAGACATTACGCCTCGTGAAGCCTGGAAACACAGTAGCCCCCACCCCCTCTTGCAGCGGCGTGGTGAAATGGCACTGTAATCTAATATCGACTTTCAAGTAGACCCAATATCACTTTCAAACACCCTGAGACACGCTGGCCGCTCGGCCAAGCACTGGACACTGCTCATGATTGTAAAACAAAAACTTTGTCGAGCTACTTTTTAGAGTATGACAACATAATATTCTATTCCTAGCCTAAATATTCTATGTGTGTGTGTGTGTCTGTGTGTGTGTAGAGAGAGAGAGAGAGAGAGAGAGTGTACTCCTCGGAAATGGTTCAGACAAAACAACTAAATATATATACTACAACTTTTAATAAGACCGTCATGGGATTTAAATGAATGTGCAATATAATTCATCAGTAGCCCTGCAAAGGGTGCTGCTCGGAAAACAATTTACAGAGACGATCTAGCTGCACATTATTTAGAACTGCGTGTCTGATAAGACAAACAGGACTGAGACACGCTGAAAGCAGGAATAAGCACTTCAACATTAAGTCACCATGTGGCTTCTGGTGCCTAATTCTTATCTCTAAGCTTATTATTCTCGAACCATGCTGATGCTGCAAAAAAGTTGAAATGTTGGAACTTAACTGTTTATTTAAATGTAACAAGCTTTCCACTTGCAGTATACTGCAATGCTATGATTATCCCCATCCAGTCCGCTTCTAACAACGCCGGCTTGACCAAGCAGAGTCCCCCCAGGTCTGGATTATCGGGATTAATTTCGATAATACGAAATCCCGACCGGTGACGCGGGCCCTTGCCGATTATCAGTCAGCAACAACCTTGCGATCCCTGAGACCGCAATTTCAGATGACAGTTCGTTTGTATGCATAAACTGTAAAATCTCTAGGCACCAGACCTGCAAAAGTCTGCATTTTAAACTCAATTTAAAATTGCATCAAACATGAATATTGCTTCTTTTCGTCCCACAACAACCCAGTACACGGCCATGCAGTCATTTTTTATCGTTTCATTTAAACAGCCATATGAAATGTGCTGCCGGTCGCCAGTTTTTGACGCTGCACGCATCCGACCGGTTCTGCTGTTACTTATGGCAAGCCGTTTTAACATTTAATCAAGTCACACTCCTATTCTTAATTACATTTTAGATATTCACAATAGCTTCTCTCCTAGTCAAAACTGTATTCTTACTAGTCAAAAAGAACATTTCGGATATCCACATTCTTCCTATCCACAACTGTTATTTCAGATATCCACATCGTCATTCATCCTAAGAGAAATTACGTCACTTTTGCCATTCATGTCTATTGGGCTTTTAATTTCAATTTTGAATTCTTACTAGGAAAAACTCCCATTTCAGTTTTCTACAATTCAATCGTTACTAGTCATAATTTTAATTTCGAAAGGATACCACCATTTTAGATATCCATAATGTACGTAATTTCGAATATCTGAAATTAAAATTATGACAAAAGTGACGCCATTTCTCCTAGGAAGAATGACAATTGTGGACAGGAAGAATGCCATTATGGATATCTGAAATACTCTTTTTGACTAGGAAGAATTGAATTAAAAATATCTTCAATACATATCCAGTCTAGAGGTTAAATGTTAAAACGGCTTGCCATAGTTAAGTTATTGTTTACGGGCACGTACTAGATGATTTGGTAACAGTTGAACGCAGGCTGCTTGTTTGCTGGAAAACGAGATCTGAGGATCGAGAGATCCTATGGGAATTATATGGGAATTATATGGGAATGGAAGTGGCGTAAAAAGAGCCCTGGCCTGTAACAGTCTGCTAGGATTTGATGAATAAAACAAAATACGGTGTCTGCGCTATGAGACAATAAACGAGCGGCAGAAACTAGGCCTATATAACCGGCCACGAGAACTTATGTAGAACATATTAAGATAAATGAAACAGCCTAGTGGTGTTAAGCACAGATCTAAAGTCCGACTGCAGCATACGTCAATATGAAACGTAAACCTTTCAATTTCTTGCTTAAAAATCTGAGTAGTTGACATTTAATGAAAATGTGCTTCTGCAAAACGGAAACTTCATTTTGAAAGTCAAGCCCTTAATGTGAATTTCAAGGTTCCCTATATGTTTTGAGCAACTTTTATGTTTTATAATAAATACTACATATACGCCTTTCTTCCAACAAAAAGCACGCACACGGTGTCATTCCGGTGGACATTCCACGTACCTGACACCCATTAAACCCTAACCATGACTGTTAAAGCCCAGATTTTTGGGGGAAGACCGCATATTAGTATACTACTTAAAAGTATTTTTCTTATCATCTGTCCATATCCTATTTAGGCGACATATCCACGATTTTTCCATATGGTAAATTATAAACCTGCGGTTTATTTTTCTAGTTAATCTAACAATTTTAAATTAAAAACACGTGTCCTTGCCTCTTATTTCACCATTATCAAGACGTACGATCGTATAAGCTGCATACAAATATAGGCGTAGGAGAGATTACTAACAGCGTCGTGCTCGTGAGTGGTTATAATTAAAATAAAGATTACGTCAAACACATGAAACCAAGTATAACAAAATGTTGAACATTTATTTTAAGTGATAGAAACATTGTCATATTGCTTGGACGAAACGCAAACGGCCTTTATAAACAGCTTGATTATGATGCAAAAGTAAAAAATAAAGCAGCTTTTTATTTTTTTTTCTCGGCAGTACCATTTAAGCAGAAAAATAAAACACAACCGTAAGAGGCAAAAAGGTTGGGAAAAAATAAGCAAAGCCTCTGATCGATGTATACAATAGTAATAATAGATTACATTAATAAATACCCAGAATTCTTGTTTCCTTATAATGAACAATGCATTTATACAAGGGGAAATAAGTTTATTTACAAAATTTAGCGCCTTCTTGTGGGCACTAAAAATTAATCCAATAAATAAAAGTTAAAGTATTGGACGGCAAAAGCTATATAATTTCAAAAGGTTCATGTTGCATTTTCAGAATATTAACAGTGCAGAGAAACCAAGGAATGTATAATTAAGTGTTCGACCTACACGCCTCGGCACAGTGGCCATAGGTAGCCTAGATGCTGACTACCTTTCATAATGCATTACCGCCTTTCAGAGCCAATGCTGTCCTTTCAATGCCGGCAATGAAGCCAGTTTTATATTAAGGGACCACAGTATATTTTGCATGATACAAAAAATGAAACCTTCGTTTCACGCAGTTTAAAAACATTTCAGCTATATAATTTAATCTTCATCACACAGGCGTGGTTAAACGCATCACCATTTGATTGACACGGAATTATGCAAACAAAATAAAACAATGTATTCTCTTGCAAAATGCAACAACTGCAGTTGCGAGTTAGTGCTTGGTAATTGCTTCCAACTATCCTGCATATCAATCTAAGATTATAGAAATGTTCCAAAATTTTCAAAAAAGGTATTAGTTTTAGTTCCTACTAAAATAATTTCTATCAGTGATGCAGATTACAATGCTTTCTTTCATATTCACAATTTAGTTACAAAAATTGAGTATGTACAATGTTTTTTTCTTGTATGCATAAACACGATAGCGCAATATACCCATAGTATTAATTTAACAAATAGGTAGGCTACAAAGTTCAGTCCGACAGCAAAATAAGGCCCTCTGGGTACAGCGGACTGAGATATATGGTTCCTCCGTATAACAGGCACAAAAGGTCGCCGGCTATATAAAAAAAATCTCATTTAATTTAATAAATTAAAAATGTATGAAATAACTTAAAATGAAATTCTGATTGCATGTATGTTCTTAAATATCTTCCAGGTCTTACAAATTTTTAAAAATGCTAACGTTAAAAGGGAAAAAAAAATGTAGCCCTGTCCCTCGAAGCTAAACACCGAACTAGTAAAGCAAACTAGTAGAGGTGAACACAGTGTTTAGTCATGGGAGAGAGGTACTTAACAGAACATTGTACTTGCAGGTTAACGATAACAAACCACAGTGCCTTACTGGACTTCTGCTGAGTGTGGCATTTAGAAATATAAATAAATATACAAAATAAATTAAAACACTGTATTACAGAGAGGTATTACAGCTCTATTATTCTGTCACGACGGGACTTAACTGTAATACACGGGTATCTCTTAATAAATTAAATGCTCAGTATAGTGTATTGTGTGTAACACTTTGGCCGATTGAGCAGGTGGCGGCACAGTCTGCTCAGCGTAACTTTCTATTAACTCACAAGTGGAGTGCTAATTAGGGAGATGCTTAAGACTTGAGAGAGAGCGAGAGAATGACTGGAGCATAGTTGCAATTGCTTCCAGTTCTGGAATGAAGCTACAGAAGGTCTCCGTCAATGTGATCAGATGGACAGGAGAGGGCGCTCTGGGCACCGCTTGTGTAAACACTCGAGATTCATCACAGCGATGGTCACGATGCATTTCAAGACTTCGGAAACAGTCCCTGAGGAGCAATTTCAGCGATAATCCAGAAAGACTAAAAGGAACGAGTCAGGAGAGTGGGTCCGGGAAAATATTTGGGGGGGGGGGGGGTTAATAAGATTGTTGTGGTAGTATATTGAAAGATAACTCAAAAAAGAGGCCGTGTTTTTAAAATGGATTTTTGTCATTGGCTTTGGAGATGTACGTTTTGTTTGATGTACGGTTTAACGTGTGGTAATTGCTGACATTCAAAGAACCAATAATATTATTAAAGTTTAAAAGAAAATATCACAGCTGCCTTTATAGAAACACTTGGCGATTAAAAGGGAAAACGCTTAAATGTTCATCGACGATCGACCAATCGCATTATACTTTCACAGACTCCACCATGGAGGACTTCATGGCTTCTTCCAACAGCTGATTGTCCGTGAAGGTGGTCTGGGGTTCCGGGACAGATTCAGACAAGCCTATCAAGGAGTCGAGGAAGCAGGTTCCTGGATCGTTACCCTGGGGGATGCTGGGATAGCTAGGCAGCTGGAAGTGGAAGAAATTGTCCAAGTGATCATAGTCTTTCAGTGAGTTAAACAGGGACCCAGAACTATAGTCCGGAAAGTTGTCGAAAAACTCCAGGTCAGAGTCCGAGGACAGGCTGAGGTCCATGTAACTCTTGGAGTAATTGATGGAGGGGGAGGGGGTGCTGGGATAGTCCTGGGTGGGGCCTCCGGGGAAAAGCGTAGAGGCCTGGTTGGCGTTCTCGTCCAAATAATCCGAGATGGATGAACCCCGATTGTCAGAGTGCTTGCTAGGCGCTCCGTCGTTGTCATGGAAGAAGTCCACCTCCCCCAAGCCCACGGATGACAGAGTGGGCTGCGGCGGCCCACCTAGAACATCGCCCTCGCTGCCGCTGCCATCCTCGCTGTCTGAGTCGCTGAAGCTGAGGATGCGCGCCAGCCCGTTGTCGTCCACGTCCAGCTGCGGCTCCTCGAGCCGCGGGCCGCCCGCCGTTTCGGAGTCCTCGCTCTGGCCGGACGAGCTGGACGAGTCCGTCATGTCGCTGCCGCAGCTGTTCTCGCCTGCCGCTGCTAGCTCTGGGCTGAAATGGAATGCGGGCGTCTCTTCCGGGGCAAAGCCGAAGGGAGCTCCCCGGCCCGGCGAACCGGGCGGCTGGGCGCCGGCCTCAGCACTGGAGCTCTCCTCCAAGCGTTTCTCCAGTTCCAGCTTCATGATGGTGTGGATGTAGTGCGTCTGGACGCGGCTAGAGTTGAACTCGATGCGGCCTTCTGTGTTGCCGCAGCCATCCTTTGTGCAGCCACAGGGGAAGGAAGAATGGTCCATCTGTGAAGGGGTAGGGGGGACGGTATTAACAAGAGGACCGCCATGGATGATTCATGTTAATATGCTAATAATCCATCTTGCCCTACCCCCCCCCATATTTGCCTTGACTTTTTCAGCAGGTGCAATTGTCAAAGTGACCTGCTGGTGGCGCACATACCTGGCACTTGATGCCAGCCAGGCTGCAGGCGCAGGTTTCGGGTTCACAGAACCCCTGGCAGCTGCAGCCGCAGTCCTCCCGCGACAGACGGATGTCATGCAGCTGCCTCTTCTCGTCACGGTCGATCTTCTTGATGCCGGCTGCCTTGAGCAGGGCGTGTCTCCGCTTTGAGGGGTAGGGGTGCAGGAAGGACCCGTCATCCATGTCCACGCCGCTCACATCGATCTCATCCTCGGGGACGTCATCCAGCGTCAGCCGTTCGGCCTCCTCTGACTCCCGGGTGCCATTATTCGTCAGCTGTGGGGATGGAGGAAGACTTTAGGGATGTGGGGGGGGCAAGCTGATGATGGAACACTGAAGAGTATTTTTGTGTCAAGCTTTACTGCAAAACACTCAGACTAGCCTGAGGCCTGAGGATTCAGTTCTTAGCAGTGCCATATACCAGGGTGGGGGCACAAGGGCACTGGCCCCAGCTGAAAGCCAGAGTGTTCACTCCCCTGTCACTCACTGATTTAAAACATATAATTGGCTAATAAGGTTGTATGAATTACAGCCTCTCTTATGCCCCTACATTAAATAATTCTAGCTTCGCTGCAGATGATCAGATCTCTCCGATTTCCTCAGCGTGCCCTGCCTGTCCATCCTCAGCCTGCAGGGGGCGCTCACCTTCATCTTAAGCGCCTCCAGTTTCTCCTCCCTCAGTCGGCTCCTCAGCTTCTCGCGCCGCAGCCGCCTCTGCTCCTGAGCGAACTCGGCCAGCGTGTACTGGCGACGGGCGCTGTGCTGGCGTACCATGCCCAGGGTACAGCCCCCCCTGCTGGGCACACTGGTGAAGCCCTGGCACCGCTGGAAGAAGAAGACAGTGACCCGGTCGAACTGCACATTGCCCTTCTGCGACCTCTTGGACTTCTTCAGGATGGGCGTAGCTGCGGAAGAGACAAAACTCAGGGTCACTCATTAGCACATTATTTTATTACCATTATTCATTTTGAATAATTACCTTTACTGGCAATGTAAATCTACAGCACTGTGTGCTGCCCGTTATGAAAGATACATGCAAATAAAATGAAAAATACATTATTATTATTATTGTTATTAAAAGGAGCAAAGTGGACAGAGCGCCTTATCCTGCTGGCAGTCATGTTTTACAACATTTAGATAAACCAGCTAGCTAAATCAATCCCTTATCAAGACACTAGGTGGTGCACTAAACACTCCGAAGGCTGGGTAAAGGTTAATGACCAAACTGGGACGCGCCGTGATGTTGCAGACGCCGCGGTTTGTTTGATATCTGACTGATACATTAGAACAACGGCTTCACTGTTCTTCGGGAAAGCAAAAGCACCGGGTCTTTGCAAGATGGAACACACAGGTCTGTCACTGGTGGGTGCGTGATGCCATCGGTGACATAAGCATACGAGGTTAGGCTTGCACATCACCAATCAGACGCAAGCAATGCATGTGACAGACAGAACGTACGTTCTCAGCTTTATTTAGAGGAGGAAGGAAATCAGTCAATGCCACTTGCCATGAAGTATTATTCTACCTACTTATCCTGGTCACTGTAGTAGGGATCAATGATTTGTTATCATCATCGTTTAATTAATATCACTATTATTACAGAAGGCTGGCACCGCTGTTATTGGCTGTCACACACAGCCGGCTTTCCAGGCCAATCACACGGGGAACAGCACTGTAGTGTCCCCCACCTGTCCAGTCCCCTCTGGGTTAGGGTAATCCAGGTGTGCTGGTTACAGGATCGATTCATATTTATCATGGTACATCGAAGGCCCATACTCGCAGTGATGGTGTGACCCTGCTCTCGCCGGTGCAGTGGGTGAAATCAAAGATAAACTTAAGTTTATCTTAGTAAGCGAGGAGCAGGAAGTGATGCATTACAGTGCAGTCACACCATCTCCGCACCGGCGGGAGCAGACTACATCAAATTTGGAAGCATCTAAACGTAAAATGACATCAAAACTTGTAATTATGTCTATTATCTTGACCAAACAAGGGTGGTTTCTGTGTGTAGTACCCTATGGTTTGCTTGTCCGCCGTGGCATTGATCTGTGTCCAGGGGAGACAAAACCCCACCAGGCAAATAATACAACATAATCTTTAATCTTATCTTTAAAAGGGGGGGGCACTCACGGGGCACGTGTGTAGCCTGCGAGCTGGGGCTGCTCGGCCTGGAATCCTGGGTATCAGAGTAGCAGGCCTCCCCGTCGGACTCCCACTCCGAGCAGGCAGAGGAGGACAGCGACGAAGGGGAAGACGACGAGTAGCAGGGGTCCTCGTCAACCTCCTCAAACTTCCTCTTGAGGGCGCCACTCATCATGGCACGCTGGTGGATGGACAGTCTGCAAGAGAGGAGGGGGGGGACGTTCATTAAAACAATGAAAGTGGCTAGCTAGTTCTGCAAGGCTGACTGAAAAAAGAAGAGACGGGAATGGCAGATCAATGGAACACTGAGTGTGTGTGGGCATACAACACAGAGGCAGGAATCCACTACCAGCTCTAACTGCCTAACGTCTAATTGGCCAGCAAGCCTGGAGACCTTTGGATGCGAGGTCAATGCACAGCTGCATGCATGGCGCTATGGACACCCCCACCATTCAAGCCGTACCCTGGCTGGGGGGCAGATTTAGGCTGCCCAGCTCAATAACTTCTGTGTATGTTATATAACGCCTGTGTGTTTCCTGTGATCAGGCTTTAGGGGGGTTAGGGGGGAACGTCTTGTTCTCCGCAGGAACAATCCTCCTCTTTGAAAGAGCGCAGTCTCCACCTTCTGGAGGAGTTCTTGGCCCCGCTGGCACCAGAAACTTTCCCCCGTCCTCATGGACATGGAAGCCAGAGCCTCTCTTCAAACAATCCGCACGCCGCAAATGTGGCCGAAAATCCTCCGGTCGACACAGGGACCGACGCGTGTGGCTCCGCCCCTTTCTCCACGATAACCCTGTCAGCTAATTCGCCCCAAGAGCCCCTGAACGTCCCGGATAAAATGTCTGCACGTGTGAAGCAGACTCTCCTACCTCACTGCTGGCTTTCTGCTGAACATTTTTTTAATCTTTTGCTGTAGCGATTTGTTCCACTTTTAGTTTGAATATCGAGCCGACAATCTTATCTTAGAGCTTTCAGCTGTAGAACTACATATGATTAATGTTCACATCCAGGAACTGGCCTTATTTACTTATCATTGCCATGGAAACGCACCCCCCCCCCCCCCCCCGTGTGTGCGTATACGGAGGGCCGGCATTCCCAAGAGTGAGTCTCTTGGGAGCCCAAGATGGCTGTTTACCTGTCTCTCCTCATTAGCCATAAGCAGCCTCTCCTGCCTAATTAGTGGGGGCTGCAGGGGCTGGGACAGGGTGGGGACACCGATGGAGGTGTGAGGGAACAGTCAAGAAACCACCCCCCAAACCGCCAGAGGTCCTTCCAGACAGACAGGCACCGCAGGACAGGAGCGGAGACCCCAGATGAACCAAGACATTTCCCAGCATGCCGTGCATTCCAGGAGCCCCACCCAAGCTTGCTTACAGACACAAGCTGAGGAGGCCTCTTATCTCCCCAAGACACGCTCCAAACCAGCATATTTAAATTGCTAGAAGCTAAAATCGTGCTTTACACCCAAAGCATAACCCGTAACCCTAACCGGTGCCTTAACAGTAACCCTCCTCAGCACTCAAACAGGCAGATGGACAGCAGAGAACATGCAACAATTCGGTAAAAATTAACCAGCTGATTATTCTGTAATTGGGACCCAAGCAGTGTACGAAATAATTATAAGGCACCAAAGGACACAAGCTTGCCACAGCGTATGGGACCTCCCAGTGCTGTGTTTTTTTTTCTGACCTCTGAAACCAGGGGTGGTCAATCTTATTCAGAAAGGGCCGTTGTGTGTGCAGGTTTTCACTGCAACTCCCTAATAAGATTACTCATTAAAGGACTGATTGGTTGAAGAGTCCTCACACCTGGGTTTGAACAGCTAACCTAAAGGTTATCCCGAAAACCCGCATACACACTGGCCCTTTGCAGATAAGATTGACCATGTCTGTCTTAAATGCACTGTAAAACATTCACAGGTCACTGCAAGATAACAGTGAGAAAATGGAGAGGAAAAGGAGCTGTCACCCCCCAAGGACCTTACACAATACGTCAAGAAGGGCAGAGACTCAGAAAGGAAGAGGAAAGCCACCACCAGAAAAATTCCGGGTGTGCAGAGACAGACACAGTACTTTCTGTGAAACTTGGATCTTCAGACAGTGAGAGGGCTATAAACTCAGCAGTTAGTCTAACCTTCAGCTGGGGCAGAAGATCCTCTAAACGATGAGAGGAATTTAAGAGGAGCCAGAAACCCTGCCCTCTGTCAGGCAATTAGCATTCTGGGAATTCTTAACGTGCTTCAGAGAGATACCGGGGCCCTGTCAGCACGGAGGAATGGATAGAGCAGCCGTTTACATTCCCGTTTACGCTCCTGCTCCTCATCCGCAGAGCGCGATAAAGCGCTTACCTGCAAATTGCACTGGCGACACACGTCTCTGCATCATCACACCTCATTCCACAAGCACCGGGGACAGATTGTACAGTAAAAAGAGGGCGGGTCTAAATCTCCCAGGCTGACCCTGGGTGTCAAATACAGACACAGCCACCGGTGTCGGGGCACCAGGCGTCACAGCATAACCCACAGCGCCCTCTGTGGGCAGAAATCAAGCGGTTATGCAACACCCACAGCGGACTCCTATCTCATCAAAGTCCTGACAAGTCAAAAGTCATCTTGCCAAAGTTATAGTGCTGACTCACACATTTGGCTTTACGAGACCATGGCAGATTCTGCTGTCTCACGATTATTTGTGCATTTAAACTTTAGACTGAAGGACTACAGTACTGTGCAAAAGTCTTAGTCAGTCAAAGAAAATGTTTGAGGCTATTTATCTTGGCAGTAACTATACATTTGCTTTGAAAAAAAAAAAATTATATTAGAACTTGTGCAACTGAACAGCACAAGAAAAAGTACCAAGAATTTCATCTGTTTGCCAAAAAGTTACCGATATCTAGTTAGATGGCTAGATGAACACCGCTTCAGATTCCAAACCTCTACTCAGGGGCACCTCAGCCACTCTATGTTTTTTATCACATTTCACCACCAGCTTGCTCAATTAATCAAGTTAATTAGTTAAATAACTCAATGAGGTACTGATTAGCCATACAAGGTGCGCTAGTAGTGAAGACAAAAAAAACACTGGTGTATTATAGCCAGTTTCTGCAAATATTGAACATGAAAATCATCAAGATTTCTGCTCATTGCTGTATATAATCAGGGACTGTAGACTGAAGCCTCTCACAAACACACCCTCACACACGCACACACACACACACACACACACACACACCATGATCCTCCTGTCTCCATTCCCAATCCTCCGAGGAATTCAGCAATTCACAGAATATATGTACGTGCGTGTGCGCGTCTGTGTGTGTGTATATTAAAAGGGTGCGTAAACTGTTCCCCGAGGTCGCGGAGGGAGATGGCTGAGTGAATCATTTTAATTAAGAGCCGCGGGGCGAGGTGGTGGCGGGGGAGGGGCAGCCCAGCAGAAGTAGGTCGTTGTCTTTTGACCATGAGCTACCTGACAAATGGGTTTGTCTAATACTGCTCCCTGATCAGAAATGACAGCTACTGAATTGGGGGGGGGGGGGGGGGGGCCGGGGGCGG
>JAODJW010000104.1:17464-42688 GCA_026777045.1 Hyperopisus bebe | reverse complement strand
CTCCCAGCACGGCGGCCACCATTCATTCAGGTGGTCTGCTCTGGGTGACACACTCAGGTGTGGTAAATTACCAGACATTCCTAGACGCTGCACGTCTGCGTCTTTTCCACAAAAAGTGGGGTGGGGCGGGGTGTTTTTTACCCTTGGCAACAAGACATAGTGAACTCTGTAGAAAAGAGAAGCCGTTCTCGATGATGTCAGAGAGGAAGCAGCGGGCAGACTTCGCTCAGCGGTGAGTAAGTCGCTCGCTATGTTTCCATCCCGCTGGAGCGCAGACAAGAACTTACTGGTAAGAATGTTTCGCCGAAGAATCGTCACGGCGCGCGGAATTCCCTCGGTAACCCCGAAAAAATGCCACTGACCCAGCCCAACCCCCCACCCCGAAGCCGAATTTCCCAGAAGTCTGGCAATAGGTCTTAAAGAGAAGCTTATAAAGTGGATCTGTTAAGTTGACTTAATATAAACAAGCTACCAAGCGTAACAGGAGTGTGGCGATAAGAGAGTACCGACTTCCTTAAGGATCCACCGGGCTGGTGAAATCAATATGTTTTATCAACCTACCGCGATTCCCGGAGGGGGATCGGGGGGAATATCGTTTAAAAACGCCAGTCAGACTCAATCGAGGTCGAGTTTACATTTTCATCCAAATCAAAGTGAGACACACGGCCGGCACTTCCCTGTAAACGCTAACGGGACTCCTGGGATTAATTCGACTGGGCATCGAACAAGACATACTCACGTTCTCATGCACCATAAGACTGGACGGCACAATATAATCAGTGCTGCCAAAATCCCCCAAACAGAGGTGACAGTGCGCTCCTATTTTGAGGAATTAATAAGGACAACGCATTTAATTCACCCAGGGACTTCTGTCAATTGATTGTACTGACCCCCCCATCTGAAATAAATGGGGACAACCCTGCGTGAGACAATGTTTTTCAAGGATCATTAGATCCAGCATAGGCAGACCCCTACAGCTCCGCTAATTGACTTCTTCTCGAACAGCACGGCAAAGCGGGTGTGGGACCATTTAAATGGCGTTTAGGTAAATCACATAAGTCCTGGACGTGTTTTACAAGGGCCCTCCTTTGTCTGTAGTACAGACCTGGCAATAAATCGGCGCAGTAAAGATTTCCCCCAATATACGTATAGAGGACAGTTATTCAGGAGTGACGACGGAAATGTTTATTAATAAAGACGCGGCGACCAGTCAGGCACGGATAACTTGGCTGTGTTAAGAATAACCAAAAATCTAATAAAAACCTGTACCCATAGATTTAACATGAGGTCAAGCCGGGAACAAGGTCCCGCCCGTCCGACCTCCTCACCCCTCGGAATTCATACTGTGGTTAATGATAATTACAATTACAAGTACACCATTGTATTCGGCTGAAGTTCCTTCAGGAGTCGCTATTGTAACAGACAGCAAAAACTCCGCGGCACCTCCGTACAAAAGGGGTCTATCTGATACATACATATCGGCAAACGGGAACTTGACATTTATATTATGGTATATCTTTATTCTAAGACACTCACAGCAAGCCGTTTTAGTATCTCTATCGTGGCTCGCCGTGCCTGCGATCCACTTTAACCGTACAGTGATAGATAGGCTAGCTGATAAACTCATTTAATTAACTGGTAAAGTGTTTACCACTGTCATCACCTGTAAGATACGCAGTTTATGTCATCGGTAGGTATGTATTTTTATAGGAGAGGGTAACGTCGTTAGCCTACATGCTGAAAACGGCTTATGAGCACGGCTGATTCGCGGAGCATGTAAGCCGTGTTAACATAATACCGATACGAGTAAGCGCACCACAACAGGGAAATGACTGGTGGTTTAGATCACAACATTACTAAAATATTACATAAGCTACATGCAACCCAGGGAATTAAACGAAGACATCGACCAGGCACCTTACGATCAACGGCTGAGAAAGTGAAATCTCTTAAAATAAAGTGAGGGACTGATCCAACATTTTAAAGTTTAAAGCATTTGCAATTTAAAAGCCCCAAAAGGCAAGTCGGGCGACAGCACCGCAACTCCTGCCGGACTTACGCTACATAAGACGAGCAAAATTCAAAGTATCTGGACGGGGTCCAGCGCAGGGTCTTTAAATTAAAAATAAAACCTTCAACGCGAAAATAAAAGGCAGAGATAATCAGCTACTTACCGAGAGTCCGTCTAATCCGCCACCATTAGTAAAAAAAAATGTATTAATAAGAAATCCGTGAAAGCTGAAAGTGCGCTTATCCGCTCATAGTTCGTAACGCTCGGCCGGATAAGAGACGCACCAGCCGAGCCGACGTTTCGCCCTGTCTGATCCAGGCTGCTCGGCAGCGGAGGCTTTTTCGTCAGTGGAAAACTCCCTCCCGGGCGTCTGACGCAGGCGATGACACGGGGGAGCGGAGGGACGGGCGGCCCCGCTCGGCTTCCTGCTTTCCGGGCAGCCAATGGGCTTCGGCGCGTCTCCTTCCTCCTCTCAGTGTCTATGCCCCCTCCCCCCCTTCCCAGGACGTGTGAACAGGGCAGAAAGTGAGGTGTGGGTGTAAAATAATAATAAAAACACGCAAGAATCTGTGTTTGAATTACATATGAGTAGGATTTGGGAAAGAAATGGAAATTGTGGAGCTGAAGAGGAGCTTGGATAATGGACTGAATGTGACATCACACTGTTGGGGATTGTAGTTCGTGTTTCCCAAACAGAAACAAGGCAGTGTTTTGTTGTCACGTCCTCTTGTTTTGTTACAGACGTGGGGCTCCGGGGTCCAGCGACGGCCTCGTTTGGAGGTTATGAATCATTCCGACAGAATGACATTTCTCTCTGCGGTTGTTATTGTGAGACGGAGCTGTTGTGATACCTCTCCCTTTTCACGTTTTAAGCCACGCGGTTTCCCAGATGTACAGTTAAACATCTGAAGGGCTTTGCTGAGAAGGGACCTGTGTAATCCAACGCGATTCAAACAGCGTCTCGGGTGATATGGATTTGAGCAAGTCCTGCAACACTAATGAATAAATGGCAGAGAGCCAGTCTCCTCCGCTGCCTTGGCTGCATGCGAGTACTGGGCGGCCGCTCCCCCTGGACTTCCTGTGAGAGCAGGGAGAGGGGGACTGCCTCAGCCAGTCTGTCGCCTGAGCTTCTGGCTTCCCACCCACCTGCAGCCCAACACCCTTCCTCTTCGGGTTTGGGTTCAGCCGGCGCCGAAGGGGAGGCTCCTGATTTTTTTTTATTTTCCCAGGGAGGGGAGCGGGCTTGATCCCAGCAGCAGAAATCTCTCCGGGACCGGATGCCGTTCACAGAGGCTAAACCTTCTGCGGAACACAGCCTGCAGAGAAACGGTGCCCAGAGACCCAGAAGGAGGGCAGAGGTCAAAGGTCAGGCACTCTTAGACACACCAGTGCTGGTTAAAACAGTGTTTCTCACACCAGTTCTCAGGGATCCCCCCCCCCCCCCCCAGGACCATCCACATATTTGCTCCCTCCCAACTCTCAGGTAATTGGGAAAAACGCAATAGAGCAAAAACGCAGACCGACTGTGGATCCCCAAGGACTGGTTTGAGAAACACTGCATTAAAAGACATCATTAACCTTACAAATCCTCTTGAAAGAAAAAAAAAACACAGACCAGTTAAATATAAAAATATGGAGCTCACCAGGCTGGATCCACACCTGTTTACAGAAGCTCAATATAACCTGCGCTAAAAAAAAAACTAAACAAAATGAAATATTCAAGCCCTCATCTGGAAGGTCACATTTTGCCAGCTTTAAAACACAGGCTGTCATCTCCTCGCCGGTGGGACAGCGAGACCTTCTCACAGTTCCAACCACGAGTGTCCAAAGGTTTTCTTTCCCGTCCTTCAGTCTCGTTTTTATCTCGGCTCATTTAAAACTGCGGCCAACATTTTGGCCCAGCACACGGATGCATTCGGGTTGATTCCAGAATGTCTGCGTTGTGTTTTTGGGGGCAGGGTTCACACTCTAAGAGACGGGCGCTTAAAAAGACAGTGGTGTACTTTCAATACAGGTTTCATGCAGTAACACGGACGACAAATGTCACGCCAATGACAGGGGCTGTGGGCATATATGAGGACAGTGATGATAATTCTGATAAGTGAGTTTACCCAGCGCTCAGAGAGGAAGGCATGTGATTTTGGTGGTGAAAGAGGGTGTTCTGTGATGGGTTGGCGTCCTATCCTGGGTTATTCCCTGCCTTGTGCCCTAATCTTCTGGACCCCCTGTGACCCTGAATAGGACAAGCAGTTACAATGGATGGATGAAAAGAAGGTGTTAGAGATCAGGTGGTGAAAAGATGAGCGAGATGAATGAGTATCTGGTGAAAAACAGACAGACAGGGAGAGGACTGTACGTCTCATGTGTGAGATCACTGGCAATGCAGCTGGCCAGAAGCTATGCTTTTTATAGCAATAAAAACATCGGAAGCAAACTGCTTGAGAAGACCTTAAAACAATGTTTACATCTCATTATTTTGCAGGGAACGTGGTACCAGATGACTGCTGTTAAGTTTCTCCGTGTCACTGGAATCCTGCTTGCCCACTTCCTGTGTTCTCCGCAGCGTACGTCTTGTTCCTGCGCTGTGTTTGTTACTCTTTGGAAATAATTAAATAGGAGCAGTGTGCGGCCAGGCAAGCGGGGTCAAACGAAAGGCAAATCAGGAGAAAGGAGCCTCCTTCCGCTTGCTGGCTCTCCACCAATGACTGGAGAGTAGGGGCATGACATCACCCCGCAGCCCGTACGAGGACAAGCCTGCTCGGTTCCGAACGGGCGGAGAGCGGAAGCATTAGGCTGGTCATTGGGAACATTTGGGCAACGGAAACAAAACAGTGTGTAAAACAAAACCAGCTCTTAGTCCCCCCCCCCCCCAAAAAAAATTATTCTACTTAGCAATGGAAACCCAACAAAATGTTTTCAGACAGACCTTAAAACAGATGTCTGGGCTTCTTTCATCTGATGTTGTATGATCTCTTCTAATCATTGACAACTTATTTCCCAGCACAGAGTTTAACCTGTCTTTTATTTCGGAGCCTGAGTGATCTTGCTCTCTCCCACAGCCTTGATCACATCATCGTGGGGGATACAGTGGGTTTGTTAAACCTGATCATCTGCTCTCATTATGTTCCTCTTTTATATGCTAATCCAGGCCTGCTGTAAAAATATTATTACTACTGATTGACTGCTTTTCGCACCTACAGGACTGGATGTCTCAGGCCCATTCTCTGGAGATTTTCCCCTCTGTTATGAATCAGAAGTGCCTTTATTCACCAAACATGTGTGAATAATTTGATCCTGTTTCTCTGGTGCTATGTACAAATGGGTATGCTTGTGTCCTTTGGCACTGATTACATCAGTAGAATACACATTAAAACTATTTAAGGTCCCCGATAATGATATATCTTTCACGTGTAGTCATTGTGTGTGTGTGGATTAGGTCTATATTACTTTGTGGGAACCAAATGGCCCCCATAATGAAAATAAAAACCAGTTTTTTTTTTACATTGTGGGGACCATTTTTCAGGTCCCCACAAAGATCTGTGAATGCAATCAAAAACCTAAAAATGCCAAAAGTCTCGTTTGGTTAGTTACGGTTAATCTTCTGGGCTGGGTAGGGGTTAAGGTCATCATGTTGGGATTAGAGTTTTCCCCAAATAAATGAATGGAAAGTCCCCACAAAGATATAATTACAAACCTGTGTGTGTGTGTGTGTGTGTGTGTGAGTGTGTGAATTGTGCAAAATGTCTTAGGAATGGCTCTTTGGCCCACAGGCTTATCTGTATTTCCTGGCTTGTAGCAGAGCTAGAAAGGCTGAATAATGTATCCACGAGTTTATCTCCAAGCGTAGTTTGGCTTTTTTCCCTTTAAGTTTACTGACTGACTGATGGAAGCCAGAGGCATGAGTTCAGCATGTGGCAGAGATGGATGGTGGTGTCACTAAGTTTAAAAGTACAATGAGTGGGCGTTGTGTAATTTAAGCCGATGCCAGCATGCAGAGGGTTAATCTGTCGTTTGAGGTCTAAAGACCTCAGTCTCTGTCCGACAGCTTCTTCCTCCCACCCAGGTCCACTCTGCCACCCTCGTTTCCCCCACTGTGACCTCTCCCCCCGACGGCCTTCGCTCTTCCCCACAGCAGGTACACTCTGTCTGTCCCCGAGTGTCACCCTGCCTCTGCCTCTCCCAAAACAGACGTCAACAAATGCCGGCTCACTTCCTGACACTTTCCGGTTGTCCTAGACACCCGTGTTTGGCAATTTGGCACCATCGCAGTATTAGAGCAAATGAAACTGAACAGGATTTCTCTGTGAAACCAAATGGGGCATATCTGCATGTCCAGTCATGACACTGTAAAAACGTCAATGTATCACCACTAAACTACCCCCCCATGCTAGATGAAGTGTCATCTGGATGGTAAGGAAAAGGAACCTGATTCATTTTCCAGTGAAATGAAACCTTACATTCCATCTATCAGGATGCTATAGCTGTTTACATAAACATCACACTAGTGTGAAAACAGCCGAAACAGGAAATGAAAGTGATCGCGTTACGTGCGGTGTGCTCTGTATGTGCCCTGATAAACGTGAGAAAAAGTGTAGTGAACCGTCCTCAGGACTTCGGGTCAGGCGAGATACAGATATTTATCGCTAGTGAGCCGCACAGATGGGGAGGGGGGGTGCGGGGGTCGCGCCGTCCGTTACGCTCCCAGTGTTGTTGTCTCCTTACCACCTCAGTACTTCCTTATTTCTGTGTTTACATGGCGCACGTGTGTTTTTCTGTCGTTTCCAAGAAGTCATAACAGGCCCAGTGAACAGTGAGGTGTGGTTTGTGGGGGAGGGGGGGTCACCATCGAGGGAGAAAAGCAATGGCCAGATCACACCTGGGTTACCGTTGGAATTGCCGGGTCCCCTAAAAATCATGACAAACTAGCATAGTTTCAATGTGGGAGGGGGGGTCCCTCGTGCCTCTTTGGGGGCCCTCCTGCTGCCCAACATACCTGGAGAGGTTCTCACTGTTACTGGCTCATTTCTGTGGTGCGCATGTGTGTGTGTTTGAGTGTTTTGTTGGTGTGGATGGAAATATACAAATATGCACCTGTTTGCCCTGTTAGGCTGGCACCGGTCACTGGCTCCAGCAACCCCAGACCGCAGGCGGAGAGCGGCGCGGCCTGCAGAGTCACCGCTGGCTCCTTTCTCAGCCGTATCACGGGGCAGGGAGGCTGGAACATTCGATGCACGGCAGAGCTGCGTATTGCTTGTGTGTATGAGGGGGCATTAGCAGATCTGTGTGTGCCTGCGTGCGTGTGTGTGTGTGTGTGTGTGTGTGTGTGTGGCTCTCACGTGGGTTAAACCATCGCCTCAGGCCACCACGGCACGATTTTCTGGTTCACGGTGTTCTGCCAACATGGAATTTGCACTGGCAAGGCCTCTCCCTCGGCGAGGAAACTCCTCCCTCCCCCGTCAAGAATAATAACAGAACGGCATCGGGCGTGTGGGACGATGCCGGGCACTACCCGGATCCGCCGGCATTCCGAACCATTCCGGAGGTCAGGGAGCGTCCTGCCGATCTGCAGACAGCTCGGGCGGAGAGGCCCCTGACCAGGTGGGGTAGAGGGGACACCCCAAGTATCAAGCACTTCCTGATTCCTCGGAGCTCAGATGCACAGAGCTGTAACCAAAATTAGCCAGTGGTTCAACAATGAGGCTGGTTTCCATTATCATGAATGTTGCACTCAAGTGAGAATATTCTGCTTCGAGGGGAAGTTCCTTCCTGATATGAAAGAAAAACCAGATGAATATTTCTATTCAGAAAAAAAAGCGACTGCACATTTCAGTATAATATGCATATAATCTGTGAAATAAAAATGTGCATGTATGTTTACATTTGCATGTAAAGATCCTTTCACAGCCAAGCGAATGTGAACATGTATCTCTGGAGTTATTTGCAGAGATGACCTGCACCCGATGAGCTATTTCACAGTTTTTCTTTTTCCACCTCAGTGAAGGAACTGAAAACAAGCTCACGAAAAGTCACGCACACATGCAGATTTGCGCTACACCTTGCTCAGTGTCCCTGCAGACGTGACAGCAGCCACGAGTGCCCTCAGCACTCTGCCTAACATTTATGAAACCTTCTGGTAGTTGGTAAAGGGGGTTTTGGTTGCTATAGGGCCACAGAAAACCCCTTTTCCAAGGGCTACTGTATTGCCTACCAAAGCTTAAGTTTCATTTTCAATGGTCAGAAACCACCTTTCTGACATAACTATATAAAGGTTTAATTTCACTTTTGTACTGTAATACTAAAACCTCATTTATAATTAAGCACTGGTGGATTTTGGTATGCAAGACTTTCTGCATTCTTTGCAATTGCATAATACTGAAATTACAGTGGAGAAACACAATTACTTGCCAGGGGAAAAGTTATCTTTCCTGTATAACTGTGCCTTTTTGTGACTCATGATCAAAATACGCCTGTAATCCTTATTGCTTCTATCATATTTCCAGGGTGATTGCTCAGTTATTACTGTGCCATGCCTAATTATCCATGCATGAAATACAGGTGCACTATACCTCTGCAGTAAGGTGAGGGGTACGTCCCAGCACACCTCCGGCAATCAGATACGTCCCAGCTCAAGTCATGTGATCTCTGTCCCACTGGGGTGCTCTGGGTAAGCTACCACAGATACAGTCACTTTTTGATAGGGGAGCCTGAGACATTTAGGGTAAATAGGTGCAAAGCTTGATGAGAAGACAAGTAACGGGAAGCCGGGGTATGTTCAGGCCCCGAAGCATTAGCGGTGATTCCCGTTCAGAGTCCTCAGCAATGGGGAGGTAATGAAATTGTCCTGGGGGGCTGCAGTGGGTTAACGAAACAGTCCCACTGCAATTCAGGGTTAACAAAAGGCAGCCGGGGATGGGGGGGCGGGGGCGAGAAGACCTCAGTGAAGGTGGGTGTCGACGGCAAGCCCGGTCACCACACAATCGACAGCAGGGAGGGGGACTGAAGTGCACGCCTGTGCTGGGAACCCGTCGGGAATTTCATTACGGGGGCGGATCTATCAGGAATGGCAGGTCTACACTGAAACCGGGGGCCCCTCCCCTGGGCTCCCGGGACATAATCTCCAGGTAGCTCCATAGGAAGACTCACAGCGGCAGCCATCTCTCTCTAATCTGAAGAGAGATGCCGGAAATCAGATGCGGGGGGCCTGACATGAAGGTATGAATACAGAACTTTATGCGCCTGGGATTGCACTGAGGTCTTGGAGCGGAGCGTGGAGGTGTGGAGGAATTTCCGCCATGTCATTCGATAGCGGAAAAACACTCCGACATCTCCAAGCGTAGAGTCCGGCCGCTCTTTTATAGCAGTCGACACAGGGTGAGCGTGTCCGCCGGTCATTTGAGAGCCACATCCTCCTGATTCTGGAACTCTGAAGAGGAGGCAGCTGATAATCGGAGGGAAACGCAGCCCCATGCAGCTGGGCAGCCGGCGACACAAACATGGAGTCACATGAACTACACCATGCGAAGCGGCCTCAGCAAAAGCCGCGACTAAGAAAAATGAAGAACGGTAGAAAGGAAGGACAGATTCCTGGGTCAGGTGGTGGTGGCACTGTTTGATGGAGATGAGGCTTTTGAGTCCCGGTAGCGGGTTGTAAAAGCGAGATTAGCGCTAGACTTGGTGGTGACCAAGGTTCGGTGGGAGATAAAAAGCAAATAAGAAGAGCAAACGCCAGGGAGAAAACACAGGCGAGCAGGAGGGCTGTGCTGCTGAGTCTGTGACCGCTGGAGACTCTTCATTAATCTCTCGCCTGAGACCTGTCACCCATGAGGCATCTGCAGCCCCCAGATCGGCCGCCCTCTTCTCTGCGCGCGCGACTGTCTAGCCGATTGAGCAATGTGTTAAATGTTACTATCATCCTCACATCCGATTTTCCTTTTCCCCGGCGGATTCAACATAACATCTAGACTTCCTGTCTGAGCGGGGGCTGTAACCTGAGGTTATGATCTAATGCAACTCCAGATGTTGTTAACTATAAAACAAAGGGCATCTTCTATGCACTGTTAGGGAAGCCTCTAGACCTTTATCTGGACATCTGCTGTGACCTTTTCCCACTAAATGTAGCTGCTGTACTCGAACTGGAAGCAGAGAATTTTAAACAAACCTCAGATGACATCCACAACATTTAAAAAAATATTTTTCCTTTGGCGACAGCACAGAACTGTTACCTGACATCAGTGCTTTCCCTCAGGCTGCTTTGTGGGAAATGTACTAAGATTTTCTTTTTAATATGTAGCTTCCAGTATCTCCCACTGGATTATCCGCATGTTGGTTACCTGCATGTTACCCACTTCCATAAAAATCTTCATAGAAGCCAAGACTAACTGTGCGATCACAGTTTGTTGTAATTTGGACAAATCTAACCTCACATTCCCGAAACATCAACCATTTCTAGTAAGGGTGTCCAAATCACATTATATGCGGTCAAGCAATTTACTTTCAATAGACTGTAACTGATCTTATTTGTTTTGGACAAAATAATTCCACAATCACTAGCCAGCCACAAGCTAGGATCGACATGCCGCCTAGTTGGAGATAGATCTATGAATCAGGTTCTGGTGGAAACACATTTGCATTATGCAATATATAATCTGTAAACATTCAATTTGAGGTGGACAAAATTATTAATAAATGGTAAACCGGAGGCTAATTCTTGACACACCCCGTTTTCTATGCGATCAAAATTTTAGTGACTTAAAATCATATTAAAACTCTGAGTCGAAGCAATTACAGGATTACACTTCCATAAAAACAACCACATATTTCTATATGAAACGGTTATTGCTTTGTTTTATTAATGCGTAACGATGACCAATTTAAATTATAATCAAAAGTATTTGCTGGAAAATGTACTTACAATACCTGAAGGCGTTCATAATTAAATTAATTACCTGAATAAACTGGAATGATTTCTTTAATTGGATTAAGACACAATGACTAATGAGGTATAATCGTAATTATGTATCTTCCTTTTTGTGGCATTTTTTTTTATAGATTAATTTTAAAACACCGAATTTGAAAGAAATCTATTAGTGCAAATTTACGCGTTGCTCCAAAAGCACGCTGCGGTCGATTTTTGCGAGATCCTCGGAAACCCCGCGCTGGTCCGGCAGTCTGGCAAAGGCATCAGCAAGAGTTTGATGAGTTACAGAGAAATGCATAAATGGTAAAGTAGCCAGGGCCGAGGGACGTCGCTTGAGTCACGGTGCCGGTGTGATCGGGCCGAGGGACGTCGCTTTGGTCACGCTGCCGGTACGATCGTGAGCCGGAATCGGAGCCGCCTCCATCCACACCCACGCCGCCCTTCCCCGGAGTGCAGGCGGCGGACCTGCGTGCGCGCAGACACCCTGGGGTGATTCACTATTTTCTATTCATTTATCTAGCAGACTCATCTTCTCGATAAGCGTGTCACGTCCCCTGGAAATGGGGCGCATGTAAATGTTCATTTTTCCGAAGAGCGTTAACATGTCTCCTAAGTGCCCTGTGACTCACATCTTTTTTTTTCTTTAGGCCTGTACGTTTTCCAAAACAGAAACCGCCACCATGTCTGCCTTTTATAGGCCTACCAGGGTAAAGACTATACATGGCCGGGCTGTTTGCCTGTATTTCAGCTGCTGAGTTTATATATATATATATATATATATATATATATTCGATTTCAACAGAAATCAGATATTAAGTTGTACCATACTTGGACACCATTTTCAACAGCATTTAATTTTAAACTAAAGTAAGCTTTCATGAAAGCCCAAAGTGACAGTGAAATAAAACAAGCACGGCACAGCATGGGTCTGCGCTAAGAAGGTTAAATATTTATGATTCATTCCAGTTTATCTCTCAGTATTTTCCGCCCGGCGTGGATCCCATTGGCAGAGCCTAGAGCTGCAGGGCAGACTTCTGGGATGGATTTTGCCATCCAGGATTACTATAACCGGCGTTGTCCAGATGCAATCAGAAAGAATAAAGAGGTCACAAATGGGGAGATGTGTGGCTCAGTGGATAGGAACTGTACCTGGGCTCAGAAGGTTGCTGGATTAAATCCCATGGTTGGCAGAGTGATTACACCATTGGGTCCCTGAGCAAGACCCCTAACCCCCAGCTGTCTCAGGGACTCTCTGATCCTGCTTATGTCACTTTGGATAAAAGTACCCGCTAATGTTGTGTAAATGGTTACAGGGTGGAGTTCCCTCGAAGGATTCCTCAGGTGCCTCTTACAGAAAGCATTCTTCAGGTGACATTTCCTTGTGGTGGTTTCTGTGTCTCTTCCAGCCTGCCCCAAACCCTCAGTGACAGAGGGGAGATTTTCAGGATGGCAGCGAAACCCTTGCATCAGAGCAGGCCGGCACCCCCCCCCCCCCCCTCCAAATTGCGGCTCCTGAGTCAGACCACATTACCTCAGGTGCAAAAATGGATTTTCCCAGTTTTGTCTGTGCAGTGTTCTCTGGAATAAATCGTGACAATTTGTCACTTGGCTTTTACTGGACAGGACTAATTTTCCTGGGGAATTCCCTGTTCAGTCAGATTTTATGTAAACAAGTCTACCAGGAGGAAAAGTAGAAGTTAACATGCAAATGAGGCACTAATGGGCTTCTAGAATTTTCCACAGAAAAGAAATGGTGTTTCCCCGTCAGATGGGGAGTGCCCTTAGTATTAAAGGCATGTCTGGCCTAATGACATTTTAAATGTGCTGGTTTAGTAATTCTGAGTAAAATGTTATAATACACGAGACGTGTGTTACTGTATTTCACATTCGTTTTACTGACACGCCATTTCCCCTTCTGATAGCAAACCTTAGCTACCAGTCATTCACCTTAAAAGCTCAATATGAAACTCATAAAATGTTCTTTTTATGGGCTTAATATATCACCCATGGGTATATGAGCTACCTGTTACGAGGACAGTAACAATTAACAATAAAAATAAGTGTTTCTCACCTACATAGAAACAGCACACTTTCAATAACACGTCAGAATGAAGAAAGGCTGGTCTTCACGCGTTAATAGTTGCAGATAGCGGTGAATTCATAAACATCTCCACCCCCGAAGCCTGAGCGCCGCAGCTCCGCTTCAGTGCGTTACCTACCCAGGCTTCGGCATGAGCTCCTGAAACCCGATCCTTCCCATAATGCCTCGTTTGGGCTTGTGGGGAAGCTGGCCAATTCACAAAATCCTCTGAATGTTCCCAGGGTTGCTCTCCCTCTGGTCTGGTGTGTGTGCACGTTCAGTTTCCAGGGTGAGTTTGACCCAGGACCTGGAGTGCCTTTGATGTGTACATTGTGTGACTTAAAAGTACAGTGCTAACGACTCCATTGTGTAGCCAGATTAACGCCCCTGTAGAGTCTTAGGCTGCACTTAACACTGTCTGTGTTCTGTCACAGTATCTATGAGGGGGTCATTTAACATTTCTATTTTGCATAAAACATGTGTTTAAAGGGCAAATCATTATACAAATAATAATATAAACAGGATGAAGCAAGGAAAAACACTAACACTTGTTATAAAGTCTATCTATCTATCTATCTATCTATCTATCTATCTATCTATCTATCTATCTATCTATCTCTCTATCTCTCTATCTATCATCCATTGTTCTGTGTACGGTATCTATCTATCCATTCATCCATCCCTGACTTCTCTCTGTCCCTTCTACACTGCATATTCCCTCAGCACCCACCCTTCGAGGCCTTGGGTGGTATGCCCTGGCGTTCCCAGCACTCTGACATTCCACAGTGGTAAGCGGCTCTGGAATGCACTGCCTTTCCATGCCGCATGTTTGCCGAGAGGCTCAGCACGGCCGAAGCCCCGACGAGGAGGAGGTCCCCGCTGGGATTATTTCCCTTCCCCTGACAGAGTCTCCAGGACTGCTCATTCTGCAGAGTAATGGCTTGTTTGGGAGTGTAGTGTTGTGCAGCCCCCACAGAGCCAATGCCAGAGGCCAGTTACCCCAGGGAGGGGCGTTTATCGCTTCTTTTGAACACCAAACGACTGAGTGGAGCCTGATTTAAAACAGATGTAAGACGCGCTGCTTTCCATATTTACACTCATCCTGCAATTCACATCCCAAATGTCCTGTCTGCATTATAAAGGTCACCCAAGAACTCTGCTACATGTCATTCCCACCCATGTTCCCACCACACAGCAGGAGTGAAAATCCTGTCCATCTCACAGATGCCACATTGTCCCCGGGACGGAGTGCACCCTTCCAAGGGGTGATGCGAGACGCATGGGTGGTTAGGACATCGCATACCTACTTCCACAGGCTGTGGAAGGTTGCCTCACTGACTGGAAGCTGGATCTTTTTGCTTCATCCCCTCGACACGATGCCATGGGCTGTAGGCCCGTCTCCCTGTAGCTCTGTGTCGCTGACAGACAGAGGAACGGATGTGCTAAGTGTGAGCTGTTAGCAGGAAATCACAGCTGGTAACACATCGAAGCTCCCCATTACTGTTCACAGAATTGTCACACTGCAGGGTAGGGGGTTTGAATTGTGTGAATTTCCATGGGGCCACGCTGGTTTCCCCAAAGATGTGCACCTCTAAATTGTCCATAGGACATAGGACCTATGTGCTACAGTGGGCCTGGTATCACATACCATCCCCCCGACCTTATGTCCTGTGTGTGCCCTAAGCCAACCAGGATAAGCGGTTAGAAGATGGATAGACCTCTTTAATGAAACATACTACATTACTGGGAATTTGGAATATTTTCCACTGAAACACTATGAACCATCGAAATGTTTATAAGAGCAGTAGTGACCCCCCCCCCAAGTGAGAAAATGTGAATCTGAGTAGCAATATTCAGATCTGGCATGAGAACTGGGCAAGTATGACTTTAGCTGGATAAGCGGATGTTACAAATGGATAGACACATTTAACATCCTTCTTAATGTTTTTTATATGCATCTAGAAAGAATGTTTAGGCCTTCTCCCTGTGTCATACTGTACACTGGTCTGGGTTGACTTGTTATAAGTGCCATTTTGGCACAGGCTGCGGTTCAGTCAGTTGGTGCTGGAGTATATCAGCATGGTCAAATCTACCAGTAATTTGAGTCTAAAGATACTTTCACCTACTAAGAACAAGAAGTCAAGCTGCTGCCTGCGTTGTTTGTGTCTGACTTGATTCAAGGACTGTGTTTTGGCTCCGGGGATTTGAGCAAAGTGGCTAACAGCGGCATTTAAACTGGAGTTTTACGTCATGGGTTCCGAGTGCCCTTTTGCCCCCCCCACAGGAAAGATGTCTGCATGGCGGACGCTTTCCTGAACGAGTCGTCCCCTGGACACTTAAAGGTGTTGAATCTGCAGTCACACGCAGTTAAAAGCCAAACATACAGATAGCTGTTATGCATGCATAATACCATGATGATGATAATGGTAAATAAGCACGCCGCTCTTAGTAATAGTTGTTTGCTTTGCTATGGAGGAGCTATGAAATCTACAGCCATTCAGCTGTTGTATATAATCATTACAGATCAGTCTAGCATGAGGAAGCAGATCTTTCCTTACCTCCTGGAACACAGCAGCCGGGAAGCATTTGCTAGGATACGCTAAGATAGATCTAACGTTGGCCTGGCTGATCACATTATCGTGGGACGAGTCCTCCCCCGCCCGGCATCATCCCACAAATGGTTTGAGCCATGTTCAGGGTGTTTGTGGAGACTCTGGGAAACCAGACTATGCTGGGAGGGGACACTTACGGCTCTGCGACCTGTAAGAACGCCACCAGCAAGCTGTTCAGAGCCTCGTGCTCTCGTTGCATTATGGGAAAATGATAGCCAATAAGTGGTATGTAAAGTTTGCGAGGGATGTAGGCAGGGAAGGGGTGTATCCACCCCCAACAGGATATTGTGTTTTAAGCAGCACAGGTATACCAGGCGACACTGGGAAACCCCAGATTGCATACCAGTCACACACGGTCACACGTTACGGGACAGATAGAGACACTGGTTCATCCAATCTTTTGGGATAACAGGAGGGATCCAGAGTATCTGGGGCTGGGCCACACAAACATACACACACAGATGGGAGTCATTTCAGGAAACAATTTATTTGCAGTCCTTTGTTTTGGCGTTCATGTCATGTTTGGCAAGAGGTCAGTCCCTTCCAGACATCTGCCGACCATGAGCACTCATATGACCTCATGCACACTGATGTTTTGGATAAGTTAATATAACAGAATCATGCTAATATTCATAAAAATAAGATTATAATATCAATGAAAGGAGCCCTTCGCCTGCCATCAACAGCACTCTTGTCACCTTCTGGAAGGGTTTCCTATTTAAAATGTTGAGTATTTTTCAGTGGGTGTGAAGTCACACTGCGCACTGCGGACTTGGAATGCCGATACATTATTCAGTGTTTTAGGCCTGATTGAGGACCCTGATAAATGGTTAAAAGCAGGGTTTAAGATATCCATTAATATTAAAGAGGCTCAGAAGTATCTTTAATAAATCTTTACTAGATGAGCTAAAATGATGTGAGCTGCAGGACAAACTCACTTTGACAAACCCCGGCGGCCTTCTCCAGACTGGGAATGCCAATGTGACGTGATTTATGGAGAAGATCGCGGCAGCCGGTTGCAGAAAAGCCCCCTTTGTCCTCTTCATTAAGACCCGCATTGTATTCTGCTGGCTGCGTGTTTAGCTCGATGCTTAGGTCCTTTGCGATCCTCCATCCTTATTGAGTTTTACATGAATATTTAATTATATTTACAATGAACAGATCTAAACACTAATCACCCCTTTGCTCATTAAACGTGCTAATGTCACCATGTAATATAAACTCTACATTTACACTAGTGGCCAAAATTGTGGAAACACTTCCACTTTTTAGAAATCGCAGGACTTTATTCAACTGTTTCTCCAATTACCAATTTACTTGTCTAATGTATGATATTTGTGACATTCTTTGATTGTTTATAAACGTTACCACCAATATTTGTGTAGTAAGTATAATGCAAAAAATGTTAGGTGTTTCCACAATATTGACCACAAGTGTATATATATTATTGCATATTTGTTTTACTTTTAATTTATTTAGCAGATGTGACCTTTTACAGATACAGTGTCCTAACACACTAACCACGTACCACCCCACACTACTGCATGTAATATATAGAGTACCAGAGGGAATGACGTTTGTATTTTCCTAGATCATGTGCACTTTCAGGATGTTACGAGAGTAAGGAATTGAGGTGTAGTTAGCAGAGTCGCATTGCCAGCTTGCTTGGTCACTCCCAGAGCTCCCAGACCAAAGCCAGGCGCCCTCCTCAGCAGATTCCCCCCAAGACACACTTTGACAAAATATCTGAGCTTTATCTTTATTATAACTATGCATCAGAGGCCACAGAGAGTCACTCACAGCATTGTTGATGCCATTAAATGTGGTTCACCTTTATAAATGCTTCAAATATGTGACCTGAACAACCCCCCCCCCTCAGGAGAGGGCAAATGAAGAGGGTCCCTCAGCCCTGAGGACAAGTTACTTATAGGCAGAAAGTGGATAGGGCGCTAAACAGATGTGTAATCAGTGAGGGATCTACGGAGTGCCTTCACCTCTCGCTTCAGGCCCACTGCTGATACCTAGAGGATTCTGGGATTTGTGTTTCTTGGCATGAGCCCGGTGGTCTCACTGAGAGGGGCTGTTTTGTGTTTTTTTCAGCCTATTGTTGCCTAACACACATCACGTTTAAAACTTCTGAGCATTTTCCCGAGAAGATGAAATTCCTGCCTTCAATTCAAGCCAAGATTTCAGCTTCACAGCTGAAGGTGCCCATCCAGACTAGCGGTTCTGTGAGGGAGGTGGCTGCAAACATCTGGACTCCATTCCTGCGGGGTCCCACATGAAAGCACACCGAATTCCTGGCAGTCCTCAAGATCTGCGGTCAGAGGCACAATGACACAACTGGAATTTCAACACCGCGTTCAGGAATTACAACACGGGGCCCAAGGCATCCATCCAATCAGGAAAGCCAGATCCGAGTCCGGGGGTAAAGCGGGGGCCAGGAGTAAGGGCCATGCTGAAGGTTTGGAACGGTTCTGATAAAGCTGAGAGCTGCCCAGAGGGCTAAAGGGGACTCAAAGCTGTCAACGAGAATTTCAGTCTCTATAATGTCCAGTCAGATAGGATCAGCCGACAAAGACACCAAGGAAGGGCCACGTCTTTGTGTCTCAGGGAAAAACTCAATCAAACATTTGATGATTTTGGCTGGTTTTCATGCATGAGTTTGCTACTTGGCTTTGTTTGTCTGGATCTTGTACGGAATTGTGCTAAAGCCTTGATTGGTGAAGACTGCATTAAATATTAATAATACAATGATAATTATTATCCCCATTAGTCTGGGGGGGGGGGGGGCGGGGGGAGAGTGAAAGGAAAGGTTTCACTGTGTGTGTGTTAGATTCATGACAAAAATCTCGAGCCTAAAAATGTAATGGGTTGACAGATTAAAGAGAGAGTGCATTTCTCGGTTTTGAGGGCTGTTTGTGCTTAGTGAGTGGACACTAGGCACTTGCACTGATGGGGCCCCCCTGTGTGGCTTGGGGCGGGGCTGAGTGGTATCCTTGGGTGGTGTCACACGGCGTCCCAGATGCAGTTTCCTGTCAGTGATCTCTGCACCCGGCCAGATAAGACTGTTCCTCAAAGCGCATAGATGAGGAAAGTTTATAGAAAACACCACAGAACAATGTAGCCGTTTCCAGCTCGGGGTGGGACTTAACTCGTGCTTTCCATTAAGCCAGTGAGCAATTACCAATTATCAGATGTTTATCTCTATCATATATCGTCATATATTGCACATCTGTTAATATTTTACATGGATGTTTGTGGCTATGGTGAAATATTCTAATTCCATATTGGAATATTCTAATTCTAGAACATTCTAATTCCACTGAAATATTTGAAAAAAGAAACACACATTTAAATTTAAAATCTGAAATAAACACACATTTTTCCTGTTAATACTGCTCCATTTAAAGAAAGAATATTAATTTTTACGGATATGAATAGTCGTCATACATATTTATGGGTTTATTTCCAGGGTGAAAGCAGCAACTCTCTGAAAACAGTGGTGTGTAATGAAACGGCGTCAGCAAGGCAGATTACAGGAACTGGCTGCTTTCTTCAGAGCTCTTCACTTCCTGTCAGCAGCGGCTTTGCGGTGCACTCTGTGAGAACCACAACATTAGAGTCACTCCTGATTGCAGACGCCCCTCTTGGGTAATATCCATTCATGCCATTTACAGGGACTTGCAGAACTGAGCAGCTTTCTGACAGACTGGGGGGAAACTTTGTTTCTCGTGAACTGTGGGCCGATCCCAAAATATTCTGGTGTTATTTAGTTGCTACTTTGCACCCCATAAATGTGATTGTGTGACAGGCAGGGTTCAGGAAAAAAAAAAAAAGATAAATTTATCATCATGTCATGGCTTCTCGGGGGCCATTGTGGATGTCGGAGCTCCTGAGGGCACTGGGACAAGAGACCGGTTAAACAAGGGAGATGAGAGAAAAAAAGCTTCTGGTTACAAAGGCCCACAGTGTTTTGCAAATCAGGAGGAACTCTGGTCATTCTGTTAAAGGGAAATCTAATTGTCACATCAGCAGTAGGTAAACAAAACCCAGTGGAGGTCAGCGTTTCCAAAACATGGAGGACATGAATAGGGAGAATGAAAGGAGGTGAAAAGGAGGGTTTTCCTCTTCCAATGTCTTCAGGGTGTCTATAGATCTCCAGCCTGCTTAACTGTTTGACCCATTTAGCATCTTGGGTCTGGCTGCTTAATGACTCAGCTGTGTACCTCCACATCACCCATGGGGGGCGAGGGGGGGGTTGGGGCACCAAAGTCACATGACGCCCATCAGCTTTGCGTTTGCCCTCAGCTCGCGAAAAGGGCTCATTGGGAAGGCGACGTCCAATTACCAGCATCACGCTTAATCCTCCCCCGGGTGTGTGACCCCCCTAAGCAAAGTGCCCTGTGGGCTTTTGCCACAAAAGGTGTTTGAAAGCACTTGTACGTTCCTGATCCGCAAACGTGCTGTTTTCACAGAGAGCCCTCGCAGTTTACAAATCTGAAGGAAGACTCCTTCAGAGGTTAATTAAATAGATTCTGGTTCGTTGAGCTTCAAAGATTAATGCCGCACAATGGACCTGATTATTTAAAGAATCTGTCTGAATGATGTTTTTATACAATTCCTTATTGCGTCTCGCAATCATTCAAATGCAATTATCTAGCTGTGTCGTGATTAAAAATTAAATTTAGTTCGAAGTTTTCACTCAAGTGGAGCATTTTAGCCAAGCTGATTTCTAGAAAGATTAAAAAAAAAATTTTTATCGAATCTTCTAAAATCCACAAATCCCTAAAATGTCAAATAAAGTTGTTAATAAAGCAGTTGAAGTAAATTCCAGAGTCATCTCCAAAAAGGTATTGACATCTTGTTGGACAGCTAGATTCAGGTCCATAACCTCTCCTCAGGGGCAGCTCAGCTTTTCCATTGATTTGTTAAATTTCACCATTTGTTTAAATTAATTAATTAACTTGATGAGTCAAATATGTTAATGAGGTAGTGATTAGTCACACAAGGTTGGGTAGTGGTCAAATCAAAAAAACACATTGGTGTATTGGATGGTTGCTGCAAACATTGTGGTGACTTTAGGAGAGGTTTGAAATGGCTAAACTTTGACAGATGTAATATTATGGTTTTACGCCAGCATGAAGATCATTTTCTTTGACTTTCTAAGAATTTTGCACAATTTGCTGTATATTACAGGGAAGCAGTGTTTCCTGCAGGTACTCGAGTGAGTTAGCGTCTCTAAAATGCTTATAGTGTGTGCACGTGTGGTGCATGTCTAGGGTATGTCTAGGGTATGACGCTCATGGGAGTTATACTCACACAAAAATGTTCCGAGGGCAGAAGGAAAAATGATTGGTTGAGAGAGATAACCAATTAGATTGTAGAGGAGGTGGGTCCAATCAACTAGAGGTGGTGGGACCAACCAATCAGATGTCTTGGTCCAGCCTCCTCTAGTTGCTTGGACCCACCTCCTCTACAATCTGATTGGTTATCTTTCTGAACCAATCATTTCTATCTTCTGCCCTCAGGACATTCTTGTGTAAGTAAAACTCCTAGGAGCGGGTGTGACCTTGCCTGGTGTCCTGGGCAGCTTGGGATCGTCCTAACACTGCTTATCTTGCCACCTGATTCATTTTAGTGACATTTTTTTTTGCCAATCATAACAGGAGGTCCCATCCTCCCTGCAACCCACTTACAGCTTTTTTTGACATGCTAATTCGCTGGATCCCTCAGAGCAGCATGAAATATTCATGACTGAAACGAAAACAAGAAAAACTGGGGATCTAAGAACGTTGGCCTTTGGGGAGAGCTCATCTTACCGCCGGAAGCCCTCCCCGCGATACGGCTACCGTTTATCAGGCTGTGTGAAGCGATGCACTCTTCGGTTTTCATGTTAGACCCAGTGTATCCATGCAGACGGCCTTCAGTCCTCCAGTCATCTCCAGCCTGCCTGAGCTATGCATGCTGAAGCCTTTTCTGACCAGGTCTGAAGCCACAACACCCTGAGGGCCAAACCATACTTTTTCCAAGCACCCTCCATCCCCTATGTCAAAGACACACTCACATGCACCCCCCTCCAAGGTGGAAACACTGTACAATGTCACAAAGTGGGGGCCACATTTGTGTCAGAGGTCTTTAGTACGACACGAGATCTGAGTACACGATACGTATATGAAGATGCCGACACAAGATCATTTTTATGGGTATTTCTCAACCCAGTCCTTGGGGACTGTTCATATTTTTGCTGCCTCCCAGCTCCCAGTACCGCCTCGGAGTTCTTGATTGGCTGAGAGGTGGGAGGCAGCAAAAATGTGGACCTCTGGGGGGATCCCCGAGGACTGAGAAACAATGGTTTAAAAAGCACAGTCATTTGTAATTGTTTTTACGAATGAATACATTCTTTAGTAATTCTAAAGTAACTATTAAGCAATAGTAACTTGCTTTAACCTAGAAAATGCAGTGAGTCATTTCACCAAAGTCATGCCGGTGTCATTAGATGCTACTTTGTTTCTGTTCCTCTCCAGCTCAGTAAACAGTCGCAAGTAGTTTAGATAGTATCACGGTTCTGAGCCTGTTGGGGCGATGTTATCTGCAGGGACACATTCACACACACGACCAGGGCGACACTGGCGATGCAGTGGGAGCACACCCCCCCCCCACCCAACTACAGGAGGGGCCAGCGATCCAGCATGGGGCGTATGCCTTGGCACGTCAACAGTGATGGTAGGATCGAGCTAAAGGGTTCTTATCGTGTTTGACGAGCCAGAAGCCTGTAAAGAAGAAGAAGACAAGCGGGCTTAATTTGACAGACGTTATGCGTATCACCGTGGGAAACGCTCCCGTCGGTGTACGAGGCACGTCGCGCTGCCTGCTTCCCGGGGAGGCCAGATGATCTACTGGAGTGTCTGCAAATGAAAACCACGAAAGTCTAACAGAGGCACTTAAAGGCAGCGTAATGACAGGAAAAGTCTGGATTTGACCTAGTTCCTCCAAGCCAAACAGGTTCCATCAAAAAAAACACAATATAAACAAGGAGGTAACTAACCACAGATTTCTGGTAACTTATCCCATCCGAGTCATTTAATAAGACAATTATAGGATTTACCAGTAATAGATCTATATCAGAATAAATCACTCCAATACCCACTACTTGTAGAAATCTGGTCAATATATTAAC
This sequence comes from Hyperopisus bebe, assembly GCA_026777045.1. Classification (NCBI taxonomy): domain Eukaryota; kingdom Metazoa; phylum Chordata; class Actinopteri; order Osteoglossiformes; family Mormyridae; genus Hyperopisus; species Hyperopisus bebe. Next base: position 19,888 of record JAODJW010000104.1, on the reverse strand, counting down.
GAAATTCAGTGGTTTCATAAATGCAACGAGAATAAAATCGTAAGGATGACTTATCATTGTTAAAACCCCACAGGAACCATCTGTCTGTTACATATTTGGGTCGTGTATCTAAATTGTAAAGTAATGGTCTGTGTGGGATTTAGATGCATTAAGCTGTGTAGTTATTTAAGGGGCATTTGAGATCATCTAAGACCTGAAACCCTTCACTGGAGAGGCAGGCAAACCGGGCCGACGTGTCGTTTAAAGAGGCGGGATCAGGAGCCCTGATTTTTGTTAAGTGACAGGCTGGATTTAACGCTCCTCTCTGCTTGGGCAGGGAAAGGCCTACTTATTACCGTTTATTGCATTTTCATCTCAAAATTCATAATCTGCCTCTGTGCTCAGGAAATGAAGGGGAGTGCTCTCCCATCAAAATATTTTAAGCAATTACCGGGAGGTTGGCCTTATCTCAGCAAAAGGGAACACGGATCCTCAGTGGGAAGGGGGATTTGCGGCATTGGGAGTTGTTGATGCTGCACGTGTGTCGCGTGTGGGTGTGCGGGGCGCATACGCCTCGCGTGGCCCGCTTGGGCAAAGTGGGGACAAAAGGGGGGGGGGGGTAATTTTACAGAATAATGCTGACGGGCCACACAGCAGTTTCTGCTCAGGGTGCTGTCAGCAGTGACCTCAGAAACGGCCCCATGTGGTCCAGCAGCCTGTGTCCACAGTGCGGTCAGACGGCATGCGTTCACGGTACGGTCAGACAGCATGTGTTTACGGTGCGGTCAGATGGGATGTGTTTACGGTGCGGTCAGACGGCATGCGTTCACGGTACGGTCAGACAGTATGTGTTTACGGTGCGGTCAGACAGCGTGTGTTTATGGTGCGGTCTGACAGCGTATGTTCACGGTACGTCAGACAGCATGTATTTACGGTGCAGTTAGACAGCGTGTATTTACGGTGCGGTCAGACAGCGTGTGTTTACGGTGCGGTTAGACAGCATGTGTTTATGGTGCGGTCAGACAGCGTGTGTTTACAGTGCAGTCAGACGGCATGTGTTCATGGTACGGTCAGACGGCGCATGTTTACGGTGTGGTCAGAGGGCATGTGTTTACGGTGCGGTCAGACAGCATGTGTTCATTGTACGGTCAGACGGCATTTGTTTACGGTGTGGTCAGATGGCGTGCGTTCACGGTACGGTCAGACAGCATGTATTTACGGTACGGTTAGACAGCATGTGTTTACGGCACGGTCAGAAGGCGCGTGTTCATGGTACGGTCAGATGGCGTGTGTTCATAGTATGGTCAGACAGCATGTGTATACGGCACGGTCAGACGGCGCGTGTTCATGGTATGGTCAGACGGCATGTGTTTACGGTACGGTCAGATTGTGTATGTCTACAATGCAGTCAAATGGAGTGTGTTTACGGTGCAGTCAGACGGCATGTGCTTGCAGTGTGGTCAGACGGTGTGCAGTCAGATGGCAGGCATCTGTGGTGTAGTCAGACAGCATGACGTCAGACTGTGTGAGGTCAGACAGCGTGCGTTGCTGGTACAATCAGATGAAGTGTGTTTGCAGTGTGGTCAAACGGCGTGCGTGGTGGTACAGTCAGAATGGTGTGTGTTTGTGGTGTGGCCAAACTGTGTGCGTTCGCGGTGCGGTCAGACTGCGTGCAGTCATGGTGTGGTCAGATTGCCTGGGGTTGTGGCGTGGTCAGACTGCATGAAGTCGTGGTGTAGTCAGACTGTGCGCGTTTGCGGTGTGGTCAGGCTGCGTGTGTTTGTGGTGCAGTCAGACTTTGTGCAGTTGTGGTGCGGTCAGACTGCGTGCGGTTGTGGTGCGGTCAGACTGCGTGCAATCACCCAGCCACCGTTCTGATTGAAGCTCCCAGTGTGATTTGTTGGCTAAGGAGAGTAAACACTCCCTGGGGGCTGAGACCTTCTGTTCACTTCACATATATCTCTGGGGGGGTTTATGCACAAATACATGCACAAAGCTTTTTCCCTCCTGCCCAACGCCCTCAGCCTGCGGTTTGCGTTGCACGTCGTGACTGATTTTCACATCCATGTTATTATTCAAACCCAGTTTATATTTAAATTCACTGAACAATATCCCAGTTTGCCACCAAACGTCAGTGTGCCAGTGAGGAGACGGTTTATCTAGGCAAAACGCTTCATCCTATCTAAAAACATTATGCAAACCCCCCACTCCCCCCCCACACACATGCACACACACATGCACACACACACACACACACACACACCTCCTGACACCCCCTCACTACACTGCCAGACATCGACAGACAGAAAATACCCATAATTGTAGGGTGACCCAAATATGTAACAGGCAAATGTGCTTCACTGACCTGCATACCGCGGAGGTACAATGCTATAGTCGATACGGGCGGTCAGCCGGCAGGAGCTGGGGGGGGGGGGGGGGGGGGTT
>JAODJW010000104.1:0-12938 GCA_026777045.1 Hyperopisus bebe | reverse complement strand
CCCCCCCCCCCCACGCCCCGCTCTGCCCCATTTCAGCGCCGACGGATGCCAGAGACGTGCGGAAGCGAGCAGATGGTGGGGGTGCATAGGCCGGCTGGGGGGGCCGCCTTCAGCTTGAGGAAGCCATCAGGTGGAAGTTGGCCCCTCTCTGAGGAACACGTGGGCCGGGGGGTGCCAGATAAAACAGAATTGCGGAAGTAGGAGAGCAGGGCTGGAAAATCACAAACAGGCCGGGCACAGGCTCATCCTCGCGTTTGAACGTCCCCTGGGCGTCCCCTGGGCGTCCCCTGACCATGTAGCCACCAGGTCCTCCTGTGTCTCCCGCGCAATGTCCTGGTGAGAGAGCCACCAACTCACAGGACACAATGGGTCGGGAGGGCCGCATTCCTGCCATAACTCCCCCCCCCCCCCCCCCCCCCAACGGAGCACTGCTGTGAAATTCCTAAGTTGGGCCACCCCCTCTCCCCATTGTTCCTGTGGTTTCCTGGGGGTCCCAAAGGGAACGCTAGGCTCGTCTAACGGGGCCCTTTCATCTCAGCCCAGGGGCCGCATCGGGGGAGACGCCATCGTCAAAATTAATCACCTCGCGGCGTAATCACGTGCACGAACGCTGGCTTCCAATCGTCAGGCGGTGGGGGTCATGTGACCTAAACTCCCCCCCGCCCCCCCACCCGGTCTGAGGAGGGCTGTGATTAATGGTGTCGGCCGTACAAGCCTGAAGCTCAAGGAGAAATACGAAGTGGTAATAAATCACACACAGCACGGCTCTGCGAGAGGTACTTCCAGAGCGGCTCATCGGGGACCAACGTCGCCAGCGGACCACCAGCCCCGACGCCCCCCCAAACGGGGAGGGGGGCAGACTCCATAATCAGAAACGACGGTCACCAGACTGTGGCGTTGTGTCCAGCCCTATGAAAGTCAAACGAACAAAAAACTGAATGAGCTGTAATGGATTCGTACGCACTCCTGTATGCTCCCAATTCGGCGGAAGAAGGACGTGAGCGTCCAGGTGTCGTAACCCTCACGGAGAGAGTCCCCCCCCCCACATCCTCGTGCCGCCACGACTGGCTGCTTCTTCAATTAATGATGAACCGGGGCATGAATAAAGCAGGAGGGGCTGCCACGGAAACCGGCTGGGTGCCACGGTAACGCATGGCGAGGATCGATACGCTAAAGTGGCGTGTAATGGACCAAGGTCATGCCGCCGGGAGGGGAAGGGCCGGTGGAGGCCAACGGTGGAATGTCAGCTGACAGGGCTCCTACGCCAGCAGGATTCTTAGACGTCGTAAACTTACACACCTGATAACCGGCATTAAGCAAATCCCCAAAGAGACTTTATGACCCTTTTTTTTTTTTGTTTAATTAGTGAGAATATTTCTTTAAAGTGTCGAAGTGAAAATATTGACTGGGAATCTGGAGCCAAATTCACTTGGTTAACAACAAAGACCACAAAGATTCCATTACATATGAAATACTAATAAAATGCTAATTAACGAAATACCTAATTAAGCTCAAATCTGGAATTGTAAACCGACTGGACTGGACTGTTTGTGATCCCTGACTTGCTACAGGCTTTGCTTCATGACTAAACACATGATAAAAACATGAAATAAATCACATACTTCGATGAACGATGTATTTTCACAGAAACCAAAATGTGGACTGCTCATTCGAACCCTTGGCCGGCGCCGTGATATGGTCAACTACACATGAGAAGTTGGGGGGGGCACGTCTGCGGTGGTTTCGTAATGCCGGGATGACCCATTTTCCAGCCCCCAGGTTGCCGTCACAGTGACACGCGACCTACTTTCCGCAGGACTTTGCCGGCGACGGCCTACATAAGATACTCGCACAGAAGTTCAGGGAGCTTGCGGGCCACTGGATCCATGCCCCCCTCCCCGGGAAGGCTGGGAACAGCTCCGGGAAAGAGCAGAATGCCCTCGCTGAGCGAGGCTGGGAGGAAGCTTCAGGTCGTGAGAACTTCCCCTGCATTCGTCCGTAACAGGGTGAAGAGTGAATCGTAAAAGGCTATCTGGCCTATTCTTCTACACGAATCTATGTCTGGGCGCTGAGGTTCCCATGCCAGCTAGCCAGACATGCCAACCAGCTGTTTGGACCCAGAGCACCAGCCGCTAAAACCATATTCAGCCGCATTTCGAGGCAGCAGTGAAGTAGAGACTCAAGGGTGCCGCCCTACTGATACATGACCCTTTCAGTCCCATGTTTTTAATTTTTTTTTTTAACAGGCCGTTGACAGGGAGTCTCGCACACATTGCGGATATAAACACAGTCGCGTGGCTCAGTCCTGGGCCCCTTATCTAGCTCTTCTTGGGCTTCACGCCTTGGACTCTGGCCTTGGGAAGTTGTGTCTGAGCGAAACTCTGAGGTAAACAGCAGAAAAGTTCCACTGTTTTTGCTAATCAGGGATTGGGGCACACGGTTTCGTGACTCACCGCCCCCGGTGAATCGGGACACAGAGCATTTCAGGGAGTGAGATTTTGAAAGGGAGCAATAAAGAGTCTGGTTACAGGGCAATGAAACGAACGACCAGCCTCTCGCTGGCTTTACTTAATGCCACGGATATCATGACCGTCGCCATGTCAGTGTGACCATCAGGGGGGTGTGATTAAAGGACATCGTGCCACGGCGGAGCCGAGACACCAGACCGGATCCACCTTCTGCTGCCGGGTAACCGTGGACAGGCACCCCAGGACCAAACAAGTTATCCGCCCATGAGGATGCACTTTTTAACATCCCCAGAGTAGGGGGTACTTTTGATCGATTAGTGGATATTACTCCATCTGGTTCTACAGCCACTCTGAACTTACACCATACCCATAAGTCTCCACTTGTTACCGTGGCAACTCCCACCCCACCCCAAAACCACCCCGTACCCACAACTTCCTTGTTCCTCCAGGGGCCTATTTGGGGATGCCTCTTTTCTGCCCCACAGACCTCAGATACCCACGATGCATGGAGCGAGCTTCCCAAACGGGCCGGATCTCGGATATCACCGTGGAGGCAGCGGATAAAAATATCCGTTTTAATACCATTTAAATATAGCTGCAGCCAAGAGTGTATACGATATATCACCAGTGGATATATCTTCACTTCAAATATTATTAATAGTCTAAATGTTTCAGATCGGGGACAATTTCTTTGAAAGAAAGGTCAAAATGAAAGCTTTAAATATACGTGGCATTTAATAATTGTAATATACACCGTAGGCCGGCTTTTTAACAAAAATAAATGTGCATAAGACACAGTGGGGTCAAGAGGTGGCCCCCCGAAAGTAACGGGCGTTAAAAACGGGTTGCTTTTCTCAGGGTTTTGGCATGACCAGGCAGCGCGGCCGTCGGCGGACAGAACAGGTGTCTAGCTTATGAAACCAGAAATGCTCATTTGCATGAGAAAATCTCCTCCAGAAATAAATATGTGAAACCATCCTCAATGCCAGATTGCCTGTCATGGTATTTAGGCAAATATTGCATGTTACAACAAGAACTTCATTTTAAAGTGAAAAACAAAAAATACACCTACCAAATAATATAATGTCAGTTACGGTAATTTGGTGACAGTCCTGCAGTCCCTTATCAACCCCCCCATCACTGTCACCCAGGTCACACATAAAAGTGCTTAAATGGCTATGGGAGAGTCTCCGTGGCAACAGTAAACTGGACCAGAGACACAGCAATGGTGACTTAGCTGACTTATTTAAGTTCTTCTCTCCAATGAGGCACAGTCGCACTTGGCAACCAGACGCTGGTCTCACAGCATATAAAGGGCTAACTGGGGGAGATCTTCTGCATTACTTCACTCCTAAACCCCAAAAATCACACATTTTATTTAGCAGTGGCCTGGTTTTCATCCAGAGAAGCCTAGTGGAGAGCACAGTGCTGAAATGAATCCGGATACACCAGGATTTGGACAAGCAACCAGCCGATCGCAGTATATTTACTGAACCACACAGTTTAGGAAAGTTTGGTTTCAACATTGGCAGTAACCAAATCAACCTCGAACCATCAGCTTCCCACAATCACAGGTTTGGTCCCTAAGACAAGACAAGATAAGATAAGATAAGATAAGATAAGATAATATTGGTCCCACGCCAGGAAAATCTACTTGGGCGGCAGCTTGAAGATGAAGATATATAGCAATAGAAAACAAATCAGAAGATACCATACAATAGATAATAAATAAGAAAAAAATACGAGAAATCAGTGCACACAAATTGTATATATTGCAAATATGCAGTGGAAGAAGTTATTGAAGTTATTGTAATGACACAAACACAGATATTGCACCGAGTATGACACAAATATAGACATACCCACATCTATGCCATTGCTGGAGGAATGAAGAATGGGTGAGACCAATGGACACAGTAAACTCCGGTCACATGACCCCCCCCTTCCTCACACAATAATATATTTAAAAAATGAATCCTGGTAACAGAGAAAAATAGGTCAATATTTATCAGCATGTGCGTTAATGGGTTCCTTCAGGACACCATCATGTGAACGTGTGGATAGATGGTTCTGCTGAGCCCATTTCCGGGTCCAGTTACCAGAGACCCCCAAGCAGGCCGCTCACCGGGTTTCCGTACGTCACAACACGACCATCTGCGAGCCTGAAAAGAGTGGCGAAGATGCCAGATCTAATTACCCTGCGTGTGCCAGGGACCGTCCAGCTCCGGCCAGCCGGCCTCTGCCCGCAGTGCCAGAAGGTGCCGCATGACACGCACGCTCAGCCGCTCTGCACTACTCTCCCTCCAGGGCGGCGCTCAGCGATCCTGACCACATATGGTCTGCAGAGGGCAGACAGGTGAGGCATCTCTGTCCCGAACAGGCAGACGCCCTCAAGCTATGAGCATCATCATCATTCTGACAGTAAAATGTTAGCATCAGCAGTTCGTAATGCTGAATCACCCATCATTTCGTTATATATAACAGTGGTATTCATAGGCGGGGCATGTTGGACTCGCAACAGTAGTTTGATTTGGGTTGGATTCTCAGCTCTGCAGGTATGGAGTTTGCACGTTCTCCCTGTGCTGTATAAGCCTTCTCAGGTCCCTGTAAATATCCTGTCAGGTAAATTGGTGTCTCTATACCGCCTGTGGTGTGTGACTGCGTGTCCCCCCACCCCCGCCTCACACCCCCAGTTTCCTGGGACTGGCTCCAGGCTCCCCCCGTCTGTGTGCTCATGGGAGATGGATGGATGGATGCCATAATCTCATGCTGAACCTGACAGCTCCACAACAGATTGTGTAAAATGATTTCGCTCCCATGGCGACAGCTCTTATTCAAAGTGATTTACGATCCTGACAATTCATACAGCGATTTGCTCTGATACCATTCAGGTTCAGTACTTCATGGTTCCCGAGCCAGAAAAGAGTGTCCTTAACCATGACGCCACCTGCTGTTTTCATAATGCACCATATGTAAATGAGTAACAGCAGTGGTTACAAGGACTCATGGGTGTTTGCGCAAGAGACCTGCCAATGATTGCGAGCGTGGGGAAAGCTGTCAAGCAGACGAGTGCTCCTTGTTTGAAGGGGTTTGAGAAGAATGATACATGTCAGCAAGTCGAGAGGGGCCCCAAAACTGCACATCACAACAGCGGGATAATTAAGCACAGCATATAATTTTAATCTGGCATCAACCAGCTGAATAGGCTTTCCAAATATACACTCAAATTGCACCTCCCAGAATAAACCATTGCTCATCAGCTACTGTAGGAAGGGGTAAACAAATTAAACCAGCAGAGGAAGAGAGTTCAGGTCAGGAAAGTACAAATCCAGACCAAGATTTTGTTTCAACCTACCAGTTGAGTGCTCAGTGACTAAAACTCTTTATACTAAACTGGTTGGATGAAACAAAATCTTGGTCTGGATTTGTACTTTCCGAACCTGACCTTTCCACCTCTGCAAACCAGCACTAGTTGCCTCGCCTTGTTAACCAGTGTGTGGAAGCCAGGCTGTCGATATGGTGCCAAGGTGTTGCTGAGCTCCAAAAGGCAGCAGAACCTTTCACGGTGCAGTAAGGAGACACATGTCAGTCTGGGCTCACTGAAGGGGCTCAGCAAGGGTCCAGTTTGCCCCGTTGTTGATCCTTTTGGTCTGGCTGCTCCTGCCACATTCAGGGGGCTCTGAAGGGGCTGTAATGGCGGCCATCCTCCACCTCGTCTACTCAAGGACCCAGTCACCGTTTCTCTCAGTGGAAGCTGCAGAATGAGCTCATCCGCACTAATGCTCATACTTAAGCTCATACTGTGGATACGATGAGCAGAGCTTCCCTCTGGCAGTACAGGTGGTCACTGCGGGTAGTATCCCCGCTGGTACTTACATGTGCCGCATGTGCATACATCTGCTGTAAGGTACCCAGAGCATATTTTACCACAGTAAGTCTAAAGACGCAGCTGGAAGATGGAGATCTGGGTGTGGTGGTTACGTTGTCAGTTATTATCAATAATGAAGTACATTAAAAACCTGCAGACACTGCCTTCCCCACAAAATCTGCCCCAAAAAAAGTAATTTTAAAATTATGAAACATTTGTTTACAAATGCTTGTCCATTTCATATCTTAATTGGCTCTTTAATCGAAAAGTCTCCAATTTGTTGCGAATAGCTCCTGCATCCTGATGAAATCCTTAATTAGGATACAGCAGCTGATATGAAGAGCAGTTAACTGAGCCAGAGAGAGTGGAAACACATTGGGGATGGGCATCATTCATTGAGTGGCGAGACTCAGGGTGATGTGTTGCATTATGGGTACATTAAATGCTCTGAAGAGGCCTCACCCCCGATTGAGAGCGTCGGCCAGAAGGGTGGTGCCCCCTCGCAGCTTGCCAATGGGCCTGCCCCTCTTCTCAGCAAGTGGTGATTGCAATTCTATATTTAGTAATGCCTGGAGAAGGGGAGAGATGAGAATTAGTACTAATGAGCCTCAGCCCCCCATATTCTGGAGGGGGAAGCTGACTGGTCTGTGTTGCCAGGGGTATACATTCTCACTACCACCATGGGAGCACACACTCAGTGTTTGTCAGGCAGGTTAGGGTTATAACACATGGGACATTTGTCTTAGAAAAGTACACATGCAGGAGACACTGACTAGGAGAGTGTGCAACATTTAAACACCTCAGACTGTGGGAGTAGTAGCAGGGAGGAAACAGATGTACTAATGGAGAAAACAGGAATACTAGCAGGGAGAAAACAGATGTACTAACAGGAAATGGGAGTACTCAGCAGGGAGCAAATAGATGTACTAACAGAGGACACAGGAATACTAGCAGGGAGAAAACAGGAATACTAGCAGGGAGGAAACAGGAGTACTAGCAAGGAGGAGATGTATGTACTAATGGACGAAACAGGTGTACTAGCAGGGAGGACACAGATGTACTAATGGAGGAAACAGGAGTACTAGTAGGGAGGAAATGTATGTACTAATGGAGGAAACAGGAGTACTAGCAGGGAGGAAACAGATGTACTAACAGGAAACAGGAGTACTTAGCATGGAGAAAACAGATGTACTAACAGAGGACACAGGAATACTAGCAGGATGGAAACAGGAGTACAAATAGGGAGGAAACAGATATACTAAAGAAGGAGACAGGAGTACAAGCAGGGAGGAAACAGATGTACTAATGGAGGAAACAGGAGTACTAACAGATGGGAGTACAAATAAGGAGGAAACCTTCAGATGACAGGGAGAACAGGCATCCAACATGACTGCATTCAAAACCGACAAAATGATAAGATGAATTATTCACCTGACCAGCCCTCAGATTGAGAGAGATTTCACTGGTACTCAGAGCAACAAGGCCACGATCACACTCTAATGTGAAGTAGAATGTGTGAGTGGGGGGGCGGGCTGACTATCAGCTAACCAACCCGCCCCCTCGATGAACCGATGTGAAGCAGCAGATGGGGCCCTTGACCCAGCCTGACACCCAGAGGGGGGCATCAGGAGGACCATCTTTAAACATGGCTGCTGTCACCCCCCAGGAAAAAGTGTATGTTGCTCTCCTCTTTATTTCAGGTTCAGTGTGACTGTGATGACATGTATGACTTTCATTCATTAAAAACATATACACTAATTCGTTGAGTAATTCAGTCAGGGATGGGGGGGAGGGGCAACAACGGCCGATGTGATCCTTCGTGGGACGTGGGGTCAGACAACTTCAAGCGAGGTAAGTGTGTGTTTAAGCAGCACATTCTGCATGAAATAAACGCGTCACACAGCCAATAAACCAGCTTAACCAGACACAGTGACATTAACAACAGTGACCAGTATGCAGCAGTAAATATCAAGTTTTTTCAATTAAATAAAATGAATTATTGAGCTGTCAGCTGTCCTGCCATCAGACTCACAAACAGAAGTAATTAAGATTCCTCCCTTATGCAGATAATAGCGATGGCTCATCAGAGAAAGAGGCTGCGAGACAGCAGGAGTAATACACATTAAAATGCACTCTCACTCACTCACACACACACACACACACAGACTCTAATCAACCTAACAGTCTGTAATCTGCTCCGGGTCCTGAGTTACAGCCAGGCTGCTCCAGCTGCTCCAGGAGCTGCCCCCCCCATAGAGGTGAGGGGACCACGGCGGAGAGTAGGCGTGGGGCAGGGTGTGTTATGACAGTGACATATAGCTGAAAGCCAGCACCTATTTCTCAGCACCCGGGTCATGAACTGAGCCGATCATGTCAGCTGGGAGAAGATGGATAAGTGAGGACAGCTCTAGTCTGCTGCTGCCCCAAGTGCACCGAAATCAGGACAGGTGTCCACAAGGGCACACATAGCCCAGGCGCTGCACAATATACACCACAAGCTTTACGGCACACGTGATGGGCCGAAGGGCCAGGGAAAGCCTACTCTTCATTGAGGATTGACCTTTCGACTGTGAACACAGAGGGGCCATGCTGGTGTGGTCACAGGTCACCAGGATCTGGCTCTCCAGTCAGTGAGGTCCAGAGTAGGTCCTCCAGTATGACCTCATGGCTGCTGGGAAACACAAAGGGAAAACTCTCACTCAGGGTTGAGGTCACATGAGTTTTACTTATACAAAAATGTTCTGAGGGCAGACTGAAAAATGATTGGTTCAAAGAGATAATCAATCAGATTGTAGTTGCTGGGACCCACCTCTTCTACAATCTGATTGGTTATCTCTTTGAACCAATAATTTTTTGTCCTGCCATAAAACCTTTTTGTGTAAGTAAAACTCCCACGAGCCAGGTTTGACATGGCTTGTTCGCTGTTCCCAGCCTTTCTGTCTGCCCTACAAATCCAGGTATCTCCCAGCTCCTAATTCCTGAGTTCCCTGAGGCATCGGGCATCACAAGGTTTACAGACAGGATTATACAGCACCTGCCCCTATAATTACTTTTATTAGGAATTTGAGACAAGCTAAAACCCTCGTTTTTGGCTGATATATCCCTTTGGGAGCGATTAGCTTGACAGTGCAGGAATGTGGACAGTCGCTCAAGCCCAATACCTCGGTGAGAGTCCTTATTTAAATCCCCAACACAGACTCTTGGAAATTTCATCTGTGACTAACAGATAGGTTTAGCGAAGCAAATCGGCAGGAAGCTCACCGGGCTGACAGGCCAAGTCGAGTCTATCTGAGCTCAGCAGAAGATGCAGGAAAAAAAAAATCAACTCACTAAAGTGTCAGTGGGACTTCACGCTTGTCCCGCAGCGGAGGAAGGGTCACAGGGCCAGAATATGGGCCCGCCTGGGAGGAGCCGGGATGGGCACAGCACAGAGCCATTAATCATCGTGATGCGAGTCCACAGTGACACCGTGCACGACCGCAGAAACGCTCGCAGTGTAGCGGAACTCCAGGAGAGGGCATACTTAATTACGCACATGGTGAGGTAGAGAAAGCTCCAGTGGGCTGCGGGGCCTGTAAGTGTTCCCAGCTGCACGGGAGCAACACTGATGGATCTCCGGTGGCCTGGGCCAGGTCCGACAGGCCACCAGTGGGTGGGGGTATGGCCTGCCCCTCTAGTCCACTCCGAGACGCGATCCATCAATGGCTCTCAATCGGGACAGAATGATGAGTTCCCAGCACGTCACTGGGGCCGTGCGAGGTCACTCCGGTTTAACATTCCCAGCTCTGAGCGGAACGGGAAGCCCTTGGCTTGGGCAGGATGCTGGGACGAGCAAAAACAAGCTTAATTCAAGTAAGACAAGATACATTAATTCCACCGTATGTGATAACCTGATACGCGACGCTGACGCGGTAGTGAATAGTCACATGGTAGCTAGGTGGAAAGCTAAGTGGGCAGACAGGTAGGCAGATACACTTCACTGGTCCCTGGGGAAATATTATTTTACATGTAGTGAATACACGTAAAACATCCATCATTTTAATTCCAATGGCTTTGCTTTTCTTTCAAGTAAAATGTGAATTATGAGAATGATGTTTTTCTTTGCAAGATTTATGACAATTGATTCATTACTTGGCTAAATATTTTTATCTGAAGGGGGTTATAAATTTTTCTCTTCAAACCGGACATTTTCTAAAGGGTTTAATACTCCTGTGGCCATGAGCTACCACATCTTACCTAATATGTGGCCCACAGTGTTCAGCTAACAGCCCTTAGCTACCACATCTTACCTAGCATGTGGCCTGCAGCCTTTAGCTAACAGCCCTTAGCTACCACGTCTTACCTAGCATGTAACCTGCAGCCTTCAGCTAACAGCCCTTAGCTACCACGTCTTACCTAGCATTTCGTCTGCAGCCTTCAGCTAACAGCCCTTAGGTACCACATCTCACCTAGCATGTAGCTTGCAGCCTTCAGCTAACAGGCCTTAGCTACCACGTCTTACCTAACATTTGGTCTGCGGCCTTCAGCTAACAGCCTTTAGCTACAATGTCTTAATTAGTATGTGGCCCACAGCCTTCAGCTAACAGCCCTTAGCTATCATGCCTTACCTAGCATTTGGTCTGCGGCCTTCAGCTAACAGTGCTTAGCTATCACGCCATACGTAGCATGTAGCCTGTAGCCTTCAGCTAACAGCCCATAGTTATCATGCCTTACCTAGCATTTGGTCTGCAGCCTTCAGCTAACAGCCTTTAGCTACCATGTCTTACCTAGCATGTAGCTTCCAGCCTTCAGCTAACAGCCCATAGTTATCATGCCTTACCTAGCATTTGGTCTGCAGCCTTCAGCTAACAGCCTTTAGCTACCATGTCTTACCTAGCATGTAGCTTCCAGCCTACAGTTAACAGCCCTTAGTTACCACATCTTACCTAACATGTGGCCTGTGGCCTGTATTCAGCCATCCCACCTTAGGCAAATTGATTTCACAGCAGATGAGCGACAACCAGGATGTTAGCTTGGCGTGGGCAATATTACGATAATCTCTCCCCTGGCACATTTTATCCGGAAATACCAGAATAGCACTGCTTTTTGAAATACCATCAAAATACCGTATACTTCAGTGTAATGCCCTGATGGGGCACATTCCGGTGGTGAAAACGTCTTGCCAGCTAATTTTACTGCTAAACAGCAGAACAACAAATTTCCAGCATGTCGTTCATGGGTGTCAGGGAGTTTCCAGGAGACTCACGGAACCTTTTGGGAGAGGTGGAATGTCTGTATATTCAGATTTAGAATATTTTACAATAACTTAATTTATATTGTTGTCTCAAATGCTGTTTCAAGCTACAAAGTGGCGTGAGAATGAATCGACTCAGGCAATAGCTGTACTTTCCAGCACAGGAAATCATACATTTTCAGCCTATGTTCTACTTTCAGGGCCTTTGAACAGGTGTGACCTGCATTAACAGAAAGAGAAAAGGCTCACGGCAATGATCCAGCTTTTAAAGCATTCAGATAACAGGACAAAATTAGCATCCAAATGTGGACATAACATATTTTATACATTTAGATGTATTATTTAATCACTTTGGTGGTTATGACCATAAGAGTGATTTATATCTCATTTATCGTTATTTTTATTGCAGGTAAAAATACTGTCCTCCATGGATAGTTGCACACCGTGCTGATCTTCAAACTGACCTAATGGTTTTTGACAAGGCTGAGCAGCAGTGGGTGGGATAGAGGATTCTTACCCCCCAGGATTTAGAGACAACGCCATAGCTGTCAGGGGCGATTTGAACGAACATGGTCTTGGTCGTGGTGACAGGTCCACCCCAGCCCCAGGCATGCTGTTCTGCACGTGCGTTGGATCCGTTGGAACCACACCAGCTTGGCAGGTCGGACACCTGCATATGGGTCACAATCTCCTCCCCAAAGCCTGTGTCTCTTGAACGCTAGCCCATGCACTGCCACAGTAACAGCAGCTTAGCAACCCCCTCCCCCCCCCAGAAAAACAACCAAATAAACAAACTCTCTGCCCCCTCACTCTGTCCAGAACAGCATTTGCAACCCACAATGCACCTGTCTCCCCTGAGTGTTACAGCACAGCTGTTCCCACCACAGTGTACCCGCTCCACAGGGCACCACTGTAAGACATCTGTTGGGGGTTGGGTGGCACTGGGGGTGCCCCTCCCACCCTCCAGGGACTGATTCAGGGTTAACCTCAGCTGCTAGTGGCTGGAAAATCCCTCTGTGTTACACGTCGACAGCTTAGCGTAGCCCGGTGACTCATTACTGAAGTTTGAACAAGACATGCAGTACATTACGGTGTTTTAATCGTACGAGATGCTGATTCACAGTGCACCTCCACGAGCAGCACCATTAAACACGATGTGAAGAAATCTGACGTTTTGTGGGACGGCGAGCATTTCGAAAGGAGCTCCAGCACAGGCAGAGGGATGTTAAAGACAAATCTGAAGTTTCGTGTTTAGTTCTGTGAGGATCACCACAACATTAGTGCAACACATGAATCAAAACAGCAAGTCTGCTTAACCTGATAGCCCCCCCCCCCATCCCCCCCACCCACCCACACGCCAGTGACAGCC
>JAODJW010000102.1:1760746-1780656 GCA_026777045.1 Hyperopisus bebe | reverse complement strand
GCAGGATGCGGGGTCTCACCTTTGGCTCGGCTGGTGTGAATCCTGGCTCGCACCCAGAGCAGCTGGTCAGCCTTCTCTGGTGTCAACTCCTGGACACGGACCAGTGTCCTGTCTGCCTTAACGGGGAGGGGGGGGCATGGTAAGGCCACATCAAAGGAGCCCACACACCCCCACCCACATTGCCCTCTTAAACCCAGTGACGGGCTGCACCCCCTGCCCCTGGCGAGCATACAAATATGACTGTACGTTTCTACTAGTTGCACATTTGCAAAAAACGGGCTGCCGCCACCCCCCCCCCCCAACCAAACACCCACGTATAACTGTATATTTGTCCTTGGAGATAAAGCAAATGTGCAGAAACGGTACATTGGATTGACGCAAGTTTCAGGCTCGCTTGTCCGGCTGGCTCAGAGACGCCTCTCTCCGCCCCCCCACCCCCCCCCGTATTATTCTCCTGTCTGAGGGCAGGGAGGCGTTAAGCTGAGTACTGAGCTCTGTTCTTTGGCGTCATCGCTGAGAGAGCAGCCAGACAGACGGACGACAGGACGAGGAAGAACATTTGCAAATGAGTATGTCTATCTGATGCCTGACACAATGCAGCAGAGCATGCGGGCGATGCAGCCACGTCTCTCGCTACCCGGTACAGTAAACGTGGGCAGATTAATGGCTGCCGCTCCACTGACATAACTGCGAGAAAAGAGAAAACTACTGACCCAGCTTCTGCTGGGACTGTACCATCGGTGGGATCCCATAGCGGTCCTTAGCAAAATCCTGTGCAGAAGATAAATCCTGAAGTTAAACAACTGATAGGCCGGCTATACAGAAGTTTTTCTCAAAGCTAAATTAACATTCCTTATGTAATGCGAGTGTTTTTTCCCCCCAATATCCTTATCACATAAACACGCCTTAAAATAAACCAGTAATTATACTTGAGATATTTTACTGGGTGTTGAAAGCTGGGTGACGGAAGCGAGCAGCGTAAGATTATTTTTACCCAAGTTTAACTCTCATTATAGAGCATGAATTCCACCATGAGCTAAATCTGGCGCACAAAGCCAGAGTCACTATAACGGTCCGTTTTACCTCGGCGGTGACGATAAAGCCTGAACAGGTCACTTACATCTTCCTCGGTCATCTGCTGCTCAGCTACCTGAAGGGAACATGAGGAAGGGGCCAGAAAAGAATCTGAGAGCCTGTACTTAAAGACATACATTTATGTGCGAACGTGTGTATATTATACACACATACACACACACACAGATCTGTACTCATATGTTTGTGGGGCCCATCCATTCATTTCTATGTGAAAAACTAATCCCAACTATGACGACTTTAACCCCTACCCAGCCCTAACCTTCACCATAAGTAACGAAAAAAAAACACAAGACTTTTGGCATTTTAAGGTTTTGACTATAATCATATTTTTTAATAAAATTGAATTTCCCCTTCTGGGAAAATGGTCCTCGCAATGTCAGAATAACAGGTTCACGTTGTGGGAAATTAAAAAAAATAATAATAAAAAAGCAGAATGCATTTAACCTGATAAGAATATTGGTTTACTCCTTGACATTTCGTCTGGGCTCACCATTTGATGCAACTATAACACAAAAGCAGGGCCATATTTAACCCAGCAAATGCATCTATAAGAATATATGTACATTTTTCCAGGTTAACTGCACATATTGATGTTAAGTGGTAAATTACCACATCAAGCACCAGCAATGGAGCGAGTTGCAAAAGGGATATCACAAAATAAAAGTCATGTTGTCTTTCAGTACATCCTGAGGTTTCTTTCTTAACTCACAGGAGAGTTGTGAAAAATGCTCTGACATTAGCGATTACTTATATAAGAGTCACTGTCATTGCTTAGTAAACAACTTATATAGTCCCTAAAGTGTTAAAACAGAGAAACCTTTTGCAAAGGGAATATAATAGTCAAATAATGCATCCTGTTAGACTGGGAGATTCAGCTGGGAGACTTTTATTAGAGGTGAGGCATTGATGAAAGGGCTTGACATTTAATATGGGGTGGGGGGGGATGAGCAAATACTATCTGAGCAGGTACTTCATGCCCGTCATCGATGCCCCGTCATTCTGAAATGGTCATTCTGTTATTCCGTTTATGATGTTATTAACATTACGACATTGCGCTAATTAATGCTCATTCATCGTACACGGCTAACAGCGGCTTGCATGTATTCAAGCCGCATCCAGGACAGCTGTCACGTTATTTCTCTCCCCCCCGGGAGCACAGGAATGCTGGGCCAAAGCCCCTGCCCCCACCCCGCACTGACCGCTTTGGCTTGCTTCTCCGCTTTCTTGGCAGCCTTCTCTGCCTCCTTCTGCTGTTTCTTCAGTGCCTTCTTCGACTGAGTCTGCAGGTCGTCCTCCGCCGACGTGGCCCTGCCACAGGAAGCCACAGAAAACAAAAACAGGCCTGAGTGGACTTCCAGGGCCCACTTTCAGCGGACCTCAGCTCTCCCAAGACCCAGGGATTTATTAAATCTACACACTTCAGATCCCCTTGTCTTTAGCCCCGTCCACGCAGGAGAGCATGCAAACTCAAGGACTGAGCTCTAGAGGTGCACAAAGGTGTTTACTCAGACAGGGGTCAGAGATTAAACAGGCAGATAAACACCGTTAGCAGAAATGAGTGACTATCTGAAAGTTTGGGTAATGGCTCTACACTCCAGCTGGACATGAACACACAGGCTAAAAGCAGCTGGTTCAAGCCAAAGGTGGGGCCAACGTGTTGTCCCCTTGAGTAAGGTACTTAACCTAAATTGCTCCAGTAAAAAGTCCAGCTAAAAGAGAGTAAATATTTTAAATTGCTTCAGATAAGAGTCAACTGGGGAACTAAATGTGGAAGTATTCTGACATTATCAAGTTTGACCAAAACAACAAAGCTATATATCCATTCATCTGTCCATCAATTTCCCATAACCACTGATTCAGTGGAGCCTTAAAAGTTTCTTAAAACAGGGATGATTATATGAAAGCATACGAGATATAGAGACCCCTAACCGCTGATGTGTCACATAATTAGGCTACTTTGAGAAGGATATTTGAAACTTTGTTTTGTTGAGAGAAACAAAAGAGTGATGTGCTTATTATTTAGCGGCTACTAACATGTATTATGTATAATGCATGGCAGCATCAACGTGCATTTTGTCTTACAAAGTTTTACAAATTGTGTCTGCGGCCCCCCTGAAATTACACTGTAGACCCCTGGCTGATGATCGTAATGAGCCTGGAGTTGATGCTAGGAAGCAAACGGAAAAAGGGCAGGGAGTACGGAGAGACACACACAAAGGGCAATTTAAGGACATCTATCCAACTAATCACAACTCTCAGGACTGTGGGAGGAAACCGGAGACCCCCACGCAAAACACAGGGAGAACATGCAATCTACACGCACAGAGAGCCAGGGGCATGAATCAAACCCGCAACCCTGGAGGAGTAAGACAACAGCGTCACCACGCCCAGAGCTGCAGAGCACATCAAATGTCCATAATTATCTCTATTGTCACAAGATTACAAGCTTCAAGTTTCAGTTTTTAGGTCACGCATGCAACGTGTTTGGGTATTATTCAAAACTGCCAGAAATATGAATGCCTACTAAACATCACGATGACAAAATATTCCCCTCGTCATCCAGGCAGGTACACGACTGACAGACATGGCAAAATAAAACTCACAGCGGGAATCATTTGCCCATCGGATGTTGCGTTTAAAACACGGGTCTCCAACTCCAGTCCTGTAGGACGCTCCAGTTCGAGACCCCTGGTTGAAAATAGCTGAACATAGATTAAAAGTAAGAAACCTCACTCTGGTTGCCCTGGTTAAGGTCATACTGAAACTTGCCACACTGTTAGTGAGTGAGCAGAACGGCGAGACCAGCAAAAAGCCTTATCTCCTATCACCTCCACTGCTGACATCGCTAGAGCCAGTCCAGCATGAGGGTTTAACCAGTATGCCCTGCCTCCCTTTCAAATAAAGAGCCCTTGAGGAAATAACACAGGTCTGAGAAGAGCATCGGATGGTGGCTGCCAGGTGTGAGTCAGGGGGGAACACAATACAGACACAGCACAATGGAAGCCACAGGTGCCCACACCTTGTAACCTGCCCTGTGGAGAAGGCAGCGAAGCACCTGCTGAGAATTAAATACCACCTTGTGGTTTGTTTTGTTTTGGGGGCCTTTTGTCCCTCCTTTCCCCCAAGGTGCCGTGCAAAATTGAGAAAAACAAAAAGGTATATCTGTGTATACACCATATCAGGTATCAGAGCTCTTAACAGTACTGGAGAAAACAACTACAACTAGTTTTTTTAGCTGACATAGGATTACAATTAAAAGCAGAGATTATCTTTCTGTGGCTAATGGAGTGACGAGTTGGGGGGGGGGGGGCAATGTTTACATGTGATAATCATTTTAATTCAACACAGCTTCTCTCACAAAACCTTTTAATACTGTATGGATGTTCAGTCCTTTAAAAGCAAATGTTATAATTATAATGACCTGGAGCAAATCTTAATTTAACAAACTAGATATCGACTTAATCACAGAGTTTTGCATTGTAATTTGACCCTGGGGATTACATGTTAGTTTTGGGTGGATACAGGACGGCACCAAAAGAAAGCATATGCTTCAGGGACTTTACAAGTGCAAGGACAGAAAGCTAGAAAGGAAAAGGGGAGTGGCAGAGTGAGAAGGGTGTGGCAAACAGTGTCACCCTATGGATGGATGACACAAGATCAAAGGCAATGCAGGGAAAGGGCCATCACAGCCTTAATATATGGCAACCAAATGTCCATCACTAACCAGACAAGTACAAAAAAACATCACCGGGCTGGTGTCAAACCCCCCCCCCCCCCCCAACTAATAGTATCCTCAGCAGGTCACCTTCTCTAACCATGTCCATTTTCTAGCCTTTTACAGAGTGGAGCTGCACTTCACAGAATCCGATAGAGTTATCAGATGCCTGATCTCTCAGGCCTTAGTGACATACCAAGCATAGCATACATTACTGTTTTGTGCCAGTAAATTGTCTCCAGCATATATATCTGAAATATTTAACCAGCTCCTTTGGAACATTTTTTATCACTATCTGGGCAATTTCCTTAGTAAGTTTTGAGTTGATTCTAGCCTTTCAGTACCAGCATTTGCTAATATCCATTTACAGATTTGAAGCTTTTTTTGAGCACATCGTCAAATGTCTTCTGGATATTTTGAAGCAACTCTGCGAGTTACGGAATGTCGAAAATCAGGTTGATCAGAAAATGGTCCTAAAATTTGACAATGGAATAGAACAAGTTTTTTAATCTTAAAGCGAAACTGAAAAGTTGTTTTTTGAGTATATAGACATTTAAAGTTACATTTATTTGGCATATTGATGTCGAAATAGAATACCAAGTTGAAAACGATGTGTTTTCAAATTAGAATTTCACATATTCAGGCGTGATATTATGGTAGCAGCTATACGTTTCCACATTGTGTTCTACTTCGTTTGTTCTACTACGGTTAGGTAACATGTGTACCCTATATTATCAAACGTGACAAAGGTGGATAGGTAATAAGACAGACAGCTTGCCAATTTGACTATATTTGGCCAGCGCCACAAAAGTTAAGTGAAAACGCCAGCTAAAGTTGATTGCCTAACGAAATATGATGAAACACAACAATCGAACCAGTTTTAATAAATTAATATGTAAATACGAGTTCTGTTATATTTATGTGTGTATTTAACAAATATAAGTGGCAGTGATGCAATCAAATGCAAGATATCAGAGGTACAAAGATAGCTAGCTTCTGTTGAGCTGTTTAGGATAATGCTACCTAGTTATTTAGCATCTTGAAGCATTTCTTACCCTTTAACTTCTTCTTTAGTCATGTCTGAATAAAGATGGATTTTGTCGAAAAGGATACTAAATTATTTAAATATTACTAGAGCACCAGACCATTTACCGGCTACAACACGGACAGCATGAGAGGAAATGGCTTATTTTGGACGGACCACTGCTAACGAACATCCTGATGTTCCGTGTGGAAACGCATAGGTGCAAATATTGGTTCCTATAGCATATGTGACGTTAAATTCGCACTTCAATCTTTTAGTAATTAAAATGTCTTACCTGAACTCAGCAGTAATATTAGATTCTTAAATCAATCGCCATGTCTTATATAGCTGGCCAAACTGATTTATATAATGTAAAGTATTATAATGTAAAGTATTATCATTTGGGGCTTGATCCAATACAGGTATTTTAATTAGCTCTTTATTGTATTTTTGTCTTATACCTTGGCATACACTGACATTAAATTTACGATTATGCTTCCTACATAGTATGGTAAAGTATGGAATTTGATTTTGATATTTTGTAAGTCCGGATAAGTATGAAAGAAAGAAAGAAGACATGGAGATACACAACAAATTGGCCTACTATCCATTCTATTTTTAAAAATCCAAATATACTTATGACTGTTTTAATTAAATTATCAATGTGAGCTGGTATAGACTCCCTTGCAGTTTACAATGCTTATGATGGGGAAATGCAAGTTTCCACCTGCCTGGCTTGCCAATCCCAAATACGGTAACTGATTGGCTAAAGATCCAAATTGTGAACGGAACCCAAAATGCAAAGAATGTGTAATGTTGTTCAAACTTGGGCAAGTTGTTAGTCACATGGCAGGCAGAAGCCTTGCTTTGCAGGATGAGTAATTGCCCAGATCTGCCTTCTGGGAGGGCGCCAACCTAGCAAACTGCCACCCCCCTCCCCCACAACTGTTTACGTCGCCACTGCTCCCACCCCCAAACAACTTTTACTGTCTCTCACTCCCCCACCCCCACCTCATACTGCCTGGAAAGTATGGAATTTTGCAAATGTGTAGGATGTGCTGTTAGACACTGTTAGGTTGTTGTTGTGAAACTCAGCAAGCACCCCAACCCTGGAGTCACATTCCTATTCAGTCAGAACCCAATACTCCATGCTCTGGTTCAGAAATGTGCTGAATTCACATACTTATTCACAAACAAGTTGTGAAAAACTTGGTCATAGTATGAGAATTAAAATACAAACATCTTTATTTATTTGAACCAAGCCTAACTGGTAGGGATTGTTTCATTTTTTTATTTGGATTATTTTGTTTATTCATTTGGACTGTATGGTGACTCACTGATTTTGGATTTTGAGTTTAATTCCCACTATGGATGCAAATATGCGGTGTAGTCAGACTGGTGGCTCGATTGCTTCCCCTGCTTTGTGCCTGCTGGATAAGTGATTATGCAAAACGAGCAGGGTGTACATAGTCCTGCTTAAATGATCCCCCAGTACTAAACAGTTTCAGACAGTACAGACTCATGTAGAATCTTTAACATCCATGATTAATGATATAAAATCATATAATTTCATTCAGTGATTTATGATGGCTTGGTTTTGTTTTGTTTTGTTTTTTTAACAAAATTTTAAGTATTTTAGGCAATGAATTCATCCTATGGTTATACAGACTTGCAGTCAGTTGTGTCTCCTGTGAATATGTGAGAATACTATGTCTCTATGCATCACATGCTGCACTATTTGAAGAATTTATAAAGTAGTATTGGGATTTTGTAAGTGAATGTGTTGTGGCTTTGGAAATTATGTTGTGATTTAAGGAATTAGGAAAGTCTTTCTGCTGCAACTGTATTATAATCTGGGTGGCATGTAGTTTTTTGGAATATTTGTATGTTATTTGGCTTCTGGTACGTGGGATTAATTTAACTGTGACCATTTCAGACATTGTTTTACTTTGTGCGAATATAAATAATTTTAGGTAGATGTGAAAAGTGAGGAAGAAAGCTGACAACCCAGAAGCAGAGCAGTTAAAAACACTGGATCTGATTTAACATCAGGCCACAGGTTGTTTCCACACCTATTTTTCCTCAGGAACTTCTGCCACAGGAAATTGCTTCCGGAAGGGCAGCTACCCGGCTGAAACAATACCAACATTGCGAAACATGAAGTCTCGAAGTGCACTAAGACTTTAATGCCCAGCTTCACTGCACAGTTAAAGCAAATCTCAACCAATAATAGGCTTCATATTTTAGGACAATGGAAACTTTGTAAAAGAAACATCCTATTTATAATGCACTATATTGTATTAGCAGGCTGTGTAATCTGTGGATGATGAGAAAGCATTACCTTAATTACTTAATACTTAATTCAGACCCAAAACCGAAATATCTGTTCTGTTCATGGTTCCAGCTTTAGCCCCAATGTTTATCATATTCTGCTTTATTCTTTCAGATGTGTATACTGTGTAGTTTTGCAGTTACGACCACAGTTACAAAGCCGGTGGTACAAACTCAGAGTAGAATTTCCACAAAAAGTTGATTAATGGTTTCTTGTACCTTTTTTATAAGGTTACATTCCAAGAGAGCTCATTTGCTTTTACAGATCGTCGTATTGTTCCCCAGACGATAAGGCTCTGATTCTCATAATCATTTGGATGACTCCCACTTGCCTGAGGTCGGAAGACGGTGGTTGAGACGTCTCACGCCTTGATATACTATGTAAATTGGTGCATGGCCAAGTATTATTACAATTCTGTTATCATCACTATAATCAGGCTGCATTTAGCCACTTCCATCCTACAGCCAGGAGCCGTAGAAGATCATTGTCTCAGAAAGGCGTCCGGAGGCAATAATTATGTGATGATTTTTTTTTGTGCACAGATATCATGCAGACAAGAATAGGTGTCTCTGTTAGAGCAGCTTTTGGATGGGTTGGTGTTGTTCGTGCCAGTTAAAACACAGAGATGCCTCCAACGGTCCACTTGAACAAATAAAACATGGATGATAACACAGTGTAAACATGCACACAGGGGAACTGACATCTGCCATGAAAGAGAGTTATGTCACAAGATCTGTCCCTGTATTACTGCAGAATTTCCAGAACCAGTTCTGCTGCCAGATTGCTGTCTCACTGGTCTGCAGACCTTGAGAGACCGACTCTCTTTTATAGAGGCTCGTCCGCATCAAAAGGAGGTCATAAACTGAAGCAGGTGTCCATAGACCCCCCCCCTCCCCTGAGTTGGGCTCATCACCATGGTTACCCACCCAGTTATCAGTACACAGATCTAAGGCAAGTGACAAGTGCTGGCTCCATAGAGTCTGTGAGGCGACACAAGCAAAATGGAGAGCTATGCACAGAGTGGGCTGCCTTTTGGGCAACTCCTCCTGCCTTCCATAGGAAAGCCTCACAGCATCTTCTCCAGCATTTCACATTCGCTGGGCCATTGCTGATGGTTCGGCTACTTCTCACCTTTTGTGCTCTGGGTTAAGACATGCAAATGTGAAGGTGTTGGATGACTGAATGAAAATATTGAGTGGCAGTGGGCACTCAGTTCGCCGTCAGGGTCATTGTTACCTTCCTCCCTTCAGCGATGGTTGTGCATCAGGGGTCAATGCATCACTAGGAGGTATATGATCCCTTATTTGGGGGGGGGGGGGGGGTTGTTGAATATGATTGCCATTCCTTCACCCTTTTCAGGGGGTAATGCACCACTTTACACTAAACCCAATAGGTAAACACTTACGTTAAGATCTTTATCCTATACATCTTACTTTTCATCTAGATTGTTTGCACATTTATGTCACCTGAATTATAATGAATGGCCTAAGAAACTAATTTTGAATGTAGGTGGAGGAAACGTGTTATATCTCATAATATTCTTAGTCATCCCTTTAAAATCCATCTTTACACCAAAAACAGTGAGTCCGTTCAGCTCAGGAATTTCACAATGCCAGAAAGATTGATTCATTCTAATTTTCATTATTCACCAATCTCATTTTCAATCATGCTCAGCTTATTCAAAAGAAAATCTTACAGCTAGTCCGGAATTTAATGCGTATCACGTTATAGCAGCATGTCGCTGTGGTGCACGTGGCCTTGCCGGTTTAAACGTGTAGCACACTGATATCTCACACTCATCAAGTACCTTGAAATATCTTTATTGGCAGAACAAAAAAAAAAGAAAGAAAAGACAGGAGTTGCTATCAGATTTCTGTAAAAAACCACATGGCAAGAGACACCATGTGGTGGAGGTTCATTTTTTCAAAATACAAGTCCAGGCCAACTGGTCATCTTTAAAGGCAACCGTTGTCTGAAGAATATGTGCATGATAAAAAAAAAAGTGACCAGGCAGGGGAATTGATCTTAGACTTTTTCAGATGAAAAGATCAATGAAACACCTAAGGAGTCCCAATCTGCCTCTGGTTTTGTCTCATTGTTCTTGAAATGAATAGCATAGATGTAAACAGAACAGATGTTCTAGACGGATCAGAGCTCCTCCTGGAAAGGCCCTTCAGCCAGATGCAGTGGAGGCATTTGCATTAAGTAAAAGAGGAACCCCCTCCCCCCCGACGCCCCCCTCTTTCATGCTTAAACTAAGTGAAAGCGAGATCAGTGCAGTCAGCGTGCGATTGTGTGATTCATTCATTTTTTTTTTAAAAAAAGAACGCAACTTCAGATTCTATGTTGGAAATCAAGATTTTTATTATTAGCATTTAGACAATAGTCACAGCTGTGCTGAAAAACACTAGACAATCGCATAGACATTCAGTGAAAAACACAGTGTTGCATACGGTGTTCATAAATAACCACTCCTTTTGCAGACAAACAGGTGTAAGTGCTGACATAAAAAGGTCTAGCAAGTCACAAACTATATACACTGGCAAGTCGCCTAGTTTTTGCACAATACTTCTCTGGCCCCGGAGCAGGTCGGAGCATCAGATACGTATTTACTTTTTAACATACAGATGAACAATAGCCAGCAGGCTCTGCCTGAACATTCAACCACTGCTTTTGTGCATTAAAAGTTTAGCTAAGTTAAATAAACAAAATGAAAATATATATATATATATATATATATTTACAAGCAGTCTGTACTCCAAAGTTTTGGTTTCTTGGAATATAGTTGGTTTTGTGTGAAATTCAGCTAACTGGAGTGGAAGCTGGAAGACTCCGACTCGGTGGACACTGAGGAGATGGCACCACGCTTCTTGGGGAGCATCTTACGACTGGATCCCCGACTCGTACTCAAGGCGTTGCGGGCAGATTTCTTGAACTTAACCCCCAAGAAGGCATAAAGGATGGGGTTGAGACAGCAGTGGAAGTACGCCAGGGCCTCTGTAATGGAGATCCACTTCTCCAGACTCTGCACCCGGGAGCAGCTGTAGGGTATCACCTTCAGCATCATCAGGGTGTCCACAAAGATCCCCAGGCAGTAGGGCAGCCAGCAGCTGAAGAAGCACAGGATGAGCACCACGGTGGTCTTGAGCGCCTTGCGCTTGTGCTGCCCCTTAGAACACTGGGAAAGTCTGCAGATGATGATGCAATAGCAGGTGAGGATTATCAGCCCCGGCAGCACAAATCCCACTAGGATGTGCTGGAAGCGGAATGCGGCGGTCCAGATGTCACCCGGATCGGGGTACGTGCGCCCGCAGGATATCCTGGTACTGGAGTCGTGCACCTTGGCGAACACCATGTCTGGCACAGTGAGCAGCGCGGCTGGCAGCCAAACCCCCACGTAGATCACCTTCTCGGCCAGGAGGCGCCTTGGGGCGATGCTGTTGGTGGCACGCACCACTGCCAGGTAGCGGTCCAGGCTGATGAAAGCGAGGATCAGAACGCTGCTGTAGAGGTTCACGGTGTAGATCATGTGGACCGCCACGCAGAGAAAGCTCCCGAAGTGCCAGCTACTCGCTGCATCCACAGCCCAGAACGGCAACGTAAGGACAAACAGTAGGTCTGCCACAGAGAGGTGAAGCCTGTATTTGTCTGTCATCGTTCTGGACTTTCTCTGATAGCCCATTACTATGACCACCAGTCCATTGCCAACTATTCCCAAAACAAAGATTATTCCGAAAACCGTTGGGAGGAAGATCTTCTTTAATTCGGGGTCAATAGCTCGGTAGCACGGCTCTTCAAAGTTTTCGTCCATCCATTCCCCCGATCCGAATTCAGAGTCGTTAAACTCCAGTACTAAACTCTGAAAAAAAAGTAACATTCCGGATTTAATACTTAAAATGAAAAGTTTTGCATGTATCCACATTCATTAAATATGCCGATATTGCAACGTCCGTAGTAATAAAAAAAATATTAACCCGCACATACGCAAAATACATATTCCAGTGTTATTTTAATATATATTTCCTATAATATAACCAAGCTATTTGCATATGTAAAGCACATTTTACGATTACACATGAACATACTTACTTCGTCAAACTGTAAGTCGGACATTTTGGTGTGAATTCCCCTGGCTGCACACGCTTCTTAACTTTCCTTGTAAGAACAGCTTTGCTTTGCTCAGAAAGCACGAGCATGATTTTAAACCCCGTGCCTTCAGCTCGCTCCACCCACAAGGGCGGGGTTTAGGGTGGCTAATCACGCGGGCTCGGGCGGAGGCGAGGGCGCGTGCCGAGTGAGCGCCAGCCCTTGGCGCTCTTAGGAATTAATACTCCGGCGGTAAAATTTCAGAATTTCTTTGACATCAAGTCCCATGGAAGCGACCTTGCCGTTACACCTACCGCACTTAAGTTAATATAAGTTTTATTAATATTTACATTACTGGTTTGTCAAGTGCTCTAGGCTGCGAAGCCAGGTGTTCTATAGGTCCAAGGCAATTACTTGGATCGCTAGCTCTGCTCTGTGAGTAAGAGTCAGTAAGTGCATCAGTAAGAGCTCGTTAAATAAATTAAGTAGTACCCGGCGTGAAAAGACGAGGTATATGTTATGATATGTAAAGATAACAAATGTAAAACTAAAAGCTCTTTCTATTTCATAACTGAAAGAAAACTGTACTTCTACATCCTCCAGGTGTCGTTAGTTAGCCGGTACGTTTTTGGTCAGTGGTGTTATATTTAAACTTTATATTATTACTCATATTATAAGGAAGGTACATTAAACTAAGGTGTCCCAAATACCCTCTCACAAACGATATCATTTGAAAAGTAAGATTTGGCATAATTTATGGGCGTTATTTATGGATACCCAAATTAGAAATAAGAGGTTGACAGGTGAATTGCCGTATTGTCTGGCCTCAGCTCACACCCGCGTCTCTAGGAAAACATTTATTCAGGTTTTGTGGGGGCGTTCTTACATATGTCCACAGTGTCAGCCATCACCCTATGCCCTGTCATCACATTAGTGCCGTTTTGTCTGTGTTGGGTTTCGCCCAGTTACCTAAAGGATTGTGAAGGAAATCCTGCTTGTAACCAGCCCAGTGCCTTGTAAGTGGTTTATCAGTCTTGAGCTGACTGGGTCATTTCCTTCTGTTGGTCTCCCTTTTTTTTTTTTTTAAAAAGAAAACTTTTTTTCATTTTAACCCATATAGGCTTTGCTCTTGTTTAAGAATTTTGCCTGTTGACGCTATTAGAAAGGCAAAGACTGGGATACGTCACTCGAGCTCCACTCTTTGCCCCCCCGACCCCAACCTCATAATAGCATCGGGAGAAACTTTGCACGTTGAGGTAATGCTCGTTTATCATCCCTCTTAAACTCTCACTGAGTGACTGGAGCACCTTTGCTTGTCCTTTGAAATCCGAGATGATTGACTGATTGATTGATTCCATCCCCAGGCCCCCTCAGTGTGTTTGTGTAAGGTGTGCTGATGCAGAAGCATGTTTTAGTCTGTATCCCACATCCCGCGGGTGCTGGAGGTTGAAGTCGCTAAACATCAGTCCTTATGTAGGACAGAAGGAGAAAAATGGGTTGGGGGAGAACCTCATCACTGAAAAGGCTTGAGTTCAAACAGATGGTTTCTCGGTATGCCTGTGTAATTGTACTCCCTTTTCTTTGAAGCAGCACAAGGACCTTGTGCATGAAACTGGTGTACTGATCTGAATAGGGGTACAATCACTTGAACTGCATTAGGTGGGTGTGAGACAAACACGCAGGCTTGCCTTTTCGGTTGCCATAACACTAATTTACACCATGACATCTAACGCAAATGCCTTTTGGGTTTGAACTGTGCGCTTGGTGAATGACATGCAGGACTTTTGAAACTATTGTTTATTTAGGGTTTGTTGATTATACCCAAATGGATAGGCTAGCATGGTTAAGATTGTTTTTCTGCCTCACGGCTTAAATTTCCCGGTGTTGAATATGCTTTGCACTGGGAATTCTGAGAGGTGGTTTCTTCAGAAGCGATGACAGGCGACTGCCTTTTTGCATGGATTGCACCTATTTCACAATATCCCCTGGGATTATTCAAGGTCATAAAAACATGCTGGTCATTCCCTAAATGAAAGTTAAGTAATTATCATATCTTTATATGTGACAAAGCGATCTAAACTCATGATGACTGAGTAGTAAGTTCCCCAAGATTTCTCCTAAGGTCAGAAAGTCATGAAACTGGACCCAAATGATTGATATTTCTTGTCCCAGAAAAGGGGTCTACCTATTATTTATTTATTAATCTTTTCTTGCAGTCAGCGAGTCACATAAAGTAGGGATGTTTTGGGATTGAATACTTTTCCCCTTTGCTATAGTTCTGTTGAAAATTAACCATAAGTTATCCTCATTGCTTAGCGTTAGAGCTGAAACCAGACTTACCTTATCACCAAAATTTGAAATTTAAAATATTTCACTTGTCTTATTTGAAAGCACTAGCCACAGCACTGCACTGAGAAGTATTCACATGGAATAGCAAGCCCCTTGTAAAAGCACAGGCCATGGGGTGGGGGCCACTAGGCCATCACAAAGCATGCACTCACACCGAAGGCAATTCAGAGGCACCAGGTTAACTAACCACCTGTTTTAGGACTGCAAATCCACATCCCAGCAAGTATGACACTATAGTGCTAATCATGGAGGCACTGTCTCACGGGGTATTATATATTTTATGTCATTTAGATTTTATTGGACTGTCTAATTGCTAGATATCAGACATGTAGGTGGCTCTGGGATATGAATGTCAGTACATGACTGTGATGACTATTTTCTACTTCTAGATTGACCTGCAGGTGACAAAGTGGATAAGGATGCAGACTCTGGAAGTTATGGGCTCAAATGGCCCGACGTACTCCGCTTTAATACCAAATTACTTAAACGGAATTGTTTTGCTGCGATACCCAGGTGAATAAATGTGTAAAAACTGTTAGTCCCTTTGGGCAACAAGAAGTGATGTAATGAAACACACCTTCCTTGCTTTTAGATCCTGCTCTTGGCTGAAGTGTTTGGTTAGCACAGTTGTTGCTACAGAAGACATTTGAGATAAGGAACAGTCTTCTTAAATAGGCTTTAACACAGAGGGAATGGTGTTAGCAAAACTGCAGGAGCTCTGTGCTTAAACAACAAATCAGTGTGACGAGTGATCAGGAAGCTCTTGAGAAGAATGGGTGTTGAAATTTGGAGAATGAATGAAGGTGAGAATATTCA
This sequence comes from Hyperopisus bebe, assembly GCA_026777045.1. Taxonomy (NCBI): domain Eukaryota; kingdom Metazoa; phylum Chordata; class Actinopteri; order Osteoglossiformes; family Mormyridae; genus Hyperopisus; species Hyperopisus bebe. The sequence goes on along the minus strand of JAODJW010000102.1, from coordinate 1,765,239 downwards.
GATATCTCCTTTACATCAGCAGCCAATTAACTGCAGTCATATAGTAGATCTCCATGTTTATGTAATTCAATTTGTGAGCAATGCACATGGGGTTAATACCCATTGGGGCGCTGATGATACGTATGAGTGATTTTGCTTTTTTTAATTCCAGTTGTATGAATTAGTGTCAGCAAGACGGAATGACTGATGTTTCCTCATGAAGTAAGATACTATTAAGCGTTAGTACAATGGAGAATTTTGTTCACATGCATCTTCAACCTATTATGTTTTTACACATCCACACAGAGTGGTGGTTTGTATTGCTTAATGTAAGCAATTAAGATTAACAGGCTATGAAATTTGGATAAGGGCACCCTTAAAATGTCTGTGTATTATGATACAGCCAAACAGTCTAAGGCTGATATAGGATGCTCTCAATTTCCCAAAGTCAAATGTAATTTAATGTTCATCACAAAGGAAGATTTATAAGAAAGAAAGGAGGGTGTATGAAGGAGAACAATTTACAAGAACAATGAAACACTAAGGTATATAGAAGGATTCAGTGAATCAACAGTTTAATGTAAATATCACACCACTTATGAAATAAAACTGGAAATAGAAAGCAAGTACATCTGCATGGAAATGGCGCAAAAGAAAAAAAAACATAAAAACTTGTTTTCTGTGCTTCTGATACAGTTTATACATTGAAAGTTGCGATGAACAAAGGTCTCAGTATTGGCTGCCTAAAAAAGGGGCTGATCACTCCTGTTCATCACCTTTGAAAGTTTGAAATCTGCTCTCATTGAATCTGCATGTTCATTTCCTGTTTCATACAGTGTGCTCTTGTCATGTTCAGTCTGTGGGTGTGATGCTATTTTCCATTTGAATTTAGAAGTTGGAAATTCTGTGTTTCTAGTTGGAAATTTCAGTTGGAACGCCCATTGAAGCTGGAATTCCGACATTGCAGCTCTGACCTCAGAATTCAAGATGGCTGCGCCCTTTATTAACAGAAGTGAAAACTCAAATTGTATACTGTTTATTAGCACTTATGTCTTACTTGTGTTTCATTAAATTGGTCGTACACTCAGTACTGTCCAACTGCTATCTGTGGACATGTTGCTGTGGTGTTTGTATGTGCCATTATTCATGAAATTGCTAACAGTAACTAAAAATGAACCTGGCTACAGTTTTTCGAACTGGTCCCTGGTATTGTTAAATGGTTTTCTGACTTGTACCTGTACTGGAACGTGGTTAACTTGGGTGTGGCGTCATTTCCAGCTCCGTCTTATGACCTCCAAGGTAAACGGAATGCAGCATAAGGCCTGGTTGAGCAGTCCAATCTGCATCATGTGATGCCTAGTAGTACGGTAATAAATGAAGATGATCTAGATCATTTTACCTGCCAGATGTGCAACAACTGGGACCTTCTGCAGGCAGACTTAAAGCATTGGACAAAATTTTGCCTTCCTGTTTGTATTCATACACTAAAGAAACTGACGTTTTGTCTGTAGGATGCAAGTGCTTCTCAGAAGGGGATCTACGTGCAGTCCCTGTTTACAGCTCAAAGTCCAAGGGAATGGAAGAAGGAATTGCTCGTATGCAGAAAGCCCTGGTAGATACATATGGATAATTATGGATGGGTGCTTTCGAAAACATTGTCTGTGCTTTTGAATTGTGGAAACAATGGCCAAGCGTGCGGCAGACTGGCTGCCTGCCACTTTTGGATGGCACTCGGAAGAATTATGTGCTAACGTGAGGATTGACGTTATAACGCTGCCTACTCAAGGCAAATATTACTCACTTTTTTCCCATTGGGTCCCTAAGTTCTCTTTGTGGAATTGTTTGGCAGTATAATGATTCACAGCTTGACTGGCATTGCTGTGCTAAGACTGTCAACATCAGACACCTGCAGTGTTTTTTTTTTTTTTTTTGCGAAAGGCTTTTGCAGGTGGCAACTTCAAAATTGTACACAGCAAACTGAAAATAGCAAATGAGTACAAAAAACTTTTGCCAAAAAATAAGAGCAGCGGATACCTCTGCTTGGTATTCCGTGGATAGGTTCCATTTATAGCTTGTTATTGTTTTTTGTAATGTAAAATGACAAGGCCACGTGTAGTTGAATAGAGGAACTTATATTAAAATCTTTTTTGTGCATAATTTAAATATGTGCATGGAAGGACAGTGTAACCATACTGCAATGTTGACATACAATATGAAAGTTCACAACTACTTTTTGATGATGGACTACAAATGAAGTCTGTGAAAAACAATCGGTAGTTCTGCATGGTAACTTACAAGGGTGAGCCCATGCATAGTGAGATTTTTTAGATAAAACAATCTACTTGTGAGTTTTAAAGTAGCTTTAACACTTAAAATGTAGGTTTCTGTGAAGTGTTGGTCTGTATCCATTGATTTGTCAAGTAATACACTATTCATTCAGCATAAAATTGTTTAAAGTTATTAGGCATTAATGTTTGGTAGGTCATTCATGGGTCACATCAGGAGAGCAACATGAGGTTCAGACTGAAAAGTTGTCTGCCACTGAAGCCTTTTAAATGATCTGGCCACGTAGAAAATGATGCCCAGATCCTCCTGTTTATTGACTGATTTACCCTTGGATCACGCAGAAAAACTGGCTGTTTCATTTTAAAAATACCGTCTCCCACATGACCTGCTTTGCTTTAGGTCAGTGTTTCCCAACCTTTTTTCTACCATGGCACACCATCCATAAGGCAACGTTTTTCAGCTGGCACATCAGTTAAAAATAAGCTGCTTTACGTGTTCAGTACCTGGTTTGGTGAGACTGACAGCCAGATGAATGGACATACCTGGAAACTAACCACAGCTAGGGTTTGCTATGCAGAATTGTTTACCATATGCATGTGCATAAAAATATGTATCAAATAAATCCTCTGAACACGATGTACACGTAGGAGCAAGTTTTGGTTTCACATGGCAGTGAAAACAGGAAGTTGGCAGTTGGGGTTAGAGCAGTTTTGTGATACTGACACAATTTCAGGGCTGTGGGTCCTGAAGTGAAATTGCAGTTATTAAGAAAAAAAGGCCCCTCCCTGAAAAAAGGTGGGCATTTCAAAGAGCGGCGGCCAATTAAAAGTCAGCCTGAACTGGGTTGGACGATTCATGTTCAAATTTGGCGCTCAGCCTATGCGAATCCCCCAAACAGTTGAGAAAGCTTTTTGTGGTGTCAAAATACACAAAGGAAGGGTGTTTTCTGTCTTCATATGATAAGTGCAATATCTTTTCCCTTTTTTCTTAACGTCTAAATTGTGGTTTGAATTGGCGCCAGGGCTAAATGAACTATCTGCTTCTCACTGAATACCCATTGTTTATAGGCCTGCATTTACATCAGTAGGGAAACCCTCACATGTTCATAGGAACAATGACCTGTAGATGAGATATGACTTTGCCATCATTCATGGCGTCAATTAGGAGAAGGTTTTCCCTGTTACATTTCACATGTACTTTTTTCTACAGGTGCTGGAAATTCAAAATCATCTTATAACATTATTGAAACCACTGAATAGGTAATGAATATTTTGTGGAACCTCCATCTAATTAAGATAAACAGTTAGGTCCTATGGAATGTGTGAGTGCCACAGACTGCTGAGCAAGAAATGATTATTATTATTATTGTTGTTGTTAATAATAATAATAACAACGATAATAATAATGAAGGCCTAAATTTTCTGTGAAAGCTTCCATTGTTTGTGGTGTTTACGCTGATGGAAGAGCTGATGCTATCTGAATGTTATGCCTTCCCATTGGTTCCTGTTTTAGCATGAATACGGAGGTTTTTAATATAAACAAAATCTCGCCCCCTGATTGGCAGGTTAACTGTGATTCGATCTAGATATGTAAGAAGGTCGGTGGAGCAGACACACGCAGATGTTTTAGGGTCTCTTGGGGGAAAAAAAACCACTAACATGCTGTTTGCTGTCCCATGGGGACTTTCCGGAACAAAATAAACATGCTGTCCATTATCAGAGGGAATCTGTGTCTATTGTTACATGTGCACCTTGAACACATGTACAAATAAGCATGAAAGACTGATAATACTGCTTATTCTCAGTGTAACATAGGAGTAACCCAGTGTGCTCCTTTGGCAATATTCATAATGCAGGAAACACTTTGGCCACAAAATGCTGGCTATTTCTTAATGTATTAACTTAACTCATTTTCACTGTCCAGTTCCTGCGAACAGCATGACCTACTGAAATTTGACCATGTGCACAGGGTCCTGCTTGATTTCTGTCAGTACATGTCCAGACAGGGCCCTCTCACAGAACAAATTTGTAGTGACTGACATTTATCTGCAGAGTGGATGGAGGACATATAGGAAAACCGATGTCTGCATGTCCAAGAGGCCCTGGGGCCTGTTTTGGTGCCGAGAGGTCTGAAAGCTGACACTTAAGTACTTTCCCAAGGCAAGAGGAAAACAAATTGTTGCCTTTCAGTACTTCTCTTGGAGGGGGGGGGGTGGGGGGGGGGGGGTG
>JAODJW010000102.1:1732397-1746182 GCA_026777045.1 Hyperopisus bebe | reverse complement strand
GTGTTTGAGTAACCAGGGTACAAATGGTGGAATTTGAGTTTTCTGATAAATTTGCTAAAATTTCAAAAATGTTTTCACGGTTCTTCCATCTAGAATGCAATAACTTAAAAACAACCAGTGTTTGAGTTCAATAATAATTAGCCGAACCTAAAACTGAGTAGTTTGTGGAGGGAAAATGACAAGACCGAATTGAAATGCTCATTATCTCCCCAGCCGGGAGCGTCTCACTGTTTTCTCCTGTTTGTTTTCTGCATGCTGACTCATGGACTGTTTCCCCCAACGACAGGGGCTCTTCAGAACCTGCCCCCCAGTCAATTATCACTGCATTCCTGGGGTTGCATCTGCACTTAAATATAACAGCTCTACACATGCACACCCGTTTATGCGTCTGAGTGGCTGTCAGTGAATGGGCTTTAACTGCCGTCCAGCGGCATGCCAAAAGGAATTACTTATTATCCTCCAGAACTTTCCATAATGGGAAATATTGAAGAAAAGATGGGAAGGTCATTGTGACCGCGGATGATGCTTCTGGAGATGCACGTCTCAGACTCCTCACGCACGGTCATTAGGGATGAAAATGTTTTTGCCAAAGAAGGAGGCAAGTGTGTGCAGTGTGAACTGTCGGTTGTAGACCTCCTCTTCTTTAATGGCAGCTCATGGGATACCACTGGTTGAATGGGGATGTCGGGGGAAGACTGGTCCGCCACTTGAACTCTTTCATGCATGTGATTTGTAATAATCTTATCTGTCCCAGTCCTTTACCCCTACATATGCAGTGCTCACAGACAGTCTTGGGATGCTTGCTCAATTCTGCAAAAATGTTGCAAATTTGTTGTTTCATTGACATGCAATGTTTAACATATCTGCACATGTCTTCCCCACATTTTCTTTTTATTAAGTGTCATCAATTTCTTGACTGACTCATTCAGTTCTGTTCTTGCCGTTTTGATATCAGTCGCGATGGTTGTCACTGACTCCCAAAGGGACACTAAACACAAATGTTTGGCTATTACCCAGTAAGACAGCTTGTCAGTTCACGTTTTAACTCAGAACAGCTCTTTTACATAATTTAGGTTTCAATCTAATACTACTTGAAAAAAATGTTTTAAAATAAACTGCACAACTACTAGTTGTTTCTAAAGTGATATATATATATATATTATTTTTCTTTTTATGTATTATAAACAAATGAATAAATTTAGGGTTTTTTGTTATAAATAAATAAATTTGCAGTATTTGCAGTATTTTTACTGAATTAAGCAATTGAGCTAAAGGCTTTCCAGGAGCACTGTCCTTACTCCCTGAGGTCCCAGAGGTACTTAGAATAATGCAAGGTTCATGCAGCATGCATTAGCGACCATCGCAGCTACCCGCATCCCAAAATTAAAATTTCTTTTCTTCTGGGAAAAGTGTCCGGCAAGTGTGGCAAGTTGATAATTGGCAGGGTAGATGATTTGAATGGCTAGTGCAAGGAATCAGCTCTTCTCTGTGTAGCCAATCCACGAATATCAGAAGCACAGACTATCTGAGGGCAACCTACAGCTGAACATGTCTGCATAAAAGCAGGCGTGGATGGCAGTAATTCCCTCTGGAGGAACATTTCCTGATTCCTGCAGAACGTGTCCTGTCTTCTCCACTTCGTCCTATGATACACGCATGGTCCTGACAACCACCGAATCACATTTTGAAGGTGTTTAAATATTCCCCCTGTGAATTTATCTCTGCACTGCAGATGTGCAGTAATTCTGGTGGAATCTTTTTTGGCACAGACTCCTCTGCTCAGTAGATTGTCATGCCGCCGATGTCCTTGGCGCTCCGCATTTTTACTCGCAAACATCTCACATAGGCTGGTGGGGAACAAATCATCATGTTATGGTCCGGTTGACATTTGTGGGGGGGCTGGGTGTCTGGTCTGACAATGTAAGCCCACGGTTTGGCCTCCCAGTTATGTCACAGGGTACCCGTTGGCTCTCTGATTTTAAAGCAACGCTTCGCCACCCCATTCAACAGTTTGCTTCAACACCAGATGCAGTTGTTAATAGACCGGGCACAGGTGCCAGTATGGGTGCCATGTGCTGTATAGCTGGACGTTTTTAGTGTATTTATTTTACAAAAGATTGATTTTACTATTCGATCCAAACTCCAAACATATTGAATTTTCTTCAGGGCGATGGTTCTGTGTACGATTAGGCCTCACACCGATGCTAATGGTCTGTCATTTTTTTCTTAATGGCCCCCCCACTGGTGAGCCTGCAAGGCCCTGATCAATCTTGTTTATAAATTCAGCAGGTACAGGCCAGAACATTCCCCCATAAATCACGGTTCTCGATGGAGGCTTCCTGTTTCCTGGGACCCTCTCCTGGATCCACCCTGAGGCTCTCTGAGGCGTTGGCAAGCCCGCCAGAGGAAAGCAAGGTGCATCTCAGAAGCGGCCTTCTGTGTCCATGAGCATGTTAATGTGGAGTGCTCCCAGGGTCTGATGACCAGCGTACGCACGGCTCGCCAGCCGTGACCAAACTGCGACACCTTGTCCCGCAGTCCCAAGTGGAATTTATCAAAAAATCCTTTTTTCAACTTGCTATGCTACGGCTCAGCATACAAGATTGCAGTATGTTGTGGCCATTTGACTTACTGCAGATTTGGGAATATTATGCAGTGTCCTACTCTACTCTGGAGACGCAGAATAGAAAGTTTTACAGAAACACTTAGGAGTTCTGCTCTTTAGCTCGACACGAGTTTCTCGCTGTAATACCTTAACTGGAACGTCACCCATATCAGCCATTGTTTTGGCTGAACCTCATGTCCAAAGAACACAAGCTCATACCACAATCAAGTCTTCGTGGCGTCCTGTTTCCTGGTATGTTTGGCAGTTTGGGCATGTGAGGCTTAAACTTCACAGATGGGAAATGGGGGGGGGGGGGATTTTCCCCCTTCCGAGCGTTTTGAACCCATCTTCGAAATTGCATCATTAGTTTTTACATGCTCCACTGTAAGGTGCATTATTGCTGCATTAGGCATACTTTTTGTAATTAGGAGTTTAATTATGTACTGTAATTAGTATTATTTAATTACCTAGATCAGATGCCTCGCACTGTTAAGATTTTTATCTTGCTCCCTAAGTAGATGCATTAAATTTGGAAGGCACTACTATCGTGTTTTGAAGTTTTCATCTAATGAGAATATCAAAAAGCAAAGATGTTCAGCGCTATTCCCAATCGATGATGCTAGCGTTAGCAAGAAGACACACATTTAGGTTCTTATAGCAGAACATAGCAGTAATTAGAAATTCCCATTTGTTTACATCGTTTTATTTGTTTACTTCCAGGTGAACAAATGAATTTGCATGAATTATTGACTGATTTCCAATGGCTCATTGAGTTATTGAAATTTTGTACACATACATAACTTGATCCCATTAACTGAGTTGACGGCTTGTAGAGAATGAGTGCACTGAGATCATGTATTTTTGCACCACAAATGTGCACATTCATGGTGCTCCACCCATTTGCATTTGAGGAAAACATCAGCACTGGAGGAGTCCAGCATCTGCCCATCTAGTGGTGCTCTCAGTAACAAGGTTCTCCATGGAAACAGGCCCACGGTGGTGCAGAGCAGGGTCCAAAGAGCTGAGATTCCACACAGCATCTGGCAGATCACCTTTAACCACTGAAGACCGCTGTGGGTTTGCTATTTTCCACAAAGCCTGGGGTCTGCCTCTCTCGGGCCAGCGGGAAGTGACTCGTCAGAGGTGACACCCTTAGGGCACATCAGCATCTGTATGCCATGCATACTTCCCAGGCTAATGCTGGCCGATGTGGTTGCTTACCATGGAATTAGTCCAAAACGTCCTCTTCAGTGTTTCCCCCCCAGAGATTAGGAATTCCATGAAGATGGGTGCAATGCTCATGTGGTGAAGACCTTCTCATCAACATTCACTTTACATTTATGAAGGATCACAATGAAACCACATGATATCAGACAAACATGATCATTTTTGCCTTGCTATTCAATGGATCACTGAAACAGAGTTGCTTCACTTTTTCCCAGAATACCCTGCGTTTGCCAGGTCATCCTGGTGATGTCACACAGCAGGATTTCTGTCACAGGTTATGTTACCTATACGCATATTGTTCCCCTTTCGTATTCTGGGGGGAGGGGGGCATCTGTTTATGTTAGTCCTGATTCAACCAACCTTTTAATGGATTAGGCCCTTATAAAATACTGATGTAAATGCCATATGGGTTAACAGCTTTCAGCTGCGGGCAGCTTTACAACTGCACTTTCTAAAGAAGTCAAATACATGTCAAGTATAAGAAACCTAATTAATTTATGCCCTCAAGCGAGATCATTCAAATGCGGTAATCTCACTAAATGTTCAGTTAAATAATCTGCCAAGGGCTGGGGATATAATGTTGTCATAATCAGGTCTCTTATGCTAATGTTTATTTTAAAAAGTAAAATGAATTAAATCTGTAAATAAATATTATAACCCACACCTTCCAGAATTCCTTCATAAAGAATTTAGATACAGTAAATCAATGTTAGAATCAGGTTAATTCATCTCAATTAATTAAATAAGACTTATTGGAAGGTAAAGTCTTAAATAAGACTTATCGGAAGGATATTGAGTCAGGGTAACAAAGGCAGCATTGAGTCCCACTCCAGCACAGTGTCCCATTTTATTCATTTGCCCGTCAGCTGGCATTGACTGGTTTTCTGTTTCACCGCTCAGAGTAATGCGGAAGCGAGCATCCGATAAGCCAGTACCGGCAAAGCTTAACACACTGCGGTGTTACTATGGTTTTTCACTGCTGATGGCCTCTGCATTGGGATCTTTGGGTTTTTGGTTGATGTTGTTTGCAGCAGTTGTGAGTGGCTGGGGAATGGGTGTTACTGTACCTTGTGGAAAGCTTTAAGGTCATTTATTATTATTATGATTATTTGCCTGACACTTGTACCCAAAAAGGCTTTGAGTGCTGGATTTTTTTACACAGTTCCGGTCAGATATTATGGTGACGAACAAGAGAGCAGCGCCTGGGTGACCTTCAGGGTGAGAGGTAACATCTTTAATTGCTGTTTTGTAGCTGCCCTCCAGGTGTTGTTACAAGTGGGATTCAAACCCTCACCACTGCTCACAGACAGAAGTATACATTTGCTGAGAAAGTAATCAGTCTCCACTCTGCTAGAGCTTTGGTTCCCAAAATGTTCAGCCCACGACCCTCAAAATAACAACGGCAGAGACTTTTGACCCCCTGGAATGTTTTCAGATTTTTGGTAATCATCTCATGACCCCCCAATTTGGGAACCCCTGCTCTATACCACTTGGCTGTCCTGTGTGGTGCCACTGCTAAACGGCTCCAAGGGTACCATTGCATTATTGGCCACTAGGCTGTGTAGTGGTTAAGGACTCAGGCAGCTCCATGGAGAAAATGATGTAATCTTAAGTGTAACATCCAGCTGTATGAATGTGTAGAAGTGTAACAGGCACCAGAACTCAGGTGTGACACAGCACAATGATATTTATAATAGTATGGATGCTCTAAATACAGGGATAGATTGATAGAAGGCGACATGGAGCCCTTACCTAAGAAGTAAAAATATACTCCAAGGACAAATGTTTCAGAGTAAAGGGCACATCTTCCTTTCAGTTGAGGGGAGTATCTGATGTCTTTCGTGGGGTAGGTGGTGTGCTTGCTAAAGTTCTGCACATGTATGAAGCAGAAGGATTCTAACTAAGATCTTGAGTGGGTGATGCTTTTGTACCTGCGTGTGAGGTAGCTGGAATTCCCCCAGCACACATACAGTTGCATTAAACGCCCAGGTGTGAAGAAAAAAGTATTAATGTGTGTATAGCTGTCAGCTTTGTCCATCACTTATCCTGCAGCATTTCTAACCTTTCAGCATGTTGAGCTTGCTGCCGTTTAAAGGAGATGACTGTGCTGCTTTCAGAAAATAATCAACACCAAAAATGCCTCTTATTTTTCGGTTCACAAAAGCATTTTTTTTTTAGAAAGTTGTATTTACTCCCCCTCCATTCATTTCAAACAGCTCTGTTTTCATTTTAAGAAGCCACCTCATTACACAATCTTGCTGCCTTTTGTTTGGAGGAGTAAATTGGTTTTAAAGGATTAGCGTGGATTTAGGTATCAATACACACAAAGCCACGGTGCAGACAGGCAGCCTTAATTTCTGCTGGGTCGAAACTGCCTCTGGACAGTCTTTACCCACATGTACCACTAGATGGCAGCTTTTCTTCTCACACTCATCGTGCTGGAAAAGAATTGATCGTGGAGGGTATATGCTCTTTTTCTGTTTTAGATAATGGAGTGTAAAAGCGGCACAGACGCATACTTGGTTCTTTTTTTGTTGTAATTTATTAGCCCAAGTTTCTAACAGGAAACAAAGTAAAGTTCTGGGCAAGATATGTGCATAATGCCCTTTCATTTATTTGTTTGTTTATTTGAAGAAATATGTATTTTAAGAACCGGTGGCGCAGTGTTAATGTTCCTCTTCCTTATTCCTTGCCATTCCTTCTTTTTCCCTTCTGCACCTGTTCTCTGCCCTCAAGGTTGTAGGTTTTAGTCCCAGTGATAGCTGACATATAAAAAATCTGGCACTATAGATAAATAATTATGTAATTGAATCTGGATGAAAATGTCCACTTAGCAGCAGGCTAATATTTCTGCTCTGTGAGCTGCGGAAGGGGCATTTTTGTGGATGCCAGATGGTGTAAGTTGTTACAATTGCAGTACATGTGGTGTCCCTCCATCTCGAACCTTGTCACGTTGGTGACACCATCCCATCGGAGTTAGACCCCTGGCTGTAACCGGCGAGTGCTGAACAGCACAAGCATTCTGAGCAGGCAAGATGTGTGGGACAGTGCTGCTTCGAGGAGTTCCTCCTTGCTGCAGTTTGAGCTCTTCAAATGTGCGGGATATGAGAGGCCTGATCTCGCGCAGTCAGTCCATCCTTTCCGAGCCTGTTGTGGCGGAGAGAGAATGGATCTGCTCCAAGTTAGTGTCATATGCACTTTGCTTCCTGTTTGAAAAAACGGCTCCTAATTCTGTGGTCTCCCGCTGGGTCATGCTGTCACCCAAGGTGCTGCCATGCTCGATAAATTAATGACAGTAAATTTCCCTTAGGGCGTAACATGTGTATGTATGATGGATCCCACCATAGACAGGCCATTCTTGCAGGGCGCCCCGTGCTTCTCGATATTGCTACCACAATCTAATTGGATAAGCAGCTCTTCAAAAAGGATGGATGGACGTTTACACGTTCGTTTAGCTGTCTTCCCAGAATCTCTTACACAATGATTTGCAAGCAGTGAGCCCGGATCCTACCCGAGAACAAAATCCACGAGCTGGGGTCCACCCAGGGCGGATGCTAGTGCAGAGGATGGAGAAATCTGCTATTATTATTATTGTTGGCATCACTTATGCTCCTAAAAGTCACTCTAGCCGGAGGCTAATGTTCAGATAGCGTGGAATGAAGATTAAACCCTTAGCAAGCATGAGGGGATAATTACAGAGAAAGACGAAGGGAGGGATGATAATAGATGAGTTACACTGCTGAGCATCGCTGGTCCTTGGTACACTGAACCATAATGGGTGCAACCTTATGCGGTCTTAACCTGTAAGGATGGCGCGATCTGACGTGTCTCAGGTACTATGATCATTAACGCTGTCTCACTGGCGCCTGATTAAGGGAACCATGACGAGACTGATCAGGCGGGACAGCCACGTTCGTTATCGCTGCAAGAGAAACCAACCAGCATTTCTGGTGATGGGTGCAGCAAAATCGGAACAGTTCCTGAATATTACCATGGTAACTTTGAATTTGGGAAGGTGTCAGACAAGTTCAGGTGTGGTGATGCGATGCATCGTGGCTCGGCAGGGGAATCGCTGCTCGGCGATGGAACCGATCAATGAAAGGGGGGCGGAGACATACCCCAGGGCTGTTGAGGTATTTTAAATCTTGATGATAATATATTTTAGCTGATGGCCTGGGGGCAGTGTGTGGCTCAGTGGGCTAAACCTTTGTGTCTGTGATTGGAAGGTTGCCAGTTTGACTCTAGCTTCCACAAAATAGTCACATGTCTGTGGGCCCTTGAGCAAAGCTCCAACCCCCCAGTTACATGGGTGCTGCTGCAGGTGGGGGCCCTTTGCTGTCGGGGATGTTCTCACCTCTGTGATAAATAGTGCATGGTTATCATTTTTACATGGATAAATTGGAAAAGTACATGTGCACACACACACACACCCACACACACACACGCACACACGTGCACACACAGATTAGGCACTCTCCATGCATTTCTATGGACATAACATGAATCCCAACAACGACAACTTTCACCCCTACCCAGCCCTAACCCTAATCGTAAGTAACCTAACAAAATACGAGACTTTTGGAATTAGTACATTTTTGATTGCAAAAAAAAGATCCCCACAACGTCAAAAACAGGTTTTTCTTATGTCCCCCACAATGAAATATAAAACTAATCCGCACACACACAAGCACACACACACACACATACGTTAAAGATGTCTGTAATCCGACAAGCATGTTAAAAGCCATCCTGCAGGGGTGTGGAGTAGCACCATGCTAATCCTACCCTTGGTGGGGGGGGGCTGTGGGTGTTCTCAGTCTCTGTTCGGCTTCACCCCACAGGAACTTGGTGCTGGTGCTCTCGCTTTGCTGCCTTCTCACATTATCCCAGGAATGGTGGTCCAGTGGAAAAGTTCTGTCTCCTTGGAGTTAAAAAGGTGACAGACGAACACCTTGGGGAGCAAATGGCCAGGGATGGTCCAGCACAGGGAAGGGGGCTGAAAGGGGGACGGCCCAGTGCAGGAAGGGGGCTGAAAGGGGGGCGGCCCAGTGCAGGAAGGGGGCTGGAAGGGGAAGGCCCAGTGCAGGAAAGGGGCTGGAAGGGGAATGGAAGGGGGACGGCCCAGTGCAGGAACGGGGCTGAAAGGGGGATGGAAGGGGGACGGCCCAGTGCAGGAAGGGGGCTGGAAGGGGGACGGCCCAGTGCAGGAAGGGGGCTGGAAGGGGGCTGGTGTTGCCTGGATTTCTTACTCTTGCTAATTATAGCTGCTCTGTCTCAGTCGTGATATTTCTGTGGTATTATGAACGTCTGGACACTTCACCCTGCAGTCCTCAGAAATAACATAACCTTATTATAAACGCTGCCACTAATTATCGTTCATCCAGGCCTGGGACAGCACTAACATTTAAATTCTCAGTGGGGTGTAAGATGTGGACGCCATCTAGCGAGTGCCCTCTCTGCCTGGCATGGCCTTCAGGGTCTGCCCGCCATCCTGACCATGCATCCGTGGTTTGCCGATGGATGGCTGGATATAATATATGATCATATGTTCATGGTAGATTTGCCCATTTTCACAGGCTGACCAACAGAGATTCTACAGTATTGTAGTTTTAAGCAACATTGGCCGACCTTGAACAATGACCTCCAACCGGTAACATTCATAAAACATAAGCTCTGCCTGGTGATTTCTGTAGTAGACACATTTGACAGACACCGCATTCCCTGTTCGGACCAGGTTCGGCTCTTTGCTGCTCTCTTAGGTCAATAAATTTGGAACTTGCGCATCACGAAAACTCAGTGATAGACATGAGCCAGGGGGACGTGAACTGAGAGCATGCAGGTGAGTTTGGATGATGGTGCCGTGTGTTTCCATGGTAACTGATGACCAGTCTTATGCCCACAGGTGCCCAGTTAATGAACCTCATATGGCCCTGGTTAGGCTAACTGCCTTATTGGGGATGACGTGGGGGTCAGGTGGGCACTGAAAGATTCCTGAGATGCACAAAGGAAGGGTCTTCCACATGCTTGGAGATGCATTGGCTTCTTCTTTGATTCTTTGTGTGTCACCATAGCATGGGATTTCTGAGTATTCCTCTGTAATGAAGTCCTTTTTTGGCTAAAACCTCATTCCCTTGCTTCTGTCCCTCCATGCATGGAAGCAAGAGAGAGGTAAGGAGCATACACTGGTTTTTTTGAAGTGTGCTGTATTATTCATTGAGCTGCCAGTGATGCTTGTACACAGTGTCCAGGAGGAATCAGGACAGACATCTCCTCGGTGCATGGACACAACTGCTGCTCTATGTTTATGGCAGTGTTATTGGCCAAGAATGCAGGTTTGTGCCCCTAAGACATAATGGTCACTGCTGTTGTACCTTTAACAACAGGAGGCACTTAGACTGAATCATTACAGGCGCACTATGTGTCTAATGGCGAAAAAAGTTGTTTTGCAAATTCTGATCATTTTTTACTGTGATTATAAGGCTAGCATGTGCTGTGTTTGTTGTGTCAGTGAAGGACCTTGTGTGGATTAAAAGTTGATTTAATGTGTTGCTGTGTTGGCTGTTACTAAGCATGTATAAGAAAGATATGTATTAGTTTCTGAGCATCACTAATTTAGTTTATGAAGTTTTATAACTGTGAAGTGACATTCCTCTGCCTGTATCATGCTTCTTGTCAGTTCTATGCTTTCTGTCACATTTGTGCCAGTCAAGGGCTTGCTGGATTGCAAGTGTGTGTTTCTGAATTGCTCTGTGGGGCTTTAGTTATAGGCGGCGTGATATCTTTCACCAGGATCCCAGACTCGTGCCTTCAGTTATCCTGACAGGTTTTTTTTTCTCCTTCTCACAATGCAGACCTCTTCCTTTTAATGCCTGGTAAATATAGACATGTTTGTTAAAAAAAAGGGTCGGTCTGACAGACGCAGACTTTTGACCCAAAGCACAGCTGCAGGACGATGGATCGATGTTGCCCGGATAACTTAATTGGCCTGTGACTACAGCGGGGACGCATCGCGGTGACACACCTTCGTCTGCTGGCGGACACCCTGCACCCCTGACACGCTCACTGGTGAGAACAAAGGACACAGTGGCCAAAGGCAGACAGATAGAAAGAAGCGCAGAACGATGTCAGGGAAGGAAAAGCAACAGTTTCACTTCCCGGATGGCAAACGTTCCGCGACAGATATTTCCAGGTGTCCCTATCTTACACCCATATGAGGGAGGCAAATGAAAGATAATGACAGACAGAGAAACGACGCCCTGGGAGGCTGAGATACTGTGTAATTTATGAGCCTTGTCTTGCACCTCAGTGCTCCTCGTCCCCTGGTGATTCAGTCTTCAGACACCTCTGCCGATTCCCCGCAGCAAAAAGCTAAGGGAGGCGGCCAGACACTGGCTCTCACATTAGCACACAGCCGGAGTCCCTACCAACCATCATCTGTTTTTAGAAAGACGTGATGGCTTCTTGTGGTCCTTCTTCTCTTCGTGATGTCTTTATCTCATCACAGCACACAAGTCTTTGGGGGAAATCGTGTCCGTAAAGCAGTCGTTATAATTTACCTTTAACAGCCACGGTAGTTTCCTTGCCTGGCGTTACTTAAAAAAACAAAAAAAAACACTTGTGCAGAAGGATCTTGAGCGGTGTGATCAACTGAGCAAGGGGAAGAAATTCACGAGTTTTACAACTGATGTCTCCCGATACACCATGCATTATTCATTCGGTCGCTGAAAGAAGACCTGCATTAAAAAAAAACATACACACAGTGGGCTGAAGCTGGTGCTCCGTCGCCAGCCAAGAAATGAGCATCTGGTGGCGAGGGAAGGAGACACGTCCGTCAAAATCATGTAAATAAACAAAACAGGAAATAGAAGCAATCAAAATAATTGGATTCCATTCAGAGGTATTGGGATGGTATCCAGATGGATGTTTTATTTATTTCAACCACAACCACATGGAAAGACCTTTTTCTGAAAAAATACATACATATTAAAATATATAACATGAAGAAAATGACACCGCTATATATGTATGTGTGTCATTTCAGGTAATCGGGGTAAGAATAACATGTATAGTTTCAAATGCTTATTTATTTTTCACATACAATCTTGTATCAATTCAGAGAAGGAACAACTTATGATTATTTAATGTTCTTGTTATTTTTGTAATGCATTTTGGTCTGTAAGTGCTGACCCTGTAACCGTTTACAGCCTGGCATTTGTCCATCCATCTAAACAAGGATGAAGGAGGATATGTTTGACCTTTAGTTGAAATTAAACAACATTGTTACCACCAGGCTGTCGGGCCTTCAAAGAAAACATATCAGTCAGCAAAACCCCATCACATGTTGCCATGGTACTGCGCTTGCAGAGAACGCTGCCCCCTAGAGGTGCGGCACCTGCTGTTTCCAGGTGAATGTTGTTTCTGGGGCGACCTTAAGTCTTTCTTCAGCGATGCTTCAGGGACCCTGTGCTATATATGTACCTGATTTAAATATAACAAAGGCCGCATCATATGCATTCGTTTTGACACAGCAGCGTGGAGACAGCAGCGAGGTGTGAACAGGGCCGTGTGAATGTTCTTACACAGTTATTCTAGGTCCCGCTCATACCATCCTTTTGAATAATTGCTCTGGTGGCTTTGTGTCGTTGTGTCAGGCCAAGTGAACAAGCTCCCTTTGATTCAGGCTTGTCCTAACACTTTTTTTCATTCACTGAACACCTTAGTTCTCCAAGTCCCATAATTATGCTAGATGTATAATTCAGATGAAATTGATAGAATCAACATTGTTTTGGCAATTCGATGTTGTACGATGCATAATCACGGCGTTGATCACCATTTTGGCACACCGTGTGTGCAGAGATCTGACCCCACCCCCTGACCGCAAGTAATTATGCCATTACCAGCACGTTTTGCACTGCACTACCCGTTATATACTGTAAATTAATGTGTGTATCTGTGTATTTCTGTTAATAGTAAACTGCGTCGTAACTGTGTAGTATTTTCCGTGGAATACATCTGATTTGTTAGCACGTAACTGTGTATTATTTTCCATGGAATGCATGTATTTCATTAGCGCATAACTGTAACTGTTGTGTAAATTGTTGGCTTCCCTGTCTGTGTTGCTGCTAGTACTAGATCAATAGTGGCTGTTAATAAGGAGAGTAAGGTCCGTTTAAAAAAAATCTGTCACCTCCTTTATTAAAATGACTCACGCACTTGCCACAGTACGTTTATTTGCAGGTGGGTCTACCGCATGGAAAACAGTATGCACCCTTTAGGGTTGTGGCGTGACACGAAAAAGGTGACAACGTCCTTTTATGTATGCGGCAGATTGTTCCCGTCGACATGTTCCATTTTGTTCTGTCTGGATGTCATGTGAAATATATGGCCACCGTTAGCAGCATGGTGGTAAAAAAAAACCTCCTTCAAATGAGTGACAGCAAAGAATCATTTGGTAATTTGCAGAGGTTTCTACCTGCCATGGAGTTGATGCCCGGAGATATTCATGATCTATATTTATGTGTTTTTTTGTGTGTGTTTCTTGCTTTGGTTTTCATCCTTCCCCCCCAGGATGTTTATCTTCAGGCCATCAGCAGGACTAAGGCCGTCATGAGGGTCTTCTATACCCCCCCCCCGAAAGTCCAAAAGTACATCTCTTACTTCAAGTCAGTATTAATCCATATCTGTTCTTTATGTCCAGTGCCGCTGTATAGCTGCTTTCCTTTGCTTTCCTTCTCAAACCTTGGAGCGCTTTCACTTTCTCAGCCCTTCATTCTCTTTTAAGCACATGGAAACAGCTCCCTTGGTTGTTATATTCCGCAGCTGATCTTCTTGCCGATGTCATTATTCGGCCAGGAAGTTTCAGGCAAGACACTATCGTGGCTCTTGTCTGTGTTTCAGGGACAGTTTGTTCCCCAGTACTCCATCCTTTCCCATCCCCCCCCCCCAAGTCCCCC
>JAODJW010000102.1:1698105-1709537 GCA_026777045.1 Hyperopisus bebe | reverse complement strand
GGAGCCAGATGAGGTGGCTCGGGCATCTGATTAGGATGCCTCCTGGACGCCTCCCTGGTGAGGTGTTCTGGGCATGTTCCACTGGGAGGAGGCCCTGGGGAAGACCCAGGACATGCTGGAGGGACTATGTCTCTCGGCTGGCCTGGGAACGCCTTGGGATTCCCCCAGAGGAGCTGAATGAAGTGGCCGGGGAGAGGGAAGTCTGGATTTCCCTGCTGAGACAGCTGTCCCCGCGACCCGACCTCGGATTAAGCGGGAGATGATGGATGGATGGATGGCCATCCTGATCTTGTTGTATCTGTTCTTCTGACCAAATCGCAATTAAAGCCTGTGTCAATTAAATTTGTCCACGCACCCTTATTTATTATTAATTTGATTTTTTTTTATGCCTGTGACGTAATAGATCAACCGGAAAAAGCCCAGAAGTAACAAGCTGAATGGAGCCATATCGTCACCTATTGTAGCGGAGCAGGACATAGTCAATAAATCGATTCCCCTCTCGTGTGTCTGGGTTGGTGCCTGTCCATCCCTGTCCTATGTGTTCTGTCCCCGTTTGGCCAGCAGGTGTCGCTGGCCATCCTGTTCCCTCCGTATTTATACTCATCCCTAGTGTTTTCTCCTTGTTCCCTGGGCTGCTGCATAGCTCATTGGGTTGAGTGCGTGGTACTTACAGTCATGGGTTTGAGGCCAACCTTATTTGCTTTGTTTATTAGGTTTCTGTTTTCTAGTGTTTCAGTTTTGTTTGTCATATTTGTGGTCAATTGAATTCTGTTCTGCTTGTGTTTGTATTCCTAGTCCCTCCTAGTGTTAGCCCTCAGGTGTATAAAAATTCCTAGTGTTTATTTCCCAGTTATGTAGTTTGTTTTCTAGTTTTGGTATTTGTTAAAGTTCCCTAGTTTTCTGTGCGTGTTAATTGTTAGTAACTTTCTCCACCTGTGGCCCGTTTCCCCGTACTGTGCACATTGGTTAATTGTCTTGATGATTCAAACCTGCCTTTTGTTAGTCCTTATTATTTGTGTATTTAAGTGCCTGTCTTTGTCCCACTTTTCAGTCTGCCATTGTGAAGGTAGCTGTATAATGATCTGTTAAGGTTTCTCTGCGGTTCTCTGTCCAGTTGCCATGGCCTGCTCCATTCTTGTATGATTCTACTTATGTCTTTAAGGTAGTTCTTGCTTTCCCTTTTTGCCTTTCCCTCATAGTCTTACTGCTCCCTCATTGACGTCCTGGCCTGAAGACGGTGCTTATTGCTGCTGCTTCACTGCCTCATCATTTCCCCAGCCTAAAGACAAAGGTCAGCTTACCACCATGTGGGACATCTCTTCAAATTGCCTCCACAAGCTCTTTGACTCACATCCTGGGTGTTTTGTTTCAGGGAAAATCTACATCAAGTGCACAGAAATGATGAAGCCCATAAACAGAAATAGACCCCAAGGAACTAAAACAAGTGTACATTGAACAAGAAAACTGTATGTAAACTTAATGCTTAATTACTTAGCCGTGCTAACCAGCTTGGTGTGTCCAAAAGGGGAATTTTATGGAAAAAGTCCCAGCCCTGCAGCTTTCCGTCAGACAAGCTTTTCAATGCAATACGTGAAAATCATGTCGCTGTGTTATGGCTGCTTGCATGGTCGCTGTCGGTGACAGTAAATAAGGTCTTTTTAATGGGGAAGACTGTTCATTGTTTTGTTTAAAAACCTTACATTTGCTGTGATTCCTGTAGTTACCACAATCACATGGTAATATATTTGAAAATCTGACAAGCCCATAACATTGTTTATGTCTGCCATGGCCTTTGAGTCTCCGTTTACATTTACGATGCCAGAATGGTTGGCTTGCCATCTGGAAGCGGTTGTGCTCCTCCTCGTGCATTAGAATGAAACCGTAAAATCCAAGATTCCGGCACTATCTGTGGACAACCATGTCTTTTGTAGGCGTTGCTCGTGGGGCGCTTTCTTGTGGCTCCAGACACTGAACAATAGGTGTTGTGTTGTGATGAGCGGCCTTCTCAATCATATTTCCAAGCGTGAATGAGATTTAACTGTAAAGCACATCGCTCAGAGCTAGGCTGCACTCATCCGTTGCTCTTGATGGCGCGCCTCTGCGGTTTGATGCTGACACAATGTCAAGTCTACTGCCAAGCTACTCTCTGAGTTAATTGGCTTTTCTTTGGGATAAGCGCCCAGCCAAGCAATTAGAGGTCATTAAAGTCTATAGGTTAAGAGTGAATGGGCAACTCACAAAAAAAATAGTAATGATTAAATGGTAATTAATGATAATTTCTACTAGGTACCCAATGTAGCTATGTTTAGCCCTTCGAATGATCATAATCTCCTGAACAGATTCCCATGGGTCAACTCTGTCACTGGCAAATGACTCAAATTGGTGTTTTCTGTTTTTGAATATTAAATTTGTTGGAAATGGCAAGTCGTGTCATAGAGTTTAATGACAGACAGGCTCTGAGGAACAAGAGCAGTGATAAGGCTCTATTGACTTCATGCAGATTCCTGACTCCATGGAAGGAATTCATCACGCACAATGAGAAGCTTGCCTCGTGATGTTTACTTAGTTATGACAGAAGGCTGTTTGCAATCCCAGAACAGCTATATCTTCTGTAGGGTTTATATTTTGTCATTAAATATCGAGGTGGATAAACTGAGAGATTGGCTTAAAAACACAAGACCCTGTAATCACCTCTCCACAGAAAATTTCCAGTGTCATTATGAAAATCAGTCTACCTCTAATTGCTTTCTCACATAAACTCTCAGATGAATGAAATGAGGGTTTTTCTGAGCTAAACAAAATGCAGATTCCGCATGGATTACAGACTGCCACAGTATTGCAAAAGAGGAGTTTCTTTGCTTTGACTCGCCATTGAATGACAAGGACAGAAAACATGTAGATCCTGTGAGTGGTGTGGTACTACACAGGCCAGGCTAGTGCAAGACGTGTGACGTGAATTTCACCAGAGCTGTCGTCCTCCTTTATGCGCCAGACTGAATGCATGGAACCTCTTTTAGGCTAGAGGGCAAATAAAAATAGGGACATAAAAATGACAAAGTAATATGTGGGGATGAAATGACAAACCGAAACAGGGCCATCAGTATCATTCATGATAATCATGATATTTATCACTAAGACTTGAAACTGCCTTCTGCTGAATGACAATGCAAATTTCCCATCCTGGGATTGTTCCTGCTGGTTTCACGAGATGATGCTAAATGTTTCGTTTGAAAAGTGTTAATGACATAAGAAAACAAAAGTCTGCCTTTTCATCAGAGAAATCCCTGGTATTGCTAGGTGTTTTAAAATGTACAGGGGTCAGCAGTGCTCCCAGCGATTATCCTTCAAACAAACGATAAGACCATTTCATTTTTGGTGGGTTTGTTTGTTTTTAGTGGTTGATTATTATGAGCAGAGGGTGGCATGGTGGTGCAGTGGTTACCATTGTTGTCTCACACCTCTGGCACCTGGGTTTGAGTCTCCACCAGGATTCTATGTGTGTGGAGTTTGCATGTTCTTCCTGTATTGTTGAGGGGGCTTCCTCCAGGTGCTCCAGTTTCCTCCCACAGTCCAAACACACGCATGTGTGCCATCTGATGGGTTGGTATCCCATTCTGGGTTGTTCCCTGCCTTGCACCCATAGCCTCTAGGATAGGTCCCAGACCCTCTATGACCCTGAACAGGATAAGCAGTCTCAGACAATTCATGGATGGATTATTGTGAGGAGGATGATCAGATTACTGTGTCAATCGTCAATAGTTCACTTGCCCCCATCTCCTATTGTTGTGGCTTGGCATCCTCCGTTTCTGGCTCAGGTCCCAGAGCTGGCCTCTGATTGTAGCAGCAGAGAGATTTGCAATACCGTCTCTCTTTGGGGTTTACCCTGTGTGTCGAGAGGGGGAGCTGAGGGTGGCTAAGCGCCTGCCCTATGCCCAAACTATCTACAGTGCTTCCCTTTGAAGGTACCAAGTGCCCTATTCATGCATATACCCCTCAATTATGCCCAATTAATGTAAGAAATAAATATTTTGTCCCATAGTCACACGTTTTTCTATGTATGGTGGGGGTGGGGTGGGGGGCAGAGTTAATTGAATATTACAACAGTCTTATGCTTGTCCAGGGTATGCAACAGCCCCATGCTTGTCCAGGGTATACAACAGCCCCATGCTTGTCCAGGGTATACAACAGCCCTATGCTTGTCCAGGGTATACAACAGCCCTATGCTTGTCCTGGGTATACAACAGCCCTATGCTTGTCCAGGGTGTACAACAGCCCTATGCTTGTCCAGGGTATACAACAGTCTTATGCTTGTCCAGGGTATACAACAGCCCTATGCTTGTCCAGGGTGTACCACAGCCCTATGCTTGTCCAGGGTATACAACAGCCCTATGCTTGTCCAAGGTGTACCACAGCCCTATGCTTGTCCAGGGTATACAACAGCCCTATGCTTGTCCAGGGTATACAACAGCCTTATGCTTGTCCTGGGTATACCACAGCCCTATGCTTATCCAGGGTGTACCACAGCCCTATGCTTGTCCAGGGTATACAACAGTCTTATGCTTGTCCTGGATATACACAGCCCTATGCTTGTCCAGGGTATACAACAGCCCTATGCTTGTCCAGGATATACCACAGCTCTAGACTTCCTGAGATAAGCAGTACGAAGAGAGATAAATGATGGATGATTTTGTCTTCACCACTGGCTGCACATGGAAACCACTCTGTGTTCTTACAGACCTTGCATAGTGCAAATTGTAACCTAAAATGCATTTTACAAGCATCTTCACCCTTCACCATATGATTGCTGAGATTAAAACTGAATCCTGTCTGAACTTTAACCAATTAATTCTTGTCCAAAGAAGCAGTTAAACGATGTCATGTGATGCAAATAAAATCTCCCTGGTCTCAGAGGACCAGTCATTATATAGTTCCCTGTTTTTTTCAGTCATTTTAAATAATTTGCTGATCTTACATTAGAAATTCTTTGTAATTTGCTTTCTTATTTCCCCTTTAATGTTCTGTCATCGTTTATAGAGGTTGACCTAAGTTTATCATCTACAGAAGTCAGCTTTTGTTTTCTTTCTCTTGGGGCTTGTTACAATAAAAATGTATTTTCCTCTAAACTATATTGTAATGAGGGACATAGGAAATAAACCATGAATTATCTGAAACTGATAAGTAATGAAGGTCAATAGTTTATCGTTGTACTAGACACTAAACAATAATCTTTTATATATTATTGTGTATCTTTTATTTACATCATTTTAGTGATTATTTAATATCTGAAGCTAGGCCGGTCAAATGGCAACGTGCACAATTTCAAAACATGGTTTATGTTTATCTGTGTTTGTATTGCTTTCTGTGGCTGCAAAAACCTGCCAGAATTTAATATTCAGTCATTAACGAGTCACTTTTCTCATGCCAGTTCATACTAAAGAGGTTCCTGTCCTGTTGTCACAGAATAGCGCATCCCCCTGGGTACTGAACAAAGGCATTTCTCCACTGAAGCTAGCTCAGTTGTCTTCTGTCAAGATAGCCTAGGGCAGCAATATGGTATGAATGAAAATGCCGGCATGGTGTCAAGCGATAGTAACTGCTAAGGGGACTTGCTGCTGGCCTTCCACATGCCACGGCACGGTCTCCAATCAGAGGACGCCTCGCTGCTGGCCTTCCACATGTCACGGCACGGTCTCCAATCAGAGGACGGCTCGCTGCTGGCCTTCCACATGTCACGGCACGGTCTCCAATCAGAGGACGGCTAGCTGCTGGCCTTCCACATGCCACGGCACGGTCTCCAATCAGAGGACGGCTCGCTGCTGGCCACATTCCGCATCCATTTCAGCAGAGCATCATTTTGTCACAGGTGCATCCACAACCTTCCATGGGCCTGCGAGCATCCACAGGTCGCTGGCCATCAGCACCAAGTGGTGAGGCATCTGTCAAATCAGGAAGTTGCGTTTGGCACAGCCAAGGGGTTAGTGGAAGGTGCCCATACTAGCCCAGTCATTCTCAGAGTATGAACATTTCAAAGTGATATTACCTTTTTCTTTTGATTCAAAAAAGAGGCTTATGAACATGATGCCAAGACAATTATAAACAAGGCATTTTTGGTCTGTGCACGACTTTTATGTAGAAGAAAGTATCAAAGACATATATGTTGGCCAACCAACAGAATGTCTGTATAAAATAAGTGATGAGAAAACAGAAGCCGCTGTTGACATTATTATATTATGCCTGTGGTGTATGTAAACATTACGTCTTTCCTGCTTTTATACATATCTAAAGGTCAAAAATAATTGCAAGGTGTAATTTTATTAAAAGGAGCTTCCTCATTTTCAAATCAGAGCACCTCTTCACACTGATATCTGTTAGTTTCTGTAAACAGACTGATGATGACCATTCACGATCCCAACAAACATTTTTTTTTTCGTATCTTACTGTCAGTTTGGATGTTTGGCTGAAGGGGTGATGCTTTCCTCATGCACAGGGCATCAGCTGGCCTCCATGTGGAATCAGACCTTTGATGTCCCCCATCTTCCACAAAATCCATTTCATGGAAAGGAGAAAGAGTGCAGATGAGAAGATATATAAGATACTGAAGAGCACAGCGCACCAGTTCCACAAAGAAATCTGTAATATTGCCAAAAGTGTTCCAAATTGTTCTGTAGCTTTTACCATCTTTCTTGATTATTGGTTGAAAAGTATTGTTTGTAGCTCAATGCTTAACTATACGTGCAACAGCTTAAGTGTTGCTCTCATTTATTGGCTTTTCATTACTATGTAAATTAAACTAGCTTTCCGTAGCTACCTTATAATATTCTGCGATACGCAGGATTCACGTGGATTCGCTTTCTGGTGTCTTGCTGGACCTTGACGACGGGTTGTTGACACAGGAATGGGTTCTGTTGTGACTCCTGTCCTTCACTAACCCAAACCCAGTTGACACAAATAACTGCAGTTTGAACACTCCCTCTCAGTTCCTTTCCCCTGACTCCTGGTGGGAGTAACACAACAGTAACACACCAGTAACACACCCATCATCTGTTTTGGGGTGCGTCGCTGCATTAACACAGCATTACAGGGCATTACTAATTCCAGCTGTCTCGATGGTGAAGAATTGAAGAAACTGTGGGACTCTTATTGGATGCACTGTTTTTTTTGGCCAGTGTGGATTTGGGGGGGGGGGCGGGGAGAGAACAGAGATTCAGAGCAGCATTATTGTCACTCTTACCTGCTTTGCCCCAGAAAACCACTCTCCTCGCTCGACCGGGCTGAATAAATGTGCAGTTGAGGCATTGCCATGGTAACCAGGGTAAACAATGTGGGAGTTGGAAATCACTCACTTGTGGAGAGTCGTGCCATAATAGGTCCTCTTCAGAGCCATGCAAAAGAAGCACATGAAAGACTGTGCATTTTCAATGGGATAACAAGCGGTTTAGCTCTCCTAAAGCAAATTATAGAACAAAAATTCAAGTTTCCTAACAAAACACACTCCGCTAACACTCAGTCTCAGCAATCTCTCATTCATTATTTTTTAGAGTCGGCATCTCGACAGCGCAGGCGTTTATTTCGGCTGCTTGTGCATACTCACACGCCGCTACAGGGCGCTGCCTTCACCAGGCGAGGCTAACTGTTGGTAAAAATGAGTATGAATGAAGCCAGGAGGAGTCATTAGAGGATGCAAGAGGATGCTTTTAGTAGAAATGACAGGAATATGGTGTGTCGGTATTCTAGCTGAGGTTATGAAAATTTAACAGCCCCTCCATGATCTCCACTAGCTGGCAGTGACACACACATATCCATTTTTGAAACGTGATGCAACCCCTTAGCTGTCAGATATGTCTGGAACGAAAGGTTTGGGGGCGGGGCATTAGGGATGCTGAAGGTAAGAATTAGGAGCGACCCCCTTCAGTCGAATATCCAATCAATACTGAGTGCGTTAGCGCCATATGCCACTGTTCCTCCAGGTCTCTCTTGACTTCCAGCTTGTGCAGCTGACTTAGTGGGCCCTGAATGAGGGGAGCCAGCCTTCTGTATTACACACCAGGCAGTGGATTATGTGCCCCACAATAATCCTGCTGAACACATGGGTTCTGTAGGTGTCTGCCGGGATTCAGAGGGATGGAGGAGGATTATTATCTGTGGGTCTCTGAGTCACAGAGTGACCGAAAGCAGCAAGAAACAAGTTTCCTTGTGCTCTCAGCGTTTTATCTTCATGCAGGAAGGGAGGGACTGAGAGCACGTTGGTTTGTTAGAGCAATGAAAAAGAAAATCCTAAGTCAAAATGAGGCAAATAGCAGATGGAATGGTAATACTTTACTTGAGGGGGCACAAATACTTAGTAACTCATCTGCTACTGACGAATAAATCATGAACAAATATACTAGGTACTTGAGATAAAAATGTCACAATTCATTATTTTTATCTATTTATTTTATGTTTTTTTTTAAGACATTATTGATCTCACACGAGGGAAATTTACTTGCCTAAAATAAAATAGCAATAGAAAAACAAACTAAAACATACTATAACAAAGTAGAAATAAATAAAAGAACATTTATGAAAAATGTGTGCACACAATTACACATACTGCACACATGACGTGGGTAATTGCACAGATGAATGGCACATATACAGGTATTGCACGGAGTGGAGAAAACTATGCAAGTTACATATATACAGTGGATATTGCACAGTGAAAAGAACAATCATATATAGTGGACAGTCAGTAGGAGAATTGCATGTAATGAACAAACAACAGATCAGTATTTCACTTGTGATACTCATGACTTGTTCCTTCAGTAGTTCCTTCAGTAGTTCACAAATGTTTGCAGAATTAACAGATACGGCAACAAACATAGTGACTGCTTGAGATAATAGATGTGCCATGATTCATTAATGGGGAATTAACATGAGATCAGTATGTAACTAAGTGGTTGTTAATTAATACTTAAGTAATAGCATTATTTGTGGGACCGAGTAAAGTGTTACTGATGGAGCCAAGTGATCAAAAATATATTAATGGTGCAATATGTGGCTGCAAATAATTCACTCCCTGTTTAGAGTATGTAACAGAGGAACAGAGCAATCCTGCCAGACTTCTTGCATCGTTTTGAGGTCCCCTGTATTACTTCTCATCCTGAGAGAATTTTTCTGAGGGTTCAGAGTGAGTGAAGCCCACATTCAGAAACACGCTCAGAACTACTTGACGTCAAACAATAAGGCGGGAGTGAAAGAGGAGAGCAAAGAAAACTGATGAGGGAGGAAAAGGACAGAGAGGCAGGAGGGATTTTACAGACTGAGACACACGGAGCCACTTCTGGGGGAGGGCAGGGGAGGCAACGAGTGCGATGCTGCTGTCAGGAGCTGTGCGGGAGACGGAGAGAGAGAGAGAGAGAGAGAGAGAGAGAGAGAGACAGGGAGGGGATGGGGACTGGAGGCAGGAAAGGGGATTCATTGGGAGACAGCGATGCTGGATAAGTGGGAATCATCCCTCTTAGCCAATGGGTTTAAAGAGAGAGGCAGATGTCATTAGACTGAGAAGTACCACCTCCAAGTGCATGAGCTTCCCCTCAGTCGGGAGAGCGTGCGGCGTGTGATCGGAACCATCACATCAGCACCGGCTGCATCCTCCTCTTCGGGTGCCCGTTCCTTCCCTCTCTCTCTCTCTGTCTCCCTCTCTCTTTCTTTCTCTCTCTCTCTTGCTCACAGTCGTGGGAAGCGGCAGTTGCAGCAGCACAGGTAAGTTCTCTCTCTTCCTACCCATTCTTCCTAAGTGCTGGTGGGGGGGTGTGGTGGTGACCGGTGACTGTCCTCGTGTCGGTGTGTCCCCTCTCACTGGCTCGGGGCACTCTGAGGTCACAGCAACAGAGCGGCCAACTCTGTTTTTTTTTTTTTGGAAGCCAGACTTGCAGGTGACCTGAGCAGACAACTCCTGTCAAACCCAAGCGGCAGGAATGGGGCTGTTTATTAGGGCATATAAAAGCTGAGCACCAACTTCAGGGCAGTGGGGACAGGTGGTCCTGCGGGGGACTTATGGTGCTTAAAAACAAAGTGATCATGTAGGAATGATGAAAAGGGAGGGTTTACGCTTTTCAGGACATGTTATGTGCAAGTTATGAACCCCAGGTGTCTGAAAATCCAGACAGGAAGTAATGACTGGATGGACTCTTGGTCAGTCAGGTTTACAGTTACAAGAGCTGTGCTCCCCCCCATTGGGGTATGGGGAGGGGATGTTCTGTATGTTCGGCATTGGATGCGTGTTAAATGTCACTTTCCCAGAAATATGTGCTGTTTGTGAAGCTGCTTCTGTTCTCTTGTAAATGAGGGCAGGTGGGCTGCTGCTACCACTGCACCTCTCGCCTGTGTGTCTCCAAGCACACAGTACAGACTTTTTCCATCGGAAAGGCTTTTTCACAGCTGGCTGTGGCTGTAATTAATTGTAACTCTGTGCAGGAAGCATTAACTCTCCATATGCAGGAGCCATGGAGGAGAAAGCTTCTGTGTTTGCAGCTAAACGGGGTACATTGGTTAGGTGCTGCATGTTAGGTCTGGATTAACAGTTGTACCTTTTAAATGCTTAATAATTTTGTTAAATGAGTATACATGGCCATAGAGGAGGCACCTTGGAGTTTTTTCTTTGCTAATGAGCATACATACAGTTGGCTTATGGGGTCTGTTAGAATGTAAGAATATGAAAGGATGTCCCTAAATGTATTCTACAGTTTTGTACCCTTCTCTTGGGGCTGAATTAACAGCCCATATCGACATCCCCATTTGCAGACTACTGATATATTAAAGTTAAGCGAAACTAACAGGTAGACCTTTATGTTTTTGGTTATGTGATGTTTTTCTGGTGGGAAACGTATCCCAGCCTCGCTGGAGCGTTGGCACGCCCTAATCTTCTTTACCAGTTTGAGCTCTTAGATTTGTGATACTTCACACACTCCGATCGGTGCGTCCAACAGGCGTGTGATTCCTCGTATCCACATGGCGTTTCTTCGCTACACCGTTCCGTTATGAAGTTGGCCGCAATATGGCCGTGGCTGTGTCGGGGACGTCGGGCGGTCAGCCCTGCTTTCGGGAAGTCCTTGTCATTTTCACATTAGATTAAAATGAACTCCCAATGACAAAAGAGGACCATGAGTCACTTATGCAATGGCTGAATTTAGACTGGTGGTGGCTCTTGCTGTTTATCTTCAGCAATGTGATGTTTCTTTCGAAGTTCAGTTCTGATGACAATGGACAGGTTGTTCTGTAACTGAACATTTTTAAGCCATTGAACTACTTACAAGCTAAGGATGTTAGTGAATTAATGTGGCTTATTTAAATATATGTGCATGAATTTTGTGAGTAATTTCATTTTTTACCGACGTGATTAACCTAACCAGGGGTCAGTGATCCCTTTGCTGAACACTATAAAGTCCCCCCCC